>VZTF01003490.1:407732-563482 GCA_013397755.1 Cnemophilus loriae | reverse complement strand
GGGTGACTCAGCAGAACGAGAATATGTAATCATCGTGTTTGAAATAATTTTCCTACAATCTTCCTGAGTAACACATAGCTACCATGAATTCACATAGGAAAGGAACTGCCGACATGTTAATAAAGGGAAGGATTTGAAAAGGATTCAGATAAATCAGTTACAAAGAGTGCTCTGGCCAGCAGTCAGTGAATCACTGAGCAACATTCAATGATTTCTCAGGAAGACTAACTCTATCATATGAGCCTTTTAGACAAATAATCAAATAAAAACGCTAAACCTCACAAATAAATTACCCTTCCCCAAAACCCATTATATCTGCTTTGGTTCATACCTTTACAAACCTGGAGACTCCCTGTATCAGTCAATGCCATCACATGGAACTCTGAAGTTAAGTATTTCAGTGAAGAACCACACTTGAATCATGACTTTGGCCTCCTGTGGGCAAACACTCTTCCACAAAATAAGGGCTAGTTATCCAGTTTTTGAAAATGAGGGAACTGGACATCAGGAAGTCCCTTCTTTCTCCTGCTTATTTTCTCCTTGGAATAATGAGATGAGGCTGCTTGGAGGCCCTGCTGCTGCCTGGCAGAGATGTCAGAGTCACCCACAGCTGGAAAGGGCATTCACACCAGGACCTTTGCTGATGCTCTGGTGTCTGTGGACCTTGAACACTTCTGGGATGCCTTTGGGCCAGAATGGCTGAGTTGTGGGGCTGCTTGCACTGATGGCAAGAGCCCAGTTCCAAAGTCAAGGATATGAAAGGGAGGAAGAAGAGGGTGGGAAGGATGCCTGGACTGACTTGGTCTGCACCCATTTCTATCTCCATCCAGAACTCCACAATAATCGTTTTGAGGTTTAGACAGTTTAAGGGTTATTAATTTCCTGTGTCTAATTTTAGTAATTAAGAAAAGATGTGGTCCCTGACAGTCTTTTGGCCACATAGGAGGTTACAGTAACACAATTCTATGAGGATGTGGTTAGGAGTTGAGTGATCTGTGGCTCTGCCCATGGAGAGCTTCCAGAAAAGCCAAGATCTGCTGGATAAACCCTGCCCTTTACCATGGATCTCAGCCAGGTAGCCTCAGCTTAATGATAGCTATTAACATTAAACAACCTGCAAAATTTTGTTAGTTCAAATTCTGGTAGAGTTAAAGGATGATTCTTTAAAAAGAATTACAGTAATCTATTCATTGCCATGGAACAAGATATAATTAAAGAAATTCCTCCAGCAATAACTCAATTACATATATTTTTGTTCTAAACTGGCTTTTAAAAGATTCTTTAAGTGAACAATAATTCACTCACTACAAAACTGTAGCTCAATGCAATAATAAGTATCCTTGATATTGCCATTCAAGGAGCTACTGGAGGACAAACTAGTCTTTGAGGAGAGGTATAAAGGCAGCATGTCCTAAACAAAACCTCAAACCTTGTGTCACTGCTGTTGGATGTAAATTGATTGTGAACTTCTCTCACCTCTCCATACATACTTATTCCCAGTATTCAGAAAAGGAAAAGACAGCTAAAATTACAGAGCCTTTCCCCTCTGAGTTAAAGGAGTGGTGTTTGGAGGAAGGTGGAAAAGGCATGGAAAAAGTTCTTGGTAAGTCAAGCATCCTGAAGTACAGCAAAAAGCTGCAGCTGCTCTCCAGAGCAGTGAGCACACTGCACATCCCAGCAACAGGATTCTTTCCTACTCTGATATAGGAGTGATATGTACAACCTGCTGCATTACAGAGCAACCCAGAGCTGTGACCTTTCCATGTGTTCTTTGCATTAAAAGTAGTTTTTGGTCTTAGTAAGCTCTTCAATAGAACTCTTCTTGCAACATGCCCAGACCTCTTCAGCATGGCACACTACTCCCAGCAGCCAGTCTGCACAAATGCATTGTGGTTTGGAGACTGAGGTAAATTCACTTACATACATATGGATGTCTATGCCTGTTGTCCTCAGTGACTGTGAAATTTCCCAGGGATTTTAGTTTTTAAATTTACTAAGCCAGAACAACCAAGGAATATATTCCAGGCCACACAGAAAGTCTGTGTTAGGGAAGACATATCAAGCTAACGCTCTGAACACAACCAAGGTTCCCTTTTTCTTTCTTACTCTTCTCTAAAAAGAACCTATGAAAGAACCCTTTTCAACCCCTGCCTTCCTACCCTTTGGAATCCTGCCCAAACCCCTTCCTGCCTGCCACATATTCTCACATCCCCTCTGCTCTGCTCTTCAGATAACTACAGGAGTGAGCACAGCGGCTGCCTGGATGACAGCCATCAACCCAGCCCTCTCTGCTCTGTGGTTTACACAGCTCTTGCAATGAGTACATACTGACTCATGAAAATGATAACAGATGTGAAAAAATTACAGCTTTACCACCTGTTGCTAATGTAATGGATTTAATTACTGGCAGACAGCTTGAATTATTTTGAGGTCTTTTACAAAAGGAAGATTTCTTTCTCCCCTGTGGGAGATCCTTGTTGAGAAAATTGTGGTTCCATAAAGGCATTTCACTACAGGGGACAACCCTACACCACAAAACCCTCTGGTTCCTTACAGATTCCTCCCCGCCAGGAATTTTACTCTTGCACCATTCTCTGATGTGTTAATTATTTCTTTGCCTAATTGACCTGATTAATTTATCTCAGTTATATGCTTTTAAACTGTCTTTAAACTGACCATAGTTGCTTTGCCCACCATGCTGGTATTCACCCTTATACCGATGGGTGCTTTTGCTGCCATCATTCACACTAAAGAGAAAGAGCAGTAAAACTCAAGCCATACTCATTCCAGGTACTCATTGCAACTGGAAAGATAACTGCAAATACATCCTGTGTGGGCATTTTTTCATTCCAGCTCTGACCTTGTTCAGTGAAATCGTTTCCACTCAAAATCTGTATGGGTATCTGAAAATTTCTGTATTGCTACTGATAAATGCGAGACAATGGATTTAACTGAGCACTATGTTTGAGCCAGATTGTATCTTCAGTATGCGCTTGAGGCTGGGAGACTGGGAAAGAATACCCTTATTTATAGCATGATGTCTGCTGAGTGGCCATTGAGTTGAAGAGGTTAAACTGAGCTTCTCGATTATGGATTGATCCAGTACTATCCAGACAGAGAAGGCAGGGGGCAAGCAGGAATAGGAAGATCTTGTGCTATGCCCTCTATTCACTGGTGGGGGAACTTGATCTAAGATCTGGACCTGTTTGGAGAAAATTTTGACCGAGTCCTTTGCTATCTGCATCAACGGAAAAAATCAGTGTGGGCACTCAGAGTTCCTCTCTAGTTAGGAAAAAAAAGAATAAAGCAACCCCTGCATCCACAAGAAACTACTTTCTGCATGTTGTAACCACAAAGTTCAAGGAGAAAACAGCCAACATGAGACAGAGCACAGTGGGCATGTTTGTCACACTGAGAAGTACCACTGCGTAAATAATTGGTTTCAAGATACTACTATAGATACACTGTCAATTTAAAATATACTTTGGTTAGTTGAGAGCTTTTGGAAGACCAGTAAATGACAGAAACCTGTGACCCCAGAGACAAGGAGAAAGGAAAAGAGGGAACTAGCAAAAAGGTAGCATAAGGGCCTTAGCAAGCAACAAAAGCAGGTAAAGTACGTGTTGAATCACAACACATATGCTGCTGAATTGCTGCCAAATAAGAGCTAGAAGAAAGAGAGAAGTAAAAACAAATGGAAGAAAAGGAATGGGAAGGCATAATGTAAAGAAGATGTAGTCTTCCTCTCACTTTGCTCTCACTTTTTCTCTCCAACCCAAATTTTCTGCATAGAGTGGTGTATTTCATTTTCTTTAGCATCATTGTCAGCTACTATGGAAGGTCATTTGTACCATCACTATCAACATTGTCTTATTGACTGAAGTCTGCAGCTCAGATTTTTCTTGTCTTTAGCCTAGTAAGCTCTTCCCAGTCCTAATTTTTTTCATTATAGGACTATCAGTAGTTGTTTTGTGTAGCTAAAAAAAAATGAAAAAGAAAAACGAGAAAGAGAATAAAAGAAATATAGAAGGAAAAAAGGCTTCTTTAAATTCAGCTGTCTGCTCTTCAGGAAGCTGATCACTCCTTCTGAAAAGAGATATCAGGGGTTGCTTAGCAATAGAAAGATGGCATCCTGCCTGTCAGATGGCTCTTTTCAGATTATTTCCTAGATGAGTACAATAATTGGAGGGAAGCATCTTTTGTGGCTGGCTGCCCCCTTGCAATGTCTAGGTTAACACAAGGAGAAATGCTATGCTTCAGCTACTGTGCTGCAGCTGCTGGCATCTCTTTTCTGGGGAATTAGAATATAAAAGTACATGATATTGCTTTACCTAGCATTATTTTCAGCTAACATTATTTTTAAAATATTATTTTTAGTCCTATAAAGACATATTTAGGAATGGCTGCCATCTGTCCAGACATAAAAAAACGGAAAGTAAATGTTTCACTAACGATCGGGAACTAAAGTCACTTCTTCTTCTGAAAGAGAGGTTGTTAAAAGGCTAATTTCCCTAAGCATGAATATATAATACAACAAGATTGGTAATGGGAAAACCTGCAGGTGAGCACACGTGTCTATGTGTGTGTTTAGGAATTTTTATAATTCCGAGTGGTGCCTGCTCAACATTTTGCTGTCACTGTTACAGCCTCCTTAATTTTATTCATTTTCCTCCTCGTTGTTATCACAGGAAAAGAGCACAAAAGTTCCTCCCCAGACCTGCATTTCTGCGCGTGGCCATGCAGTGGCACAGGAGACCAGGAATCGGTAGAATGCGGTGATTCTGAGGCAGGAGGTGCTCAGGTGCGAGGGCTGGGAGGCTCACAGATGAATGCCCCGTACCTTAAGGGTCGGGCTGGTGCCACAGCAGCCCGCGGTGCCTGCCCCGAGGGACCCGGGGCTCGCTTCCAGCGGGACCCCCGTGCGTCCCCACCGGGGCACGGACGGGGGCAGAGGAAGCCAAAGCGCTGCCCTTCCTCTCTTTGTTTCTCTCCCTCTGCACACATTTGGAAGGCAGCGTTATTCGTGGCACACTGTGCTCCAGCTCCTGGCTGAGTTATCTGCCCCCGGCTGCCGAATCCCGGCTGCGGACCCCCGGCAGGGCAGAGCCGCTCACACGGGCGGGCCTGCCTGGCTTGCATGGCTGAATGCTGCTGCTGGGGCGTTCCCTGCGGGGTTGGTGGCACTCTGCGACAGTTCTGGCAGGCCTGCAAAGCCTAATGTCTGCTCTGGGAAATGGCAGTCATTCCTTTTCTTGCCTGGAAAGGCTCAGAGTGCCCCGTGTACTGCATTTCCCAGCTTTGTGGGTATTGCCTCCATCAACCAGGCTCCTGGACTCAGAACACCCATTTCACACCTGGTGAGGAGGAGATATCCACAGATATCCACTGTTCATCCTTGATACACGGTGAAAACATCCTCAGGGCAGATCTTCATCAGGTGTCAGAGAAATGGAAAAGCTGTTTCGTTCAGGTGAGGAGGACAGTGTGTGATGAGGGCTCTGTCCCTTCCTGACGTCCTGGAGACCGCAGCAATACTGTGGCTGCAAAATCCTCAGTGCAGTCAGGACAGCACTGGTGAGGTCCCTGTAAATATATAAATGGAGGATAAGTCCATTTTGAGCAGCCCATGCTGGGATGATCATGCTTTCTGTACTCCAGGTGATATTACGCCTCATACTTGGATCATTTTTACTAAAGGAACCATTTCTTCCCTTCGATGTTCCCTGGCAGCAGGGAGGAGGAGGAAGAGTCTGCATGAGAATACTAAATGGCTTTGGCTGGATTTTGTTTTAGGCTTTTAGATCTCCTTGGGGTGAATGAAACAGGTTCAATTTTAGAATTAATTTTTGGTTTTGACGTAGAGCTTTCTTTGCATTTTCTTAACTCTAAAATTTAGAAGGGTCCTAAAACTCAAACCAAAATCAAAGGAAAAAAGCTGAAAAGAAGCATTGAATTCTGACCCCTTCCATTGCCAACATCAACCCTCCTGCCTCTTCCTTTAAGCAAGAGGAGACACCCAGGAGTTCATTTTGAAGGCACAGACATGTCATCTGTAGAGCACAAAAATAAATTAGGTGTCCGGGCTTTGGAGCTATTTATTCTGGTACAAAGACTGATGAAAGGTGTAACTACACAATTAGCTGATTCGGATTACTCCTAATGATAACGTCAATGCCAGGAACTTCATTCCTCTACAGTTAAACCCTTGTGCTCAGGAACTCCACACACATCCCGTCCTGGGGAGCCGGTCACGACACACGGCTAAGGACACACGGATCCTCCAGGTGGCGATACAGCCGTATTTTCCCTTTTTTTTTTTTTTTTAATCTCTGAATTTGACAGAAAAGCTGCTTAGATTCTGGACAGCGAGAGCTTATGATTTAAATTTATCTGTAAATATTGCATTTCTTTACACAATTTATTTATAGTGACAACTATTCAGTATGTGTGTATGTATATATATCTATGTATATACATCTATTTAAAACATATGTCTGTGTATATACATAGATGTACCCACATCTTCTTCCTACTGTAGCTGTGCAAGCTACATGTCTGTATTCTTCTCTGCTCTGCCTCAGCTGAACTCTGCTGCAGATGAAGGAGGAAGATGTCCTGATAAGGAAAGAAGAGGGATGACAGCAGTTTAATTTCTAATTAATTAATCCATCACGATTAACGTCTGACATTGAAGCAGTTGTGTTTAGTCTCTGCTGAGTGTCTGATCCACAGACAGCTGCAGTCAGTGCTGCAAGGGAGAATGATCCAGACTGGGTGCCCCAGTGGAGATGGTGCCCCAGTGTTTTGGCAGTGGGGACTCCTGTGGGTGCTCAGGGTGACCTTCTCTCCCTCACCATCCTCCGTGCTGGTTTCTGCCCAGCTCCAGAGCAGGAAAGCAGGAAGATAGGCTAAAGGGAAATCTGATTGGGACAAAAAATGAAAAGGAGGCGTCTCTTTGCCTCTTGCTACTTGTGAAATATGAAAGTGTGAGCTGAAAGCAGGTGTAGCACTACTGGACTCGAGGAAATGCAAAATTTAAATCAAGTTGTTCCTTGGCAGTGAACAGGTTGTCTTGGCTGTACCCACAGTGAAGTGGATCAGGAATTTCTCCAATGCATTGTAGCTTCTATAGCACTGTAAGATACATCAGCTGCAGTTCAGATTTGGAAAAACAAATGACTGACAAAGCATTATTATTATGGGTTTAGTTCTTCCCATACACCAAAGTGGCATAGTTAACAGCATGCACATTGGCCTCAGGATGCCATTTGGACTTTGACATGCCTCCTGGCTGGCTGTCACCCACAGCACACTGGGGTTTACATTTGCTTTTCTGAATCTGAGATTTCTGCAGACGCTCCAGAAATGTTCTGATTCACTGTCCCTGTGGCACTTGCTGGTCGGTGAGCAGCCAACATGAGACACTTGTGGTAGAATGTGTCATTTACTTTGATGAATTAATAAATTATGTAGCTGACCTAATATCTTTGAATATTAAAAGTGGAATTTCAGCTTGAACATAAAATGTAAATCTATGGTTGAAAAAATATTCCAAAATAGCACCACAGAAACCAGAGGAAATGAATTAATGTATAATTCAAACAGTTTAGCTAGGAGCAACAGTTCTATTTTAATACTATGAATATTTCTAAATCAAAACCAGGTTCTGATGTTTGATTTCTTTTTTCTTTTAGCCTATTTTTTGTTGTTGGAGATATGAATGGTAATTAAAAACAACAGTGAGTTATGAAGCTATTAAAAGCTGAGATTAAAAATTAAATAATGGAAGTCCTGTGATTTGTGTTGCTGAGCTCCAAAGGCATATTTAAAGCAAACTCACTAAGAAATTCATGCTTCTTCCATGTCAGCCACTTTATTCAATACAAACCTCATTTGCTGAAGAGAGCTTACCAGGTTCCAGTTAATACTCAGTTAAAAATTTAGTTTGTGGTATGGGTCAATATATTAACTTCTGAGCCCTATGTAGTTAGTGGCCTCAGGTGGAAAACTATGTTAGAGCTTACTAAAGATGAGTATTTTGTCTCGCAGAAGGAAAGGTAAAGTGTTTAGGGGGGGCTCTTCAAAGCCAGAGGTTATTTTTATGAGAAGTTGCACAGTCCATTTATGCAGCCCTTTTTGTGAGCGTGGTAGTGCCACTTGCCCGACCATCATGGACTCAAAACTCAGTGTACATAAGAACTGATAAGCTGCAGTGCCTGGTGGAGCTGGACTTGCTCTTAGGACTGCAGAGCAACCAACACCCCCTTCTTCCCCCAGCACACCACTACTAGAGTTTATATATTACATATATGTAAATACCACACGGGTTACTCCTGCAGTTAATGACCTCTGCCTAAGCAAGTTGTTTGGTCTGGCTTGGTTTGAGGCTCCTGCCTTGGTTGCCCAGAATGTTCACGCATTATGAACCGGATTTAACAACAAGATCTAATAGAGGGGAGTAATTAAATACCTAATTGCTGTTGCAGAAGTGCTTTGAAACCCTCCCATGTTCCAAATTTATGTAAACCGCATGGGAGAGAGCCCTCGGCCCACAGTGAATTTCTTCAGGTTTTAAATAAGAACTTTAGACATGAAGCTCCCGCAGTGTTTCATTATTTTAATTGATGCAATTACTGTAAGAAACAATGTCATTACCCCACTTTCTGTTATTTATTTATAAAAAATTCAGGTGCAGCACAATGATATTTTTCTTAGGCCTTGACATGATCCATCAATAAAGAAGATGATATAAATTACTCAGCAGCGTGGAGACAAGGGCTATTACTAAA
This sequence comes from Cnemophilus loriae, assembly GCA_013397755.1. Lineage (NCBI taxonomy): Eukaryota > Metazoa > Chordata > Aves > Passeriformes > Corvidae > Cnemophilus > Cnemophilus loriae. The sequence goes on along the minus strand of VZTF01003490.1, from coordinate 554,693 downwards.
TATCATCTCACCTCAACAGGCAAGCAGATAATTTTCTATACATTGATACAAATGGCATGGATATTTTGTTGAAATGCCATAATGCAGAAAGAAAGAATATATTTGTTGTGGCTATTTTTACTTTCTGGGAATCTAGAAAATCAAGATAACAAAACTGCATGCTTTCTTTTGGCTGACACTGAAACTCTAGAGGACGGGTTTATAAACTGCTGGAAAGCATTCTGCATCAGAGTAATTCAATTCACAGAGGCCTCATTTCTCACCTTTAATGAATTACGAAAAAGAGATATATAAACTCAGATTTTTGCACTGTCACTGCTCCACGCTGGGACAGACAGGCTGTAGAGAGACTGCTGGCATGAAGGGACTGACATTCAACTGGCACCAAATGAACAAAAAAACCCAGAACAGCAGAAACCCTGCTTCATCACCTACAGCCTTCTCCCTCACCTGCCACAAAAGCAACAACTCCAAAAGACTGGCTTATCAGGCCTGGCTTGCAAATTATCACCGTCACAATTACTTTACTCTCTTTTCCTTTACGCTTTAAAAACAAAATGAGATCAGTCTGCAAGCAGGTAACAAAACCTAGATGAGGAGATGGCCTCACAGAGAGTGTATACCTGTGCTGATGTTGCAGGGTTTGAAACTCATCATACTTTATGAGGCATAATTGCTATATGTGTCTCTCATCAAGGGATATTTTGTCTCTGAGTGCTTTGCAGCTGGTGTTTTCAGGTTTTCACATAAACATCTATTGAAAGGAGAAGCTAACAGGTCAAACTGCACCTTACCGCAGAAGAGAAATTGGTGAAATTTCGAACCAGGGAAGAAACTAGTGAAAATCGAACTCAGAGCAAAATAAAAAAAGAGAACCACAGCTTATCCCATGTATCTTCTCGCTCACATGCCATTCAGCTTCATCTCCAGGCACTTCGAGAAGTGGAAATAGGATTTGTTGACACGGAGGAGTGGCTGAAGTTTGTAAAATAAAGAATCATTTGTTGTAAAGCACTGCTACCCTTCCTTTAACAAAGCACTCACTTTGCTGTGGCTGCTGCTTACTACATGAAAGATAATCAACCCATTACTCTGTTTACCTGTTCATCGTACTTCTCATCCTGCTGTTGTTTCATCTACAAGCAGTTTGAAGCAAGCATGATATCTTTGGATGATGTACTTTGAAAAGATCCCATTGCTGTGAAGTCCAGGTGCCCAAAGGGAATGTTTATGCGAAAATAAAATGTAATGACAAAACAGTGGAGTGCAGTCACAAAATGTTAAGGACAAATACAACAGTCTGAACTGTTTCCTTCTGATTTCCTGGCTTTGATGGTCCTGACTGCACTGATCTCTGGGAGATTGCTTGGCTGGAACTAAGAGCTGACCCAGAGCCAGTCACCAATAGCTCTGTAGGAGGTCTGCCCTGCATAGACTCAAGATAGTGAAACAATAGATAACATTTTATTTTATTTTCTTTAATTAAGCCGGAGTCCTGGAGGTTCATACTTCCAAGGTGCTGCATTAAAATCCTGCTATAGGATTTGCCTAGACATATCCTTAATTATAGTATCTTATTGACTGCACATTGATGCAGCTTCCTAAGTGCATTTGTATTGACAAATAGGAGTTGTAACAGATAACTTGGAATCTGAGAAGTTAAAAAAAAAAAGCAATAGGGAGGTAACATATAGGCAGAGGCATGTCTCTTTTATAATGCATGCAATGCTTGGAGTTTTAGCCCAGAGAGGTGGAGTGATGGAGCAGGAGATGGAGTGATCAAACCTTCTTTACATTGTCTACTAGACACTGAATCTGTCAGGAGGTGACCAAACCATAGCTAGAAAAGAAAAACCAATATTCTCTTACCTTTGGTTATCTAAAAGGAGTGTGAATACTAGGATAGGAATTAAAAATGCTCTGAGAAATATATTGTTGAAAGTCTGAAGCCTGCACCAACCCTGAGGATACATGTTATTGCTTTTATTGTTATTTCTAATAATATCACTGGAGACGTAAACAATCTAAGATGGTACTAATGAGAAACTATAGCAGAGATTGTAGGTCCAGAGGTACTGCTCTCTTATGGGATCTGTGCTGCATAGCTAAAAAGCACCAGAACTTTTTCTAAAAGCATTGATTTGATTATTGTTTCATTTTGCTCACAATATCATATCTTTCTATTTTTTTAAAGAATATTTTGTTTCCTCTTGTTAATTCTCCTCATTTTCCTGTCCTCAGATCTTGTTTATTGACAGGCTTTGCTCTAATCTAATTTGACTAAGCTGTTCAGTGTCCATTGATACTCTCAATTACCTTGCATGACATGCCCTTGGAAGCCAAGCATCTTTGCCTACTACAACTCCACTGCTGCACTTTCTTTGCCTGTTACTGCCATAGTTTGTTTTCTGCTTAAAGTATCAGTTCTTCACTTGAGCAAATCTTCATGGGTTTGGTAACAGGCTGCTCCTCTCCAGGCACGTGAGACCTGCAGAAGTAAAGCTTGATAATGTTCCCTTGTTCTTTTTCATAGTGTCTGAGCAGAACTAAAGCACAGGGATAAAGGATCATGTATTTGCTCAAAAATAATTCCTGGTAAAGTAAAATTAAGGAAAGTATATTGCCTTTCATTTATAAATGGAGGTTCTGTTTTCCTGACTTTAGGAGCTTTGATCTCCCACACAAGTCACTCTACTGCTGTGACTTTCAGTGGCAGCAAACTGGCTTTGTGCTGTAAAACACTGAGATTATCAGGTAGGTGCTGCTGGATAACTGGAAATTCTGTCAAATGCTGGCCACACTGTCCAAATCTTTCTGAATCACATTCATATTAACCCTGACATTACCTCTAGCAACATCCTGCTGATCTGGGCTTCAGTTTGTCTCCACAGCTCCTGTACAGGTGTTTTTGCAGGCTGCTTTCTTTAACCTAAATGTTAATAGTTACAGAGTGGGAATATTTGTCATGTTACCAACTCTTCTGACAATCTGAATAAGCAACAGTATTATAAATAAGGCAGTTTCCATGGTTAAGCACCCAGATTATACAATCCTTATTCAGCCAAATCTTTATAACCAATGAGTAAACATATTCCATAAAAAAACCTGGCTGAGGAAACATTGCAAAGGTAGGGCAAGCAGCTCCACTCTGAAGGGTACTTCATGATGATGAACATTGTAGCAACTCTTCTTAAAAAGCTGTAGTTGTCTAGATGTCAATTCATCAGGTAGTGTCACTCTTTTTCTGATATTATAGATACAGATATAGCTGTCCAGTATCTAAGGGTAGCCCGAAGATCTTATAGTTTTTAAAGGTAAGACTTGTATGACTTATTCATACATAGAAAAGACTAAGTATAAGTCAAGTATAGTTCATCATTGTTTTGTTGTGTTGGACATGACCATTAAAATAACGTGTATGTCATCAATAACCAAGTTAGCAAAATGCAGCGAGGTAGAGAAAAGAAAATTAATTTCTAGGACTTTGACAGTGGCTTGTGCTCTGCTTGCCTCCTGAGATTTTCAGCCTCTCAAAGAGCTGGATTAACACCTTGGGGGTCCTGTCTTCTCCTTAATGGAAATGCTTCAGTGACATTTTATGTTCCCTTTGGAAAATCACACGTCTTTGAGAATACTATCTCTGAAAATATAGAAAACTCTATTTAGCTATTAAGTACCTTATGAAGATTAATAATCCAGTTAATACAAGTGCCTGTAGCAATTCCTGTCAGACAGGACATTTTAATCCTCTCTTCGAATCCCCTGTATTTAGCTAGTTAGCTGTAGTAAGCACGAATTCCAACATAAACACTGAACTCAGTATTTTCAGGTGTGGTATGTTCTTGTTAAATTCTATGGGACCTGTGTGACAGGATTAGTGCCTAAACTGCCATGCTGAGACAATGCCAAACAAACCTCCAATTAGCTTAAGGAAAAATAAAATAACAGATCTCTTCTAGGGTAGATACATTTGCTTCATCTCTAAGAAAGTCATGCTTCAGTTATCTTATCAGGGCTTAACAGCTCTGCCCCTGGCTCAAATTTGTTGTTGACATTATGGTCAAAATAGGGCAGAAGATGACCTGTTGTTCATACAGGAGAAGGAAAAGGAGTTAATGGAGAATACAATGTACCACAGATATGGTACAAATATGTACAGTATAGCTCACAAATATGCTGAGACATCAGCATTCCAACTGAGCATTCAAGGCTGCTACCTGAGAGGTCTCTGAAAAAAATTAATAGTATGAGGGGGAAAAAGAGTATGCAGGACGTCATGGTTTATTCTGTAAGAACGAAAAAGAGGAGGAGGAATTCAGCTCAGAGTAGAGTCCTTGTTTGCAGACCTGTTAGGGAGCACATCTGACAGTGGCTGAGCACTGCTCCGTATCCCAGGGGTATGGACATTGATCCTGTCCACTTGTAAGGCAATTTCACCCACACAGAAACCTGCTGGTAGCAGGCTTAACCTAAACACTGGCTTCACCCTGGCTGCAAGGGTGGCCTTCCACAGGCACCCCAACCACCCAGCAACAGGAGCAAGGGGACAGGGCTGCTTTTATAGACACTGAAAGGTAACACAAGACAGGGTTTATAGTATCTCTTCATCAACAAAATTGTTTTGCTCTTTTATCTTCTCATCTGTTTTTTGACTTCTTATGGTGAAATGAATTCTAATTCCAGTTTTCATTCAAACTGCTTTTAGATTCAGCAGTTAAAAATGCTCTTCTGTGTTCAGCACTGCCCTCCTGCCTAAGCAGCCATTCCCCACCTGCCAGGTGTCTCTAATGTTTAGAGCAAGCACGAATGTCCTCTCTTAGCCTCTGTTGTAGCAGACTACACAAGCTTATCGCAATCTTTGTGCCAAATCTGTTCTCTCTTTCCTGGTCATCTCAGAAACACTGTTCTTCACCTGTTTCAGTTTATACCAATTGTTCTGTAATGTGAGGTGTCAGGAATCTGTGGTCAACATCAGTGTATCTAAAGGGCTTTAAGGACCAGCATTAGAATCACAGAATAACAGATTGGAAGGGACCTCAAGGATCACCTGGTCCAATCTTTCTTGGGGAAAGCACTGTCTAGACAAGATGGTCCAGCAGCCAGTCAAGATGAATCTTAAAATTGTCCAGCGCTGGGGAATCTGCCACTTCCTGGGGAGATTATTCCAAGGGCTAATTGTTCTCACTGTGAAAAATTTTCCTTACATGTCCAATAGCAATTTCTCCACGATTAATTTGTATCCATCACCCCTCATCTTTTCCATTCGACTCCCTGCAAAAAGGTCTTCATCTTCTTTGTAGCCACTTTTTAAATACAGGAACATGGTGCACACGAATAGTTCCCTATCCATAGGTGTCCTTCCCCATGTCATGTTCAGAAATGCTTAAAGTTAAGCGCAGATGCTTGGAGGAATCTGAAAGATATACTGACTATCTCAGCATATATCAACCTGATGCTAAAGAGCATCTGGAAGAAAGGCTGTGAGAGAAAATTGCCTTCGGAAATGCTGACCAAAATCCATGTCTACTGTTCCCTCTCTGCTGCAGATTTATATCAGGTTTTGTATTGCCACTGGATTTACAGGGCCAGGCTCTTGCACAGAGGTAGATGATTGTTGTGGGTTCCTTCCAACCCAAACCATTCTGTGATTCTATGATACAATATTGGGTGGAGTTTAAATTATAAATACAGATGTAGCACCAAAGTTTCTGTCAAAGCTTTCTTCCCCATAACTGAAGGGCTTGGATTAACCCTTTACTTCTATTGCTCCCTGCTCTGCCAGATGGGTATGGGCTCTGTGCAGAAAGGCATAGTACTAAGTCCTCATATAACTGACAGCAAACATAAATATCAAAATAAATTTTCAAATATTTTCTAGGTAGCTCCTGCATTCTTTCCATTGCACAGCACCTACTCAGCTCTGACCAACATCCATGCTAGAGAAACAATATTTTTAGATTTCTTTTACCAGTGTGTCTAACAGATTGACTGCAGAGCCACAGCCCCTATAACATAGTATCTCTGCAGTGACTTCAGTGATTTGAAAAGCACTCTGACCTGCTGCAAAGCTAGATTTGTAACATCATGACTTGAAAAAAAATCTAAAATTAAGATTTATTTTAATTTTTATGTAAAACTATCTTTTAAAATTCACGTCACACAACACAAGACAACAAGAACAAAAGGAAAGGAATAACTTCTTTAGAAAAAACCCAGACTTTTAAAATTAGCATTACTGTCAAGAAACTTGTTGCTCTGTGGCAACAGGTACTGCTTCTTTCCCTAGAAAGTACTCTAAAAAGTCCTGTGTTATGGTTATAGCATTTCCTCTTCCACTTTAGTCAGCTTCTCAATACCCAGATCATGAAATATATGCATCTTGCAAAATGGCTGTTGCTATGGAGACCTCATATATTTGAGAAAAAATAGCTTAATAAGTTTTCATTTACAATCCAACAAAGGTTTGACAGCCTTAATGCAAGGAATGCTTTCTTTTCTTTTGCTTCCCTTATACCTCCTATTTTAGTTTTGTTATATATTCACAAAACAAATGTTTCCATGTAATTTTCTATCCTGTTTCTCTCTGTGTTTGAACAGGAAAGGTTTTTAAGAAATTCAGAATGAGGATTTAACAACTGAGAGGGGAATGGTGGCCATTCTGTGTTTCTTGTTACAGTAGTACTAGTGTTTCAATGGGCTCATTTTGTGCTTTAACCAGGATACATCAGTACCCTGAGCACACATATTATGCAATATTATGACTGCAAAAAAAGTCTATATTTCTCAGCTGTGAGCAATTATTCTCCTCTGCAAACGCCTTCAATGTCTAGGACCCACCTGATGAGTTTGAGATAAGTGAATATACTGCTTTTTAAAGACACCCCAACAATTATTTCTCATTTGCACATAGATGAGATAGAACAGCTGGGTTGGAGTTAAATGGGGTTCCTTAAAAGTCTCAGCTCCAGCCTATTTGTTTCTGGGGAAGAGAAGTCTGTGCACATTTGCCTTTTGCAAGAACAGTTGTGCAAATCGACCAGAACCATCACCTTTGTTTGCACTTTCATGAGTGTCAATTTTTTTTAAACCTGAGCTGATTCAACCCTCTCATTTGCATTTCTTCCTTTCAGAAAACTTCAAATATCGTCCCTAAGTAATCTCTAGAAACCAAAACTATGTTTCTTTTAGAGATTTCAGAAGAAATACTGTTTCCTGGCAACCTCTACACACGAGGATAGGCAGAGTTCTGCTTCTCCCCTAACCAGCAGTGTTCCCTCCTAGAACAGCTGAGCATTGCAGCACATCTGGGGCAGCAGAGAAACTTCAGCAGAGTTCTGGTCTGGATTGCAAACCCTCCAACACGGAGCATGGCAAGTTACTCCAGCCCTGACTTAGCCTCTGGATAGATGGCTAATAGGGTAAAGTCATGGCTCAGCCATATGATGGAGCCTGCTGGCCGTATGTTCTACCATATGCTTTAATACTGCTCGTAAATTTCCTTAGTAAATTAGCAAAAAAATTAAAGGGATACCTTGCTAAATCTGTAGATTTGATCAGTGGATTGGCTGATTTGCCTCACTGCTATTTTCAGTTCCCAGATACTTTTCTTCCAAAACTATCAGTAAGTCTAAAGAATCAAACAGCAGTGTTTGTACAACCATATAAATCCGAGATCACTGAATTTCGGTGTACTTACAAATAGTCAAATATACCTAAAAAGGAATTCACAGTTGTCACAAAAGTACAATATTCACTTGGGGGTTCCTGAATGCCTGAGAGACTTCAAATGCTTGTTTAGTTCCTCTGTGATCTCTTTATTTGATTTTGAACTATCTGTTTAGTCGCTTAACATTTAATACAGTAAAAATTCTATGAAATTTTACTAATACTCATTGTATCAGAGGATGGTTCATAGCTTTTAAATGGGATTTTGTGTCTTGGAAACAACCAGCTTTCTAGAGGAAGTCAATGACAATTCCAGAACTGCTTTCTCAAGAAGCCACAGCAAGTATTGAAATTAACAGAGAGCTTTAGAAGCAATTGAAAGGATGCAGAAGAGATGGTGAAAGCCTTTATGTGGCTTTACTCATAAAGAACTCTTCAACTCAGTGAATTTGCAGGTTGCTTTGGTGCTGTATCAATGACAATAAAGTTTTAAATCCCTAGAAAATGAGTATAAATGTATCCTGACAGCTGCACCCTTAGAGTGACTCTAATGATTAAAAAAACATTGACTTATCCACCAGAATCTGGTCTTTACATGAGACAGTCAGTCTGGGAAAGAGAAAAAAGGTCACAACATGGGAACTTGACCAAGAAAAACCAGGCTTGAGGGACTTACTACATGCTGAGACTCCCCAGTCACAAAAAATATCCCTCCAGAACGGAACTCTGCTTATCTGTTTTCCAGGGGTTTTGAGAGCTGTGTACATTCACTGTGCATTCACACTGCTGTGTTGAATATTCCATTAGGTTCTGCTGTATTCCCTCATGATGTGCTGGAAGGAGCAGCTGTTTTTCTTTGTCCCGTGTTTGTGGTTTTTTGAAAAGAAATCCACAACTCAAACAAATGGGAATTATGCCTCCCACTGTACCATCATGGGAACTGTCGATGCACATAGACAAGCACTGGGATAAAGGATAATAAATGGAAATAAACTGTGAATTGAATAAAAAGCGTACATCAGCTATTCTGCATGGATCTCATGAGCAGCTTCATTTGTCTTTCATGAAGAGTCCCTGGTGTCCAAATGGGTTCATCCATGTCCACGAGAGCTTGAACCACATTGTGCAAACACTAGAGGTTCATGCTGTGGTTCTCCTCTGATTCCCCAATGCAGACACACTCCAAGTGAGGATGTGCAAAAAGGAAAGTTTAAAAGTAAGTCTGACTTCTAGTAGTATTTCAGGTAGATTTATGGGGTGGGGAAATGTGTTGGTTTGTTCTTTTTTTTCCTTTTTTTAGATTTTTTTTTTTTTATCAGATTAAAACCAAGAAATTAAATGCTCTAAATCTATTCTACTATTATGGTATCTCTCTTTACAAACACACCATTTTTTAGCAAGAGTAATCCTTCTTGCTTGATAACTTGTCAATTCTAAGGAATCTGAGGGAAAAGAATGAATAATATTTGGATAATTTACCCCCTGAATGTAATCTGCAATTTTGTAGAAAAAAAGGAATAAATGGAGACTGTACGTTCTGCTGCTCAAATTCTTCTCCATGCTCTCCACTTTGCCCTTACCCTGGGCTCCGGGCAGTTGGCACAGGGAGACAGATGCCGAGCTGGCAATTTCTCTACCTAAAACTTGACTTTGACTTGCTTTTTAAAGTATGCATATCAAAAATGGCGCAAACTACAAAAAAGAAAAAAAAAAGGCAACTAGAAATTCTCAGCTTCAAATAACATGTTGATTCCTAATTAAGATTCCTAATTAATTCCTAATTAAATTTTGATGATCTAGCAGACAGTTTTAGAGACCTGCAGTTACAGATCTATTTCTGGATTCCTATTTTAGGTCTCAGTGCCAGATATTAAGTACTTTGCTTTGTTTTCTCAGTTTAGATAGTCTTGCTGGCTTCAAATGAGCCTACTCCTGTGTTTAAATCCCTGGATGAATCAGCCCCTTAATCTGGCCATATTAAACAAATTGCATTATGTATAAGGAAACTCTCAGGACTTGTACTATTATCTCTTGTGGAAATATTTGAGTTAACTCAATGTCAATAAGACCCACAGCGTAAAACCTGTGAAAGACACAGAGCTTTACAGAGCAACAGAGGTTAATTTAAACTGCAAATATGATGAAAACCTGGAATAAGAGTTCCAAAAACTTATTTATCAATGTAAGTCTTAGGCATGTTTGATTTTCCTGTAAATTTGAAAATGATATCTGCATTAATAGTTTTGCAATATTTTATGTCACCAGACTAAATTAGTTTTAAGGAACTGACACTGTTTTCAAAAGGCCTTTGGCAGTGTGCAAGCAGGCATTGTGCAGACTTTTAGCTTTTTTTATTTTTTAATTTTTTTTTTTTTTTGATATCATGAGTTGTCTGCACCCTGCCATGAATTGTAGGGTTTGGCTACACTGTTAATCTGGAAGCTATACATTTCATCTGTCTGTGGTATGGGGCAAAAAGTTATTCATGGAAGTCCTAGGATAATTTTTATCTGATCTCAGTGGCGACAGGTTAGTTTTAGAAAAATGGTTCCATTTTAAAAGAGCCCTGGCCCAAGAAAGCATGAGAACATAAGTCATGTTTTTGTTTAGCTTTACGTAGTCCCACTTATTTCAGTCCCTTTACAAGAAACTAAGTGACAATTATTACACATATTATAATTGAAGAAACTCAATTTCCTTTACTCCTTAAAAGCTGAAAAAAAGCTATTCTAAATCAAAGGAATTTACTCTTGGGCTTGTCAAAACTCCATGAATAATACATAATAATAATACATAATACAGGTTCACTGAAGTCCTGTTTGAAAATGTCATAGTCTTCTTATCATCACTGAGTTTTGAAACCTGGAATAATTAATTATTACTATTTTATTATAATTTTTTCTTTCTTAGCAGAGTAAGGGGCTAGGAAACAGTGTTTACCTCTGATTAGGTTTTCTTTGGTTTTAGTATCACGTCCTTCTCACAGTGTCTAGATGCTCAGTAAATTATATATTTACCCTGTGTGCAGAGGGCACAGATATATTGCCCCAGGCCAGGCCCTGAACACACCCTGCGTTTGGATAAAGACACGAGCTCCCAGGTGCTGTTTCTATCAGCCCCTGCAACGGAAACAGTTTACCCCAAATTAACATCATTTTGGGAAGTGACTTGGATAATAGGGCTCAGGAGCAGACACAGAGAACACAGCATCAATCCTTGGACTATTTGCTGCTGCAGGAGTTAAAATGAGGTGAGTTTAGCATGGTGCATCAAAAAGATCCAGATTTACCCTACTGTCTCCAGTGCAGAGTTCTAACAGTATCACCTGCTAAAAAAAACCTCAAACCAAAAAACCAATAGCAGCAATGATACTTCATTCAAATAAGATAGATCCTGCCCTTTTCTTGCTGGAAATTCCTCCTCCTTCTCTAATTTCCATTGAATTGCATTTAAAAATAACAACATCTGGATAATGGAGAGAGATATAAATATCTTCAAAAGAAATTATTTATAGTGAATCCCTAAAGATTACACCAACATTATATATTCCCTCTGTATATAGCTCCATGTGTTACTTGCTCTGTGTTTTGTTGGTGTTATTTTTCAGTAGAGAATGTATTCCGTATATAGGCAAGAATTCGGAAATCCATATCCAGAAACCTATAGCCAAACCCTTCATATTTTCTTGAAGCTGTATGTCTTAATAGTGTCTCTGTAGGTGGAATATTAATGTTTTTGAATGAATTAATTCAGAAAAAGACCAGTGACTTCAAAAAAAATTATAAATACCTGTATCATCAAACTATGGATTGCCATAATAATATTTGACTGTGCAAGAGAGCTAGGTGATGATGAGCTGTAAATCCATGAGGAATGTTAGCTAGAAATGTGCTTGAGCTTCAGTTTCCATTATTCTTGGCTTTAATAGATTGTATGGTTGTGTTTTAGGCTCATTTCTATTCCACTTGTTTTGAGAGAGAATCAGAATAGTAGGAAAAGCAAATTAATAGTTTAAACTGTAGCATTTAAAAACTGCTATGAAATAAAATCCACATATTAAGACCAAAATGGGAAAAGCTCGTTGTTTTTGGTATGCTGTCTTCCACTGTGTTTCATTTTCCCAAAAAGAAGAAAACTCATAAAGAAATGAACTACAGAACTACATTCAGACCTGAAAAATATTACAGATCTTTGAGCTGCATAGAAATATACATATGGCAGTGGAATAGAGCGTCAAGGATGTAATGATAGCTATTTAATATGATCAACATCTTTCGACTGAATTCAAGGGAAAGCCAGCTCCCAAAATAAGGTATTGTATCAGCAAAGGTCTAATCTAACCCATCTTTCCTTGTTTGCCAGCTTTGCTACTACATATGTTTTTTAAACACAATTTTCTAAGGCTGGATATCTGTTTAAGGTTGAGGATACCACTTCTTTTAACTGAGCATTTCAAAATATGTAACAATAATTTCCAGTAGCAGTTTGGCAGCCATGTGTGCAATGAATACTTTTGCAATAAAAAAAAAAGCACTGCAATCTTTTCTTTAGCTGCAACAAGATTTGACCAGAGCTGTAACAGCTTCAGAAGAAGAGAACCTTGAAGTTTGAAGAGCAGAGAAACTTGTAAAGATGTACTGCTAATCCAAGGTGGTTTAGAGCCAGTCATCCCTGTGTGAAGTTTTTATAGAATTGTGCCAAGATTATATATGTTAAAGAGAAATCTTATGGTTGCAATGAGTCTTTTTTCCCCTTCACTGATCTCCTATTCTAGTTAAGATACATGGCAACGTGGTACTCAACCTTGATCTGAGCTCTGCACAGCTGAGATTTATTAGGACAGTAACCAGCACAGCCTTTGGCTGTGAGTTCAATAACAATGACACTATTTGAGAAGTTGTTTATACTCCTCAAGTTTGTATCTAAAACACAGCCAGTTTTCAAGGTGCCCCTCAGTACTCAAGCCTCTTGTCTAGTCAAGTGAAATAGCTGTCATGGAAAGAAATCCTGTGACATCAGAAACATGAAATATGTGCTTCCAGGATGTGAGGGAATATGCCTCAACCCTCTACTCACTCCTGCATGTCAAGGTTGCTTTGCATACTTCACAGCAGCTTTCTCTGCATGGGTCTGGCTATTACTTCAAGGACTGGGCCAGTCAGAACAGCTTAGCACTGACCTGTGTTGAAAGCTTGATCCTTTCTTCTTTTTACAAATTTCTTAAAAGTCTCCATAAAGGCACTTGTTGTTCAGAATTGCCGCAGAAAAATCTTTTAAGGAGTTTTCAGTTTCTGAACAGTGTTTATCCAGGCACTCTTCAGATGGTTGGCCCATTGGCCTATGCTGTTACTTTTATGGGCTTAGGTGGATGTACAGCTATTTTTGCCCGAGGATGCTGAGTGGACAACTTACATGTTTAAAGCAGACAATGAACTACATTTCTATCCCTTGGTTTCCTGAGGCTAAGGAAATAGGTTAATAGATATGAATACGCATTGGGCATAGGATAAGGACTATTTTTACTTGCAGCCTGCCATATTATTAACACAATTGAAACATGGAAACACTGATCCACTTTTGATTTGACACACAAGATGGCTTGGAAATGAGTTAAAATTGTCACTGTTATTCTTTGTTTCTTTTTTACAGCTGTATTTTGTTTGAGTAGAAGTGGCAGTTCTGGTTGAGCTGAGAGGCTCAGAACACATCCCTTAAAAAAGTCAAACAAAACAAGTTGTGTGTGTCCTATCTATAGTGAAAAATAAGAGATTAAAAACAAAAGCAGCGTAATATAACCAGAAACTGATTAGTCCATCTTTAATTCTCTTAAATAAAATCAATTTCTACACCTTTCTTTATAGCACAGAAAGTTCTGAATGTTTTTGTATGACATTATTTCTAGTATAGCATTACAGTTTTACAGTTTATTATAAACTTGGTTGATTTGCTTTTTTGGGTCTTTGTTGTTTGGGGTTTTTTTCCCAGAAACGCAGACATTGCACATTAAAAGAGAAAACTTTTAATATAATAAGGTTTATTCAGCACGCATCTTTTCTTCCTGCTGTCAGCTGGAATTGGCTGTCACAGGAAAGGATCAAGAAGAAAATGTGCTCTATACAGACTTCTAAATTTGGAAAATCTGCATCTTTCCTTCAGCACAGGGCTCTGAGTCTTAGTAATTCAGGCAGGAAGGTATCATGACAACTCTGCAAGCTCTCCTGGAACAACCTGTTCTCTCATCCTCTTCACACACACATGGGACATTCTAATCTCTGACTTACCTGAGATACCCTCATGTTTGTCTCTCATTCCATCTCCTCTGGACCCTCAAGAGCCTATTACTCATTTAATAGACAGGGATCAGTGGCCTTTGTATGAAATGGCAGCAACAGTGGATTAGTAAAAATATTAATTCTTTGGGTGGAATTAACAGTGTGATGTCCTTCACTACTAAATGCTGGGAATTTATCGGGGCAACGCCCATTTCTGTACATCTGCTGCAAGATACAGAGCCTTCAGTCATCTTCATTCTCATCCCTTCCCCTCCTGCTGTGCAGAAGAGTGATTATCCACCAAAATCTAAAACCTGGATATGAAATAACTCAGAAGTACTGCACTGAGTGGTGGTTAGTGCTGCTGCAGCCTCCGCCCAAGGCATTGCCACCACCAACATGAGCTAAGTGTCAAAGTTGTCAAATGCTCTATCTAGAATCCTATTGTTCTGAGGCACTGCATGCAAATCTCTGCAGTGATACCCCACCTGGTGCAGAAAAAGCCCTGACACTGTGCTACCCGTGTTCTACACAAAACACTGGGCTTTTATCACCACTTCTAATGACAAATCCAGAACCATCACAGGCCACGATGGAAACAGTTGACTTGATCCCAGCCACTCCCAGTACACTCAAGCTGTGTGGCTTTTATAATGGCTGCTCAGATACACCATTTTTCTGTTTAGAGGAAGGCCAGAATCACTTCTTCTGCTATAGCAATGTATATATATTAAAATCCTTTTCAATAAATCCAAAGCCATACTATGGCTCAATTTCAAAGCTAAAGAGTAAGTGGAGTTAATTTTCTCTAGGGACATAAAAACACTAGTAGTTTATAAGCAGAGGCTTCCCCAGCACATCTTCCAAAGCAGGAGTGTGAAGGATAAAGTGAGCAATAGTTACAGTTGGATGAACTAATGTAGATTAGTTTCCTGCAGTTTTCAGCAAAAAATGGATTAAGGAAGACAAGCTGCCATCCCACGCCAGGAGACTTCCAGGGGGAAGTTTTTGTACAAACAGATTTGTGCAATCACAGGGTCCCCACCTTTTTTTTGTCCTTCTACCGCCTTTAGCCTCTCCTTACACCCTCCAGCCCCCTTGGATCACTGGTTTATTTCCAGCATCCCGACCTTTTGAGGCCACTTTTGGCCTCTATTTTTTTCCTGTTTCTGGCCCACTATTGTCCCCCACCTCCTTTCAGCCTCAGTTTTATTCTGGGACTCCAATGACCTTTGGGTCCTTTTGTCTCTACTCTTTCTAGCCTCACACAAACTTTCAGCCTGCCACCCCTTTCAACTGCTACATATTTTCTGGCCTTGTCTCTCCTCCCAGCCTCTACTTTATTGTGTGCCTCCTTTCAGACCTTTTTTCTTTGCCAGTACAAGACGACGACAGTTTGAAAGTGGGACAGAGACTTTTTTTCCTTTTTGAGCACTAATCTGTATAGGCAAGGGCAACTGTAGTCCACTTTAAAAAATGGTTTGTGCTCCCAAGATTGGTGGAAGAGACAGTTTGTCTCACTAGGCCAAATTCTGCTGTTATGAATTAAGAATTTGTGTTTATCTCAATGAGAAGGCTATGTACTAAGGACTGTAATATTTAGCCTTATTTGTTATCTACTTTTCTCTCTCCAGTGCTGTGAAATTTTTTTTGGTATCAATTTGTTGAGGAGTCACTACAGCAATTTGTAATATATAAATCTGGAAAGTTTTGGTGAAGGAAATTTTAAAGACTAATTTTACACCACTGGAGTCAAAGGAAATTTTGTTATTAATAACAACCAGTGCAAGAGCAAGGCAAAAGTTGTCTTTGAGACATGCAAGCCTTTTAGAAATACTTCAGATAACAGACAAGAAACGTGCTTTCTCCCTTAAAGATTTTTCAATGAGTAGCACTTGGGTTTGACTGGGTTGGAAGTATCTGATCATTGCCCCAGCTTTAATCAAGGTTTTATTAAGAGAAAGAACTTTTCTTCTAATTTACTTTTCCCATTGACAAGCAGGAGAACTTAGTGGATGTTTCCAATAGCCCTGCAAAATTTGCTGTGTGCCATGTCCCAGCACCCTCTCTCTATAAAAGAAGCTCGAGCAGAAAAGACAGGAGCTGGCGAGGAGTGTAACAGGGACCCTTCCCCCCCTTGCTTCACCCACTTCCCCAAGAGCAGGGACCCTCAAATGCCACCTGCCGCTACTTCTCTTCAAATCTATTCTTTAAAGATTTTGTGCCGTTTCTCACTGCTCCATAGACAGAAACCGTCAACCAGAGAGATCTAAGTGCTTGAGAGTCTCATCACAGCCCCATCAGACCCTGCTGACACCGAGAGACTCCCTCAGACTCCACCTTGTGTGCTCTAAATTGTAATGCCCAAGAGGCAGAGGCACACGGAAAGTCCCCAGCCCCTCTTTAAAAGCAGCTAGGTTACTCTTCACTCATTTGCTTGGCAGTTTGAGGGATTTACCTGGTCTCTCTCAGCACTGCAATTAGCTCATCAGGTATTTTGGGGCATGGTGGCTGCTTTTCTTCAAAATCTGTAACGTGCTTATCACAACAGCAGCCTGGAACACAGATGGGCAAAACTGTGGCGAGAAGGGGCACCAGACCCCTGAGGAAAGGCGTTGCCTTTACAAACAAACAAATTCTAGATGGAATATCAGCCCGTCATTTTTACCCTGCTGAATTCAGAGTGAGGGGAGAAATGTATCCTCAGTTTAGACTTGACATTAAAGGTAAATATTTATGTCCGTTGATGGAGGCACAGATGAAATCTCTTTGAAAATCTGTCATAGGAGGCTATAGGTGGAAAAGAAGATGGCATGGGTGCAGTAATGGGACACCAAGGAATTCAGCTACACAAACAGTAGCATTTGGAAATGATAAAGCATGCTGTAAATGTCTTGATATGACGAAAGTGTCCCTTTTTTAATGGAAAAATAGAATGCAATACTCTACTGGTATATTGTGTTGGTGTTAATGTAAGTAATTTTTTAAAATCTGAACATACATTATTATCAGAATTCATCATATGCTTTTTTCTTATTTACCTTAGTAAACTAAACAGGATCAATATGTAGAAATAAATCCACATCTCATTTTCTGCAGAGTGCAGCTGTGAATTAAGGAAAGATTTGTTACAAGAAATCCTAATCTTGATTCTGAAAGGCAAGGAAATTTTAAACTCTTTCAGCTCACCGTTTTTTCTAGCCTGATGTATATATAGCAGTATCATTCTTCTGTTGCCTTCAGATTTCTGGTTTCAGTGTAAGATCTCTTTCCATGCTATGCCTTTCTTGCTTCTCAGTCTGGATGTCATAGAAAAAAATGTAATGAATAATAGCAACTTTGATAGGGATATTAAGTTAAATTCCTCACCCATAAGCCAATCAGACAAATGACACAATGGGGGAAAAGGAAATCTTTTATCTGAAGAAAAAAAGGTATTTTCTGATGGCCACTATGAATTTCTTTTTTCTGAGAGTGACCAAGCAGGACTAAAGCATCCCAGCAACAGAACAAGGGGCAATGGACACCAACTGAACGCGGGAAGTTCCATCTGAATATGAGAAAATCCTCTTTACTTTGAGGGTGACAGAGCAGTAGAACAGGCTGCCCAGAGAGACTGTGGAGTCTCCTTCTCTTGAGATACTCAAAACCTGCCTGGATGTGATTCTGTGTAAACTGCTCTAGGTGAACCTGGTTCGGCAGGTGGCTGGACTAGAGGAGCTCCAGAGGTCCCTCTGGAGCCAGTCTGTGCCTTCATGGCTCTGGGATCTCTACTTTTATCAGCTATAGCCATGAGTTCCTATGATATTCCTTATCAGTTGGCCAATGGCACAAATTTATGAGAGACAAAGGCAGAGAAGACAGAAAAACAGAAAAGCAGGCAAAGAAAACCAAAAAGATTCTGCCAATTTGGTAAGTTAAAAAAAACTTTTGCAGGAAGCTTCACCTTACAGATAGGGAAATGGAAGCAGAGCATTCAGCTGGGTGTAAATATTACCTTCTACCCAGTAATTGCTGGTAAGACTTCAAATGTTCTGCAATCAGTCACAGCCTCAGCACTAATTTGAGTGACTCACCCGTAAACTGCAGAAGTTTGCACTGGCATTAACACTGCCATGTTTTATGTGAGTCAAAATGCAGGCCTCTCAACTTTTTCTGCTACTTGGCTTTCAAGTTTTCTTTTCAAATCTGGTTCTTTCATACTTAATACAAAAAAAGCCCACCAAAACCTATCTTTAGTTTTAAATTAATAATATATCTTTTGGGATATAAAAATGATTAGCCCATGTTTTTGATCAGGTCAGAAACATTTTTCGCAGAGTTGCCTCTGGTCTTCTACTGTTTCATTCTGTAAGTGAGCTGAGTGTTGCCAGAGAAGAAGCATTAGAAATTAATTTACAAAGGATGACTAGGAGAGCACATTCAGTGAGCCTTCTGCCCAGCTTTTACTCATCAACATCCCAATCTCTTTCTGATCCCACTAAAACCCACTGGGATAACCAATGGGGTCAGTGTAAACAAAGTCTATTACAAATTTAATACTCCTTTTTTTGTTCATAGCACAGCTATTACATGTTTTGCCTGAAGCATCAATAATGCAGATAGTATTACAATAACTAAAAATGAATTATTCCAATGTTAAAAAGTAAAAATGCTGGTTTGCTAAATTTTCTATATTATCCTGTTTTTCTGTAATAATATAATGAGAAAAGGTTTATTGAAGTGAAATGAGAGCTTTGGAAGATTTAAAGATTCTTAGTGGACAAGTAAAATTGCACAGAATGATCACCCCATAGTGTAATTATTCCAAAAATACAATTAAAAGACAGCACTGAGGACTTTCACAGTGCCCAAGGAGACTCAAGTATGTGCTTTCGGAACTGCTGGGTCAAAAGAGTATTGTTATCCTCAGCAGTTACTGGAGGCAATAATTTAATCTCCTTAATAAATTTCTTAACGGTCTAAAACACTCTGTCAATGGAGTTTTCATGTGTCAAAGTGATAAAAGTAAAATTTTCCATTGTCTTTTAGTACAGTAAACTAGAAGTTAAGGATCTGGAAAATATCCTCATTTAAGAAGCTAATTTCAAGGAAATTAAAGAATTAGCCAAAATTATTAAACATATTATGGTATAAAACAAGCTTGGAAACTCAGAAAAATTTTATATTTAAATCCCTACTGCTATCAGAAAGCCATGAAGCACTTTCCTTTGCTAATAATGAATTTAAATGCTTTGGAGATCATTATACATTCTTGAAATTTATAGGCATTCACTTTAAGCCCTTAGAAGAAGATCTTATCTTTAATCTTCATAGGAATGAAGAATTGTAGGTCCATGCTTGTCCAAAACCAAGACTGAAATGAAATAATTATTCCCTGTAACTGCACATACTTTCTTTCTTCTTTAGATTCTTAAATATGATTCTTGTTCATTTTAGACTCTCAAATAAACTGTTAGGGATTTTGACCTTTCATGGAAATGAATAACTAACTCATAAATAATCACCAAGCAATTTATTTGAATCAGTCTCAGGCAATGAGCTCATAGGGAACCATTCCCTTCCTTGACTTGCTACTCAACCTGAACAGATCAGATTTTGGATGACTGAAACTCTAATCAAAAATAAAATCATAAAATAAAATTAACCTCCAGGTCCAGTTATAAAACTATAGATTTTACAGTTAGTGGGATTCAGCAATTACGACACCAGTGACAATTACACATTAAAACTTCTATAGAGACTGATGGTTAAAATTCCCAGCCATTTATTTTTTCAGTTTCTCATCCAGAAGCTCTGTTTGAAAAGGCCTTTGGGGAGAAAACTCTCTAGGACATCTCAATTAAACAATCTGTCTTACCGCTATCATACAGAAACTTAGAGAAATGGTAGAGATTTCTTTTCTTTTTTCCTTTTTTCAAGTAGACCTTTTATTTTAGTACAACCCTTCTGACACAGCCTTTCAGCACCCTTGGTCTGACCTGCTGCTTGGGAAGGTGGCATGAGGGGCTAAACTGTGGGGCTGAACTGCAGTGAGAATAAGAGACAAACTATGTTCTGAAAGGATAGGAAAAAAAATGTTTAAATCTTCATCCACTGGTTTTCTGTCTTTTAGTTGTGCCAGAGTTACCACATAATCAGCTTTTATGTGACAATTCACAATTTTCACTTCATCTCCATCCTTAATATTACCATGGAAAACATATATCAAACCAAAAAAAAAAGAGTAAATGGACTCTCCATTTTTTTCAGCTCCCAGGCAGGTGGGATTGGGTTCAAATACAATGAGTAATATTTCTTTCTTTGTCGTGAAATTCAAAGATTTATATGACATGCCTGTCACTTTTCCTCCAGTCTTCAACATACACAGGCATTTTAAAAATAGCATCAGCTAACTCTCTCTTGCTATTAAGCAACTACATCCACACCAGCTCAGTTCCATGAACAGCATTTCCTACTGGAACCTGTCGTTATATGCTGAGTGGGTCTTACAAAAACACTTCATGAGTTCCAGTTCAAACACACATCCATCCCACCCAAAACCTTCCAGTGATCTCTCCATTCTATTTTTTTTTTAATGCAACTATTTTTATACAGGAAAAATTTGTATCATGAGGAACTTGAGTGAGACAGTGCTGGATTGTACATCTTCAGAGAACACTGATTATATTCCAGACATCTCCTACGCTCAATCAACTGCCAATATAAAGAAAATGGTCTCTGCTCACTGAAAATAAGAGTGGAACTATGTTGTGGTCCAACCTTTTCAGAATTTATCTAAAATGTACAGATATGAGATAAGTAGAATGATAGCTATAGACGTAGTAAAAATGTTTACAATTGTAATTTAATTGTAAGAAATGTCCTTATATGAAAACCAGCAGCAACACAAGCTCTGAAGACTTTTTTTCCTTATTACTGGAGGTTATATCTCTTTTAACTTTATCATTTTACCTTCAGAGAAAGCTGCCATAAAAATCTCTAGAATATGGAATATGATAGTTCAACAAATTTGTCCGGTTACCGATGCCAATTTGCATTGCTTTGTTATTTCCTACTTTTTATAATCTTTTATTGTCATCACAAATAATGGCCATCATAACTGAACAAATTCTTAGACTTTTCATCCTCAGACAAAATGGGAAAGAAAAAAAACCCACAGAAACTGTAACTAAACATGGACCATGCAGAACTAAGACGATGAGGATGGCCAGCTTCTGAAACTTGTTAAGTTTTATTGCTAATTTAGTTTTAGCTTTTCCTTCAATGGCTATACGTAAAAAGGAAATAAACAGATTTGATATTTAAACACAAGAAAAAATTCCGAGTTCTGAAGTTCCATTGCCTCAGTAAGTAAGATTAGACCGAGATCATTAAATGTGCAATTTGCCACAACTGCTGTGTGGAATGATAGTATTTTGAAGTTAGCATCTGCAGTAGTTCCCAATATTGCAACCCTGCTTCTCAGTAGGTAAGAACTTAATTCTTACTTCTCCGTCTCACTTATCTATTTCTGTTCACCATACTCAAAAAAAAAAACAAACCAAAACAAACCCAAACTAAAATCCAAAACAAAGGCAAAAATCCTGATGGCTGAATACTCTCCTGCCATTTTGCTGTAAAATGTCCGTGTGAGTCATTTAAAGTTTTACAGATCAAAATTCGCATTTTAGTAACATTCTTTATGGCTTGAAAATTAAATTAAGTAGAAAAGACTGCTATTTTCTATGGAAACAGAGAAGGTTTCAAACCATTTAGAACAGAAGACGCTCAAAGCAGAGGTTTAATTTTAGTAGTTCACATCATTATGGTAAAAATACACAATGCTCTGTAAGAAGTATTTTGCATGAACATTCTTCCTTTAGATATCGCCAAAATAAACCGTAGTTTTGTTCCTTCATATTCTCTGTCTTTTCAAAGTACCAAGTAATGTATCACCAGACTTTTCCTATGAGGACATGAGATTCAGCATCTACCTTTTGTTAAGTCTCTTGAAACCAACACTGAGACAAGAGCCATACAGTGCTGCACGTGTTTGTAGACATTTCATTCCCAGAAGTGTTGTCATGAGTTACATCGGGATAATTGGAGCTATTTATCAGCATATATAATAAACAGGTTTGTTACGTTTTAAAGAGTCTAATATGATACAGCCTATGCTTAATGAAATAAATCAGGAGATAATGCTAAAGGCACTAACATTATTGGAAAATCTAGACTTTTCCAGCAGAGTTAGAGAAGTGCCTCTATGAGAGCTACTTGTAAGCTGGGACTCAGCTTCTGGTGGGAGCTCTTCCCAGGGCTGCACTGGGCTCAGGGCTGCTCCCAGCTCTGCAGCCAGCAGATGCAAGCCAGCCCTGGTGCCAGGTTGTGCAGCTGCAGAGCTGTCAGGGTCGGCTGTGTGGCAGCCACGGAGCTCGTGGCCTTTTGCCATTCATGTCCCTGATGTCCCCACTTATCCACCTCCTCAGTTCCAGAGCATGAGGAACAACCTAGCTAAAGGTGTAATTTAAAATTTAGCCAGCAGTGAAATAGTAACTACAAGGTTAAAGGTCACTGACTTCCATAGCTATTGAAATAAATGAGATAGTCTCTGCAGACATGTACTGACATGGTGAGCAGCTGACCGGTTGGCTGGATTGAGTGAAAAAGCCTTCTGTTCCAGAGCTGCAAATGATCGCTGCCCATCCTGCTCCAGCAGCTTAAAATCCAGTAGAAACTGTTAAACAAGATACACTAAAGACCTTAGAAAAGAATCTTAGAAAAATGACAGATAGAAGTATTTTATTTTAATAGAAGAGAAGCAGACAAGTTGGAGCGGTGTGTTGCCATCACATACCTGTGTGGGAGCTCCCTGCCTGGAAAAAGCTCACAGCCCTCTGGACCAAACCTGTTACTTGTGTTGCATTCTTCTTAGTGAGCATCAGACACATGGGAACCTCCAAATCCAGAAAGGGAATAACAAGTTAAGACGAGAGGCAGGCTCACAGCAAATGGCTCAGTTATTATCCAGATAAGCTGCGTTTATTTTCCCTCTGTACTTTACAGTTCAGATAGAAACCAGAGCTGCTGCTGAGCAGGGCTCTCGTCACAGCATCCTCCCTAGCTCTGCTTCCATTCTCTGTATCTATTTCCAGTGTGGATTAAAATAACTCAAGTTCATTTGCAGCATCAGCCCTGATCTCTAACTACTGTTATTTTCATATCTAAAAATAATTCAAGTTTATTTATGGCATTGTTTTGACTACCCAACTGCTGATGTCAACCAACATCATAAAAAGAGAATCAATGACCAGGCTTAGATTATTTTCAACCATGGACAAGAAAATTTGAAAAGATTGATGATAAATCAGGACAATTCTGCAAGAAAGCCTCTGGAATGTACTGGCATTTCAATTTTATTAAGAAATAATAAACGGCCTCCAGCAATAATATATTTCCACATGACAGTTGTGCTCTAGCAAGTATGTGTGCCAATGATAAGAGTTATTTCCACACTTTTCTTTGGATGTGAAGCATTCAGGCCTTCACTTGAACAGCTGAAATGGCATGGATACAGAAAACGGTGCTGCCATCCCAGTATCTCAGAGTAGGCAAATAATAGGTTTGTCCGCAGCTTTTATAGGTATGTCTATACCTATAAAGTACCTAAATAATAGGTATGTCTTCAGCTTTTCTGTGCCCATTAGAAACTGTATGAATTTACACTTTATTTTAGGATACAAAATTGTCTCAAGAATTCAGTAGCTGCATTTGGAAACTGCTTCTTGAAATAAATTCTAGTATAATTTTCTATGGAAAGTACTTTTCATTGAGCTTTTAAAATCTTTATTATTTTCACTTTTAATAGCTTAGTTTTAATGTGGAACTTTTGTCTTTCTGTGTCATAGCTGGAACAGCAGATCGTTCTTACAACTACATCAGTGAATTGTGGCTGATTCATCTCTGACTCATTTTGCTAAAGTTCTTAAATATATCCATTTTCTGGTCTCACTTCAAGTAATTTATTTTGGGTTTGGGGGGTTTTTTTCCACATAGGTAGAAAACCCTTCTCTTATGGGATCTAAGAAATCCCTTCACTGCACAATTTAGGCTGAAAATAAAACACAATCAAATTTAGCTACTCAGTTTATTTTGAGCATCTGAGTAAAGCCAAATGTCGGACTTATCTACGTGTGTAAGGACAAAGCCAAGATGCTTTTCCTGGAGGCCCTACAACAGTGGTGTCCATTCGTGCAGTACCTTCACGATCCACTATACTCTCCTGAAACTTTTCATTTGTCTCTACTGTGAAAGGTCAGAATGTCTCAGAATTTACCATTGAAACAGATTTTTTTGAAATAGTTAAGTTTTGAGCTAGCTTGAAAGTACTGCCATTTTAATTTTTAAAAATGAGGAACACTGAAGGCATGATCTGAATCAGAGTCACAGTAGCTCCAGACAAGAAAGCAAACTGGATCCTCCATCATATGAATACATTTACAGCTGTAGGGTTGATGTTCAGTTCCTCTGTGCCATCTTCTTAAAACAGTCTGACTGGTAAAGCAAAGAAGCTCCTTCATAGCTGATATTTATTATTTTATATTGAAGATAATGCCATAAAAAGTTTACACAAAAGCTTGTATTAGTTCTGCAAAACAGAGTCTGTCTCTAGTATCAGATTTTTAAATATTAATGGAAAACTTTTCTGCCAAAGGAACCCCAAATATCTCTGAGCAAAAAAAATTTCTAATATGAGATGTTTGCCAAAGATGATGTTTGTACAAGGATATTGCATGCCATTGAATTTATGGGATTTTTTCCTTGCTATTAAGAATTCTTCATTTATTCACATCTACACATCGATGAATGATCTTTTGCTACTAAAACAACCCTGATATGGATATGAGTGAGCTAAAGAAGAGTAAATGCGTATCGAAGGTAACACAACAGTGCACCAACTTAGCATAGAAGAAATGTTCATGTTGGTGAGAAATCCTTTAATAATACTTCACAAGCTTAATCTTTAAGGAGGAATTAAAGAGTATGGCAAGACTTATCTCCAGTTTGAAATGGACTTGCTAACTTCAACTCAATGCTCTCAGTGTAGAGTAACAGAAAGGGGATCCACAGATTTGTCATTCATCAAGTCTTTCTACAAACCTGAATCTTTTATGACTAAAAATCTACTATTAACTCATTTTTCAATTGACTAATTCTGAAGGAGCAGAGCAATTTACATGAAAATACTAATTTTAAACATGCTTTTTATGAAATGCTTATTAAGGTCAGGCACTATAATTTGAAGAGTAAAATATGTTATTTCATTGTAATAAATTTAATTTTATGCTGTTCAGAGTCATTACTTAAAAAATTCTCCCACAAATGTGCATTAGTTGCACTGAATTTCAGACACTTTGTTTTCTTTTTCCCTGTGAAGAAGTAAACAACCTCTGCCTGCTTCTATCCAGCAGATATGAGATTGCTGTCATTCCTTGTTATGTGCCACTCAGAGGAGCCAAAAGCCTTCAGCACCATCAGCTGCTCCTCTGGACACAGGTGCCTTGGGCTTTACAGGTGTCTTGGCATCTGCACAGCACATTGTGCTGGGAAGGGCAGAGCTGCAGTGCTGGCACTGCTACGATGCCTCACAGCTCCCTTAGGCCCTGCTGCCAAAGGTTTACCAGCACAGGCACTTTTAAGAGGCTTGTGAACAAACAGAAATGAAAACAAGGGCTCTGTTTGTGTGGAATGTCCTCGCAGCTGCTTGTCATGGAATTTCAAACCCCTTGTTTATATCATCCATGTGCTGGAAGCTTGGAGCTTGCAGCTCTCCACTCAATAAAGGCATGTTCCTATAGAGCTGGACAGAAGCCTTGGTCACTCTTCAACTTCTGACCTGCACAAAAATACGGCTTCTGCAACCACCCTCTCTCCCTGGAGGACAGAACTGTAGCTCAACTCTTGTGTCTATTTGACCTGAAGCAGAAGCTATCTGGAGAGA
This sequence comes from Cnemophilus loriae, assembly GCA_013397755.1. Lineage (NCBI taxonomy): Eukaryota > Metazoa > Chordata > Aves > Passeriformes > Corvidae > Cnemophilus > Cnemophilus loriae. The sequence continues at coordinate 528,773 of VZTF01003490.1, read as the reverse complement.
AAATATCAAAGAATTACTGATAAATAGTTTTCCTTGTGCGTGAAGCAGTTTTATGTTTTCCCTAGTCCAAGCCTAGCTGAAACTACTTCCAGCAGGAGACACAGCTATCCAAACATGCTGACAAGGACCTGACTCAATTCAAACCCTACCAGCCCATTTTGCATTATCTGACCCCAAATGTAATTCTCCTGCTTTAGCAGGCAAGTAAGAAACCTGCACAGAGAAGCTTCCAAGTATGAAGTGTTAACAGAGTTCTCCAGTCCTGTCTGAAGTCCCTCATGTGCTTCAGATGTGTACAAGGGATGCACCTTGCAGACGGGGTGAGGCTTCTGTCCCACGTCAGGCTGGAAACAGAGTGCACAGAAAGAAGAGGGGTCGCAGGTGAAAAGCAACAGAAACAGCAAACCTTGTGTATCTGACACTTAAACCATGACACCAAGTTAGTTCAGGTAGCCACTGAGTAACATTTGATTACATTGGTAACTCCTGCACATACAGGGAAAAATCTGATGAATTCCTAGCATGCTTGTATCAACACAGCTTTTATGATCAGTTAAACCGGGCCAGAGCATGGTCCTGTCCATGACAATTTTTTGGTGTGGTTGAAGTAACCAACATGTGCTAACCCAGAGTACAGGAACTGCGTGTAAATCACATTTATAATAAAGCTCTTCCCAGCTTCATGCATTTTGCCTGAGGGATGCTTTTCACTCACTGCAGTCCCTTTCTTATTAGGCAACCCTCAGTGGTTACATTTCTGTGGAGTTATTTTGGGGGGAGGAGTTTAGGGAGACTCAACCCTTTACAGGTCTTCTGAGGCTGGCTGCTACGTAACAAAATAGAGGATTCATTTAGGTTCTCTGCAGTGCCTTTACCTCCTCTGAATCCTGCCTTTCTGCCATGATCATCTGTTGGCCTTACAGACTGGCAGGCTTCCTGTGCCTGATGTGGTTGAAGATTTATCTGTCTAGATTTCTTATGTTTGTGTTACCACCAAATTGTTGGCAGGTTTTTTTGACCTGCATTTTCAGGTTGAGAGGAGGTAATAAAATGGTGATGCTATGGGTCAGTGTTCTCTAGCACTGAATTTTCTCAGGCCTATGTGCACCATGAAACTCTCTCGTTTGCAATTTCACATTTAAGGCTTGAATAAAATATATCTTTGGGTGCCTTTATATTACCTAGCCAGGCACCTACTAGAGAGCCTTGCTGCTTTGGAGCATGTGCACTTGTGTATGAAAGCTCTTTTTGTTACCATGGTTTAGAGTACATGTATTTCTTAAGTAGTGTGTCTAGAAACAGAAATAATTACCTTTAATGCAGTATTAGTATTTTCAGTGCATTGTTCTAAATTCACGTTATACTCCCTGAATGCCAGTCTCAGTGAGGATTTGCCACAAGCAGCTGCCTGCTGTCCCTCCTTATTTACTGTTCACTACTTGCTCAGGAATGCAAACATGGGGAGTCCAGCAGAGATTTGGAGATGATTACACTGGTCCCCAGCTCCTGTCCTGAGGCTGTGGCAGTGTTTTACTACCTCTTCCCAAGCTGCTGCCCTGACCTTCTGTCTCGCCTACCCCAGCTACCCCAGCTACAGGCCACATCTTGCTTCTCAACCCTCTCACACTCATCATGCAGCCTCTCTTAAAAAAAAAAAAGGAAAAAAAGAAAAATTGCAGTTAATGTTTTCCTAAACTGAATGCTTTATAGAAAGAATTAGGTGATTTTTTTCATGTTTAATGCATGTCTGCCATCCTAAAACACAGTCCTGTAAATGCACAGGAGAGATCTTGTCAGAGGAATGAATAATTGTCCTCCAGCTCAAGCAAAGATTGATCGATCCTTGCTTTCATTTATTTCCTGGCCTCCTCCTTAGTGGACTTTCTGCAATTAAAAAAAAAAAAGGATTTTTTTCTAAATAGTCACTAAATGCTGCATGCACAAATGTTCTTTAGCATCTCGCTTCAACCCCCTGCTGCTACTTGGAAGGCTGTGCTGTGCCTGTGGCAGAAACGTTGCATACATTAATCATCAGGGAAGATGGTGCCAAGCAACTAGGTAATAGCTTTACTAATATTTGTGCCTTTAAAGATTGAGAAACAACAACTGAACTTTAAAAATCTTTGTTAAAATTTAGTTTCCCGAATAGAGTTCATTATTCCGATGTATGGCAGCACATCGATACAAAATGTACGTATCAAACAGCAGGCAAAGCCAAGGCTGCTGGTAACTCACTCCTGTCTCCACATCAGTTTAGGGCTTTACCTTGCAAAAGGAGCCACACAGAGATTTTATATGGGTGTGCATCCAGGAGAGGCTCCATCTCTGGGGGCCAGACCCACCAGCAGAGGGAAGAAAGTGAGGTGTTGGTGCAGTTGGGAATTACATGAGGCTGGACCCAGCTGCTGCTGAAGTTGTGTTTCACTGCAGCAGAAGACAGGCTCAGCCCCACCTGGAAAACTACTGCCTAGCAGAGGCTGTTCTGTACTGTTGTATAGAGGAAATGCAAGTCCTGCACATATTGCTACCTTCTCATCTTTTTCAGGCATACCTTTTCAGCTCCCTAGCTTCTTGCTGTTGCCTTATGCTGTATAGTTTCTGTTTTTCCTCATGTGATTACTCTATTTTCTTACATTTAATTTTGGATACATCTGGAAAATGAAGGAATGTCTATTGTGTTTGTCTGTACCACTATACTTAATGTCATCAACTGAAAAAATCATCTCCATTTCATAATATAACATTCTCCATTGGAGAAAATTAATGGAATTGCTTGTCCATTTATCACTTCATGTTTGATTTAATAGCAAACTGCTACAGACTTCAGTAATATAACAAATTTCACATGTCAATACAATAATCCATAATTAATTAAGAATGGCTATACTTGAACAGAAAATGTGGATGAACAGGTAGGAGAATCATAAGAAAAGTAGCATTTCTCTTTGATAAAAAGCTGCAATTTGTTTTTCGTACTTTAATCATTAAATTCACGGCACAGAACAATCTTGGATTTTTAAATTCCCCTTACACTTCCTTTTCGTATGTTATGACTTTAGATGGTCACTTCTCTTGTCTCACTACTAAAAATAAAGGGAAAATAAATCTGTAGTCATAAAACTGTTACCTTCTAGCTGAGTTCACATAAAGGAGAATAAAGAATAGAGACACTCCATCACTAGAAAACCAGTGATGGGAGAACTGTTCTTTTTCAGAAAAGAACTACTTCATATTTTTTTTGTTCAATGACATGAATTACAGTGTTGAGCAGTTACAGTTTAAACACACTGGGTTCAAAGACAATCACAAAAAGGCAAAGGATTAATATTGTGTTCACAATGGTAAACAATGAGCTGTTGTCTTCAATCTGACTGAAAAACTGCCTGAAATTCTAGACACACCCTGAAAAACTTTCAAGACTTTTATGCTTGTTTCAGCCTTAATATCTGAAAGTGATCTAATAATACACTCAGTAGCAAAATTCAAAGAGTGTATATTTAATGAATTTAATTTCTTAAGGGTAAAAATAGTATATGCTCTTTTTTTGCAAGTCAGTATAGTCTGTTAGGATGCTGCATGCAATGCTACAGCACTTCCGTCATGCCAAGTCGTGTGTGACAAAGAAAGGCAAAAGGAATTCTTGTTTAGTCCACCAAGACTTTATCATTTTATAATGATAAAATCTAGAAGGACGAGACAGTTTTTAAACAGACTGCTTTTAAATCGAATGGTAAACTGTTGGTTATGTGCAGTACAGTTCTTATCTGGGTGTTGTTTTGCCAGCCTGCCTTATGCTCCTTCCAGAGAACTGCTGCCCCAGGCCCATCTCCAGAGTGTTTATCCTTGTTCTGAGTCACTCCTCTAACACTCTGACAATAAGATCCACTAATTCATTCTTGCTTACAAAATTAATATCTGGAAGTGGTTCAGAGCTTCCTCAGGATCACAAATCTCAGCCCCTTCTCTGCTCCCCTGAGCCTTTTATACATCTTGTTTTTATTGTTCATTACTGTGGATAAAACCCTGGGCCCTCCTTACCAGGAGGTCTGGCTGTTGCTGTATAGCATAACAGGGTCAATTCCACCTGGTAAGTCACTGAAACCGCTTTCTTTTCCCAATTAGTCACTAATTGTGTGTTTCTTGTTACGGCACAGAAAGTCTGATTTGAAACAGTGGGGTTTTATCTTGTCTTTTGGGTTGCCTAAGTCTGAACATGCTTGTCTGACTGGTACCACTGTACCTTGCAGTTCATACATTTGAAAGCCTAAGTAAGCAACGGGCCCTGTAAATCTCAGTTAGATGGGGACCATGGAAGCCCACATTTCCTTTACTCACTCTTTGTATTGGTTCTGTATTTGTAAAGGATCATGCAACACTTCTTTACCCAACATTCCAAAAAGGAATCTGTATCCAGAACAAGGAGCAGCACCACAGAAAGACCATTAATTAGTAGCAATTTTTCCTTCACACTAGGGTTGGAATCATCACTAGTAAATGGGCCACAAATTGAAAAATGAAGAGATAAAGTACTAATAGCTTTGTTGGTTTTCTGACTTAATGAAGCAGGAGACCTATAAAGCATGGTACAATGGTGCTTGATTATAATAATGAGTAATATAATGCATTATACACAAAGGAGCAACAGTTCCATTTCATGCAGATGGCCTGACTTTGGAGAACTTGGGTTTATCACACTAATAATGTAATATAATTTACATGGGCCTCATAATCCATATTCCTTCCTCTCTGTATGAGAAAAGGGAGACTCATGGACATACGGACATTATATGAATCCTGTTGCAGTGAACACGGGACCTTCTGGGGGAAAAGTGACAGAGGAGAGTGGCTGTGAGTGTTTCTGGAAACCCTGGAGACCTCTGGGTAGAGAAACTGGACCAAAACTTCTCTGCAGCCATATAACCTTCTCTTTTCCTAAAGTGAGACAGAAAAAAAGGAAAATTAATTTTCTAGGACTTTTTTTCCCTCTAAGTACTTCGTTTCTTCCATGGATATTTCTATGGAAGTATATGATGAGGCCCAGGCAGTGCCCTCTGTACTGCGTGTGTGTGTTCCAGCATGGATATCAACCCACACGGGCCTTCGTACGCTCTTCATCCACACATTTGCATTTGTGGAACTTTTATAATGGTGCACAGAACCTGCTACAGTTCTCTGGGTTCTAACAGCAGAAAGAATAATTAAGAATAAATAAGGCATGTGACTTTTGAAAAATCTTGCATCCTAGCTGGTGTAAGATTTTGCCAGCCTTCTGAGATTTCTGTCCTGCTTATGCTTATTATAGCATTGAAGCGTCTTTTAACCAAATCAGTGAGGAAATGACCCGAGATCCTGCTCTAGTCCTTTCCTGTGAATAAATTATGCAGAAACTTGGGTAAGCTAATTTGTTCAAGAAAAAAAAAGAAAGCTTTATTCCCTCAGTTCTTGGAAGAAAGAAATCCACTATGTGGTGTAGAAATTATTTAGCTTCTTCCACAAAATAGATGTAATTTTCAAACTGATTCTGCATAGTTAAAATAGAAGTTTTTTTCCTTGTGCTTCCTTTCGCTGACAAATTTTATTTCTAACTGCTTAGAAATCATTAGCAGTTTGTGAGCATGTACAGCACTGTTGGTGATACTGGATATTACATCAACTTCTGTCCATAACAAATGGGGCTTGGAATAGTTTTTGGTCATTTTCTTACAAAACAAACTATTTTCTCCTTTCACTTCCCTTCCTGATGATTCTTAGAGCATCAAATATCATATCCATTTTCTAGCTGAAATATGTTTTTCAGAGAAACAAGCAGTATGAAATGAAATTGCCCTGTGCCACCCCCTGCCCCCACTGACAGCATCCTGTTGTTGGTCTTTAGAGAAAGCTGAAAACATGGATTGGCACTTGGCTTGCAGAGCAACATCACTCTGTCAGGACAAATGTCGTGATATGGCCATCACAATAAGAATACGAAAAAAACAGCCTGGGAAGGAAACATTGCTCTGTTTTCTGTGCCCTGTATGGGCAGACAAAGGATTTGGCAGGTTCCCTTCAGTGCAGGGGGGGCTCTGCAGCAGCAGGCATTTTATGAGACACTGTGCCATGACTTTCTCACCTGAAATCCTAAGCTTTCTTCCCAGGTTTGTGCCCATCAGAGCTGCTTGGAGAGTTGAGACCGTCCTGCAGAATTTGTCTTTACATCTGATGATATTAAATTGATTTATTCCATGTTCCTCATATTTCTTTGCACAGCAACCCACAAAAGCCTAAGCCTTCAGCCTTCTTAACACTGGGAGCACAGGAGCCTGCGCTTGCAAGGTTTGGGCAGCAACAAACCCAGATATTCTGCCTCTGAAATCTGTCAATATACTCCATAAACAGCATTTTCCGAAGTCACCATCCTCTTTAGCAGTCAGACATAGCAATAAACTCACCAGTTGCAGTTTGCTTACTTGGTTATTTGAAAAAGAGACAAATAAATTTAAGCCATTTTTTCTGGCCCAGAAGAACTGACAACAGAAGCCACTTCACCAGGGCAACTACAACAGCAAATGATGAAAATGTCTGAAAAATGGAGATCTGACACAATCTCTCAAAGCTACAGAAAAGTCTGACAAAGCCATAGCTGAAACCTCACATCTCACAATCCTTCTTAGGCTGAGAAATGGAAGGAACACAAAGCTGCATGTAGCTGTGAAAGAAGACCCAGCTGCCAAAGTGCTTCACAACACCTGATGCCACATCATCCTCTCTCGCTCAAGGAGATGGCTAATTACCACTGTCCATGACAAGTTCACATAAATAGTGTCCTTTATCACCTCTCTGCTCCTCTAATAGCAATTGATTTCATTGTCAAATGATATATCCCTCATCCAAAATAATACCTAATCTTCCTGTTTTTCAAATATGGCAAATTGGATTTATACTGTAATGCAAGCAAAGGCTGCAATATTTTTGTGTCTTCCCTCTGAATTGGGAACTACCATCGAGCTGTCTGTGCCAGTATACCCTTCCACTCATTTGGTCCATATCTGGATGTTTTGCATTGTATGGATATGTTGGATATCCTGCAACAAAGTACTTATGCTGAGGAAGCTATCTGGAGTCAAAAATCTTTGATCTGATCCTAACCAGTAACCTTTTTTTTTTTAAAAAATAAACTCTTTTATACCTCCTGTAAAGTCAAAGTTCTCCTCACTAAAATAGAGGTAGGTTCAATAATCCACATAAAGAAAACTATCTTTTAAAAACAGACCAGCTCATTATCTCGCTCATGCAAGTGTATTACACAGATTGATCTCTGCAGACACCTACACCTCTATGAGAAAAGGATCAGAGATAAATATCTTATTTTCAGTTCATTGTACCTGTTTGTGCCCATGCCTCCACTCTTGCTCCCTGTGATGCTTCCAGGTTACAGGAGCAATTGTCTACTTCTCTGTTTGGATCGCTTGCCAGTGGAGCAGGGAGCTCCTTCTGATAGACCTTCAGATACTACAACAATAATAATGGTGATTAATAATTTTATGTTAATTAGTGATTAATTCTTTTTCCTGTTGTCTAAAGCTGTGTGCTGGCACAAGATGACACATTTCTGCCTGCGATGGTTCTGTGCTGCTCCAGTGAGCGGTCACCAGCCTGTCCCAGATGAGCAGCTGTGTGCTCTCTCCCAGCGCCTCCCAGGCAAAACAGCCAGCAGCAATTAGTGTAATAGTATAAATTAGTATAACAATATAAACAATTTAATCAGCCTGCTTGAATTAGACCCACAGTTTTGTTTAAAATGAATTACAAGAGAGCATGCTGCCCTGAGAGCCTGTATCTTCAGCAACCAGGCACCAAGGGGAGATCAACTTCTTCACCCCATCAGCCTCCAGCTGGATCGATTCACGTCCACAGCCTCATGTGTCTCTGGCACTTGTTCTGCTCCCTTGTGTTTTTCTCCTACTTCAGTTCCTTGACATCCTGATGCTAAACCCGAGAACAGAGCTGAATATTTTTGCAGGTATTTTTGCGCACAACCACCTTGTCTCATGTGCTCCACCTGTGTCCATGGTAACAACTTCCATCTTCCCCTTTGGTGTAAAACAAATTTAGTTTGGTTGCAGTTTATATGTTTCACTGCTGTCAGAACCATTAACATCTTCTAAAAAAAAATAGTTTAAAATACAAAAAAACCCTTCCTTGCTCATGGCAAAAGGCTTAACTTAAATTACTGTAATGTGTTGAAATGTAAAATGAATTATTGTTCAGATCTGCACATCTCTTGAATAGCATAAAGAAAGCAATCATCAAAACAGACCTGACTTCAAAAACCCAAGTATAAGTCCTGGAACATTCACATCCCAATAAAATTGGAAGCAGTCCTCATTATCTGAGCAAACTTCAAAGAGGAGTAATTGTATTAAAATAACATCAACTGTCAGACACGATTGAAGGAATGAGAAGCTCTCCTGAATGTTATGTTCAAATGGTGACTGAGTCAGTGTTCCTTTTTCAAACAGCTTTCACTACAATTTAGTAGTTCATTTTTCCCTCTCAATGGCTAGATTGAAACCAGGTAGCAATTGCACTTCTCTGAAGAGAAACTCAGTTTCTAAGAGCAATGTGTAAAGAGCAGTTGATAATTCTCACTTATAAAGGGGAAGCTCCTTAATAGGTTGATAGAAAAAGAAACTAAAGGCAGAGAAATCAAGACAGAAAACATCATTTCGAAAAGTGTCCCTTAAGACAGGAGTATATTTCTTAAATGTGAAATAGCAGCATCCTGTTCTTGGATGGGCAACCTGCAAACTGTTTTGTTTTGAAGGCTGATGTTCCCTCTCACCTTTAGCAAGCTCCTTTCACTTTGTTTTCTTGCACACATCTGTGGTCTACAGAAGCTTCAGGACTTATATATGCTTCTCTTTGATGCACAGGCTACCTTTCTAGAAATAAAACTGATTTTCTGCTCCTCAGGATTTTATGCTGGTGCTCCTACAAGAACTATAAGCTGTTTACCTGTTATCCAGCAGCATAATACAGGCAAAATAGGTTTTCTACTGTTTGTATTGATTTTTTTGCTAGCTCATTTGACTGTGCAAAGTAAAGCTTTTACAACAGGTGCTCGAAATGATATATTAGAAAGTGTTGCCTCAGTTATTTAGTTCTGTAGATATCATGACAGAACCATATGCCCTCTGAGTTCAGAAATATAAATCACAGGAGAACAACAAAATTCTTTGTTTTGGAGCCTATCATCAGAGAAAGGCTCCAACTGTCGAAACTGAAATAAACTGAGGAAAATGAACCATAAAAAGCATTTTGGATTTGTGATTGCCTTTGGCCCAAAAGGATTTTTAATTGAAAGAAAATGGTTATTATACTACTGCTCAATTAAAAGCAATTAAGCTTTTTCACATTGCACTGAATATCAATATCATAAACCACTTAAAATCCCAATTACTGCCTGTGGTATTTCAGATGAGTTAGTGAAGGATAAACGGTGCACAATCTATGCGTGACTCATCCCAAAAAATTCTCTTTGAAAAGTAGACCCAATAAAACCTATTGAGAACTGCATGATTTGTCATACGGGCAGATCCCTTCTAACTGCAGGAAATCAGGGATTGTCATTGGTTGAGAGATAAAGAGTTCTTGTAATATTACTGGTCATCGATGCTCCTCTGTTCTGGCATACCAAGCACAAAACTGAAAGTCATTTAATCAGAATAAAAAAGGAGTTTTGCACAAGAAAATGAAGGCTGATAAACTTTAATAAGAAGAAACCTGGATTATTTGAATGTATGTCTCATTATCTTGGTGAAAAAAAGGAAAAATGAGGTACATTTCCAACTGTCTAAAAGTCCCATTTTTTTTTTATTACAATAGTCTTAACTGTAATTAGATAAGTCATTTTGCTTCCCATTTTCAGATAACCTAATACAAATATCAGGATAAAGGCACTATTAGATTCATTGATTTCTATATTCTCAAGACCTATGAATAATATTAAAACCAGTGAACTAGAAAACCACAATTTTGTGAACAAAATCTTTTCATTTCTCCAGAGAAACAAATGAGAAGTGAGACCCTAAAAAACCATTATTTCTACACCATCCCAAAGCTTTTACACAACCAAGATTACCACATTATGCAGGGCTCTTTAGTTAGTAACCCATTTCTCCAGTTTGCCTCTTGTGCACTATGCTCAGTAAAGTTTCCTGCAGTGTGTGGGGATGGGATGGAGGTGCCTACATGTTTTATGAAAGCCATATATCCATTTATTTGGCACAGAAGAGGAAGTGCCTTCAGGGTACAGCTGTGGGTCCACCCTCTGGGGCAGGCAGAAGAAGCACTCATCTAGACACCTGGCAAACACAGTGGCCACTGTGATTCACTGACAGCCAAAGTGCTGGCAGGGACCAAAGCAAAGCAATAGGGAGATAACACCTGAGTGAACAGGTTAGGGGATGCACGTGCAAGCCTTCATGTACATCCCCTAACGTGCAGGCTTCTAAAAGTTTCAAGAAAGTAGGAGAAGATCCTTTTCCAAGCCATCTCTGCTGCCTTTAGCAATGGTTTACAGTGAGGAATTTAAAACTGAGCAGAGACCTCAACCTCGTAACAACAGATAATACTTACTGCTTTGGGATGCTGCAGCAGGAAAGGGTAAAGCTTGATAAGGAATGCATGGAATGTCACTAACTCAGCAACACAAAGACTGTTCCTTCATTAGTACTTGTGCTGTCTGCACCTCTGTTCAAATCAGAAACCTTGGCCCCATCCTGTGTGTTGAGTCTTAAGCACGACTGCAAGAACACAAAATATCCTATCCAGGGAAATGTCCCATCAAACTGCTATGGCAGCTGCCCTGTAAGTCTCTTGATTGCCAGATGTGTCTTTCCTGCTTTCTTGACCACCTGCTCACCCTGTTCATGTAGCCAGCCTGGTACCATCCATCTGGTCCCTGCTACAGACATGGATTTTTCCTGCCATCCCCCAGCTCCTGAGTGCTTGATTTTGACCTCTTGTGTCACCAGCCAATCTACAGCTTCCCTAAAATTAAAAATTGTGGTCTTGGAACTCTTTCCCCAAATATATCATTAACGTTCAAAATTGTCTGGAGAGAAGTTTTAATTGGGTTACGTGCGGAATAAAATTTCCGTCATGAAAGAGCCAAACACATGACAATCTATGAACTTCAGAAACATGTTGTTTATCACATACAAGATATTTCACTGATGTTTTTGGTACTTATTGTGCTACAAATCTTGTCTTTTTTTTCTTTTTCCAACTGTATATAATACAGGATACTGTCTCTCCACAGAGCCCTATCTTATCTGACTACACTATGGCAACGCTATTTCTGAAAAAGGTGAAAGCTTTCTGGGAAGAAAGGGCTGGCATTACTTTGGAGATGCAAAACTTCTGCACTCTAATGATGATGTTTCTAAATATGGTAATTTACACACCTTCTCAGGCTTGAGGTGCAGCATGTTCTTAAAGAATAAACCTGTATTTTCAAGACACATACATTACAAAACACCGAAGTCCATAATCATAGCAATATAAAACTACACACAAAAAAGAAAGCAGGTGTGGGTTACAATCTTCAAAGGTAACTCCATAAAGATCTTTACAACAACCTTTCATCTCACTCAGTTTTAGGTTCTTTTACCAGCTGACCTCATATGTATGTATTTTAAATAGTATTTTATATATATATATATAGATAGATCTAGAGTAATCCTATATGGCAAACTAACAGGTCTTAACAGAAAAAATGAAAATTATCAGAATAAATAATGTCATTCTGATCTTCCCTTCTCATTGTATGCTTGCTTTACATCCCCTGGCTATAAGATTTTATAGCTCTGTCTAGACATCCTATTTAAAATTCTGAGTGAACATTCCTGAATTCCAATGAATGATTAATAGCAAAATGTTGCTTATAGAAGAGATGTATTATTTTTTCCATGGGAAATTTAAAAGCCAGACAAATATCCAGGAATTACAAAGCAGAAACATGAAAAGCATGCTTGTGACATTTCCCTTGAATTCATTTCAAGAGCTCTCTCTGTGAGTTTTTCTGGAAAACAGGAAAGGGAATAGTAATACATTGCAGAAGATGTGCTATATAAAAAGATTACTCTCTCAAATACAGCAAATAGCGTGATGTGCGTATATAATTTCTTGATTTTTTTACATTGTTCTAGAATTTCAGATGTACATTCTCTCGTAAGAAAGCACCTCATTAAATACAAGGCACAACAGCAACAGCTGTAGCTTAAAAAAGGGGGATGGTGGAAGTGGTCAAGTGGAAAGTGAGTCCTCCACTGGGTCTGCAAAGCAGGTACCTCAGGCTCAACAGCTTTCCAATACCTCCTGTTCCTGCTGGGCCTTTTGGCTTCAGTGAAGCTTCAGGTAAAAATAGTCCAGAGGACAACAAGCAAAGCAAACTTGGGTATCAACAACGGCTTTTAAGGATGAACTGAATTATTATCCTAACTTCATATGGCGAGACAACTCCCAAACAGAAATCATATATCATTAATGGATAAATACAGTTATCAAATATTTCATAGCAAAAGCAGCTTTTGAGACATTAAAATATAGGCAGGCTTTTCTGAACAATCTATCCTTAGTCTAGAAGAGTGAAGCACTTAAATCACATTCAATTTTTAGGAAGTATTTAGCATAGTACCTTAGTCCTTTCCTCTCCTTAGCATGTGGAATACCATTGAACGGTATCCAAATCCTTTACTAAATTAGAGAAACACTTAAAACTATGTGGGTTAAAAGCATTAAGCACCTCATCCTCCATGTGCTAATCTTCTGACAACTACAACATAAGCAAAACAGACACTTGTCATGTTAAAAATACTGCTCCCAAGCATCCTGGAATGATATTTGCCTCTGCTGCTCCTGGAGAATGGATTGCTCCTCTGTACAACAGAGAGCTCACTAAGGCAGCTGTGTTGGTAAGATTCCCCAATCTTGTTTCCACCTGACTGCTCTTTTTACCTCCCATTCACCTTGCTCCAGTTTCACCAGTTTCCACTTGGATGTTCACATCTGCCCAGCAAAGAACACCTGCCTGGGTGTGTGGTCTCAGTGACATTCTAGATTTGGATGTTCAGACAGTTGTGGCCTTAACCTAGACTGCTCATTTGAGGAATGAATGTAAAGGAGCTCCCCCCACTTTCACCCTTTCTGGATAACATGTTAGCATCAAGCAGTTTTTTTCTCAGTTTCTAAGAAAATTTTTACTGACTTTGTGACAGATTAGCAATTAAAATATCATTGCTTCCACCATCAGGAAACTATATCATGTTACCCAAGACATGGCCTATCCAGCGTGTTACAGTCTTTTGGAAGAGCCTCTGATCAGTAGTTTATGGAAAGATTAAGACACGACTTGGGTTCACTGTTAACTTTCTGTGCAGACGTTGGATATCCCGATTAACCCTGGGAGAAACAAGGTTTACAAATGGCCTACCTGCCATTGGTCTAACACTAGAACCACAAAAGAATGAATGACAGGAAAAAGAGCATACGAATAAAGACACTTTCCCCTCCCACAGTGCTCGTTGTGTTCTCAGCATATTTGACCTGCAATGCACGACTGTTCAAAAGTACCCAGGGCATTTGAGTGGAGACATCAAACAGAACCTCTCTGTACCCTGAGCCGAATACAAACTGCAAAGAAGGTTGCTCCATTAGGTAGCTGACACAGGTGTCACTGGGTCTGCAGTCAGCTCCGACTAAAAGATATAAATATGCTCTTTCAATAGCAAGTGCAAATCCCTATTGACTCAGAAGCAGCAGGAAAACAAGCCAAGGGAGACTGCCAAAAACAACAATCAGAAGTCCCAAGAGACACAAATTCCAGTCTCCTAACAGGCATGCACACCCAGAGTTTATAGCTGACATAAAATGCTAGAAAAACATCTCAAAATCTGCATCTGTATTTCCCTAGGAGTTTGCAACTATTAAAATACAGAGTTCAGCCCAAGTGCAAGCCATACATTATGACAGGAAATGTGGTATTCCCTTGGGCCTGTACTGTTCCACTGCTTACATATGCCCAAAATATCATTCATAGCAAATGAGATAAACTATATTATTAGGATGAGCATTAAAACAACTAAACAGGGCGTTTCTCACTTGGAGAAAAACCTCATGCATGATCATTTCACTAAAAAGTTCTTTTAATTTAGAACACACACAAGAGCTCCTCTATTAACAAAGCACAAGCACTCGTCAGGACCATATTGATTAAAATCATTTCCATTTACCCTAAGCACCGAACAAATGATATGCCTAATATGTGCAAAAAGCAAATTGGAGGGCAAGCAAGAGAGCAGCTGTTTCCAGTTGGAACTATAATTAGTGGGAGCCTTCATTGTGCAATTGTTTTAATGCTCTGTATTGGGATCCAGAAGCAGTGTGACTACTGAACTCTCTTTTCTGAATCACATCATAAAATAATAAATAAATAAGTAGTCTATAACACCTGGTTTTTTTGACTTCTCAAGACTGAACTGAGTCTCATGGTAGCATGTGGTGGGCTTTTACCAGAGTGTAGTTAACTAACAGGTCATAGTAAACTAAATCAAACATAATTCAATCAGTTGCATGGTAAAATGGGGTTTTAGGAGCACTGGTTACCTTGAAGTCACAGAACCATAGCACAGTATGGGTCAAAAGTCTGGACTGACCCACTGCTCAAAGTGGGCCAACAGGTTACAGCAACATACAACATTTTCAATTAACTTCTTTTAATTCATTTAAGTAGAAGAAGTATATAAAATTTGGGTGGGGGCTAGAGGTGGCACAGGAGTCTGAAAGCCACCTACATTATAGGAAAAAATTATAGTTGGGAACAGAAGATGATTCTCCAGTGGATGTCATCCGGAGGTACTACTATATCAAGATGAACAAAAAAAATAATACCTAGTAAAAATGAAATTAAAACTTTAAGGAAAACAATAAATTCTGGTACCAGTTCTCAGGTGAATCTTGTGATACTCTGATATTAACCCCTGAACTAAATATTGTCCTGTATTTCTGAGCACAGCCACATTTCTATCACTCACAGAGGGTCCCAAGAGCCTCACTCAGAACCTGAAGACAGAATTCAACCATCAGGTTTTTAAACCAATTTTAATCAACTTGTTTATAGTTAACCTCTGAATTTGAGAGGAGTTTAATCTTGATCATACCCTTCACAAAAACTCTAGGGAAACCTAGAAGAGATTCTCAAAGAAGTAGAACAAAACTGCATGAATGAAGTACAAGAAAATGAAGTATTATCAAGGCTTCCAGAAGGAATTACGGTTTTCCAATCCATTATCCATTTGTTTGATGGCTTAATTCTTAGACCTGTATCCCTGGCACATAGCTTTCAGGAATACTGCAATGTTCATTGCAACCTTGGGCTACTCACACCATGGTTTTGGCTACTGTATGTCTGGCCAGAGCTGGTGTAGGTGAAGAATGGAGAAAATTACCTTTTGAACCTATGAGAGGTTACACATATTACCAGTAATAATAATTGCCTAAAAAATCTCCAAAATCTCAGAGATTTAGGTTTAGTAAGAACCCAGTAAGGAAGTAATGATGCAAAAAGTATCCAGCTACTGTCAAGATTCTGTTTTGGAATCTTCTTTGTTCATTATTCTGCATTTAAATGTCTAATGTGATATTCAAGGCCTCATTCCTATCCTCCATAGACTACAAATTATTTTTAAAAGGGATGCTTTTTTGGTAATTGTCTGCACAGTGATCTTCGGACCAAATAAATCAGTATTATGTAAGATGCTGTTAAAAGGGCACTAACACAAATGCTCTTATTTTGCTTGCACCTCAGGGCAGTAAGCAAAATTGCATTCTGCAAAAGCAAAATTGTTTACTCCTAATTAATTCAAGTAAAAACACAAACCTAGTTTCTACCTTGGGGTATAGCTGTGTGGAGAATTTGCCATGCTGATGGCTACTGGTTCAAGTGAGATTATGAAGGGCAAAATTTATTCCTGACTACTGACAATATTACAAGTTTTTGGAAGCCTGTCTGCAAAACAACTAAACCTGACCAAAATTTTGCCCAAAGTCAGCTCATGAATTTCCTGTGTGTTTTCTTCTTGAACTGGAAATAAATCTAATTTTCAGGAGCAGCTTATAAACTCTGTTAGCAGACCACCAGCCAGAGATGTAAGAGCCTGGGAAACAGGACACTTCTCACTCTCAGGCTTTCCTGCCATCAGCTGTCGCACTAAGAACGCATTGCAGCTACTGCCAGTGGATCTGCTGTCACTGCAGCAGGAAATCTGCTGGCTTTTAGGACATCCAACAGCCCTCCTCTATTATCTGTGACCTAAATATGATTATTTCCTTACAGCAAACATTAAACACTTTGATCTATTAAATCTTTAAAACCCATCAAACCAAGACCCAAGTCTCATTTAAAATCAGGGAGCAACCTGCATTTTGGAAATATATATATACACACATGTATGTGTGCACGCACACAGATCACACCTCTGATTTCTACTCAGAAATTAAAGCAATTTCCAGAAGAAATTCCTATCAATCTGTTCTCAGAGATTATATCAACGCATTGCAGTTTTATACAGGCATAAAATTTACAGTTCCTTCCTACGTGGCAACAAATACATTATACTTTTTGATAATCTACTCTGGCAAATAAGACCTCTTCCAAAAAAGAGGAAGGAACTTTGGAATAAGTTATGGTGAATGTCCACTCCATAGAAGATTGAAAATACTTGTTTCCATATTCTCCTCAGAGTGTCATATTTACAAGAGTAAGTGCATTGCACTCATATCCTTAGAAAAGTAGGCGATGTGGTTATCAAAAAGCTTTTGTTTCCTCAGATCAGCTATTAATCTTGTTTCTTCTCCGCAGTTTGTAACCTGGTGAAGTTACAGCACTGCCATTCTGCATCTTGTCTCTGCCATAAGGTGAGGACCCAGTAACACTGGTCCCAAACTGCTTGATGACCTGAGTTCAGTTCTGCCAGATCAGCAGATCTGAAGGCATCTTTGTCAATCAAACAGAGGAAGCAAAACTGGCTGTGGGTGGATTTGAGAAAATCAGTATACATTAGCATAATCCAGAAATGTCACATCTGAGCTGGCAGGCAACTAATTTAGACACAGAATCACAAATAAAAAGGAATCAAACATACATCTAAAATTAGAGGTGACTTCATGGGGAAAAAAGTTTTTTTTTTAAGATAAAAGAATTAAAGTATTTGTCATACATCCCACAGTAGCTGAACAAACCACCTGCCTGAAAAGTAAGAAGAATTAATAAATAACATCTGAGAAATGAAAACTAAGCTCATACAGTTATTGCAAACAAGCAGTAGCTAAAAGAGTTACTTTTAGACAATTGTTTTCCAGCTTTTCACCTTTTATCTTTCTAAGAAATAACAGCACAAAGGAAATCTATTAAGAATCCCTAGCTTTTGTAATTTATGAAAAGTTGTATAGCTTGGGAATGGAGAAGATTTCCATTTTATCTCCACCTCTGACCCTTTCTAATATCTTACATGTCATCAAAGTTTTCCTCTCAAAATAGCCTTGATTTAAAGCCTATTGAAAACAATGGAATTCCACTTAAAATCTGTGCCTATGTCTTGATTATTGCAATATGACTTTCCAAGAGGCAGCTAAAATGCATAAACAGCTTACCAAATTTCATCTTGCCATGGGAAATTGTTCTATTCAAGAGTGGCTTAGGATCACAGACTAAGGCAGCAGCTAAGCAGAGTAAATAGGCTTATGCCATAGATTTTCTATTTGGTTCACATATATGGGCACATTTCTTTGAAAAGCTCAAATTTCCACTGTATTTCTACAGCATTTGCATGAATTATGTGTTTTCTGTCAGTCTGGAAGGAGTACATGTAGCACTATCTACTCCAGTCCCATTCTGCCTTTGAAACTCTAAACCATCTTCTGCCTCCAATACAACCACTCATTCTCATGAAAGCTGAACTTAGCTGAGGAATATTACAATCTACATCAGTTTTTCCCATATAAACAAAAATGATAATACCCTCCATTGTTCTGTCACTTGATGGTAAAGGATGGAAACTCAGTCAAAGTTAAAATCAATTACAAAAATCAAGGTTCTTGACTACAAAAACCTTGATTACAAAAATCAAGGCTCTTCAGTATTTTATCAGCACACACTAGGAAAAAAAGAAAAGATGGCAGAGGTATGTTTCTAGGAAAGAAGCAAATACAGTTTACAAATTTGGGGCTCACAGACAAGAGAGAGGGAAGGAAACAAAGGAAAAGAATTGGCAAAATGAAGACAAAGAGGAACATGAAAGAGAATCAAGCTCAGCAGTGGATTAGGGTAAGGTGATGAGATTTACTAGTAGTAGTAAGGGGACAGTTTTCCAGACAGGATGAAAGAATTGAGCTTGCTTGCAGGAAAGACTGATGTTTACCCTGCTTACACAGCTGCCAATGCAGCAATAGATTTGTAACTAGTGCACAATTTCTCCAAGGAATGCCTACAACATTCAGAGTCTGATTTGAGTTTTATTGAACCTTGTGGGCCCTGAGAAAGAAATATGAGGTACATGTAAATGTAGAATAGCAGAGTAGATGCTACCTCTTAAACAGCATTCACTACCATTGCACTACCACTGACATGCACTGGATTGTCTTTCTTGGATAAAACCTCCTACTCTCTAACTGATTCTTTGTTCCTACCAGAAACCCACTTGGATTCCTGCAGACAAACAGTCTCAGGTCACAGGTCCCTGAGGAACTTAACTAGGAGCAGTCTGTATGATTTAAAGACACCAGAATGTACAGTGGTGATGCTCCTTATTCATTTGCAAAGGTCTCTGCAGTGAGACACTTCCCAGAGTAGCATTTAACTGCCTTCAGATTTAATGAGGTTGCTATTTTTCATTAAAATTTGTAGATTCCTGTGACATATTTTTGCAATAACTTAATCTTTCATTAGTCATGGAGATGAAAGTGTTCAATTAGTTGTTTTGACACTTTTGACTGTACTAAATAAAATCTTCAAGTATTTCCCAATGATAATGCCTCCTATCTAAAAGATTTTCTGGAAAGATTACACATAATGAAGGCAAACGGGGACATGATCAATTATACGGCCAGTCCAAAAAATGAAAGGATAATGTCATAGGAAGAGCCTTGATAGAAAATGAATAGTTGCTCGTTAATTGATGCTTAAAGTGCTTCACAGTCAGTACTGTGGAGATCTTTTCTAACGTGAAAAACACCCACCACAGAGAGTGGGAAGAAAACCCTCAGAAATACACCTGAGTATCTCAGCACATTATAAAATACATTTTGAACACAAATGACACACAGCAGTGACACAGATGATAAACTTCCTTCCTTAGAGAAAACTACGATATGACACACAGCAGCGGCTCCTTCCATCCTTCCATATAGGCTGCACCTATAGTTCAGGTAAATCTGATATCCTGCTGACAGCAGCAGCATTTATGAACTGGGCCAAAAGAGGTCCATAAGACCTCAATGAAGATCCTTATGGGAGAAACCTGGAAGCTGTTTCTTGAGTACACGAGCCAGATGCTTCAAGTACTCCAAGGATAGAGGAGCTAAATCACTCCATGGTGAACAGTATTCAACCAAAGCCCTCCATGCAGTTCAGCTGTTATCCCAGGATCAGAGGAGCTTCTCCAGGGCTTAGTTTAACCAATTTTAGCATAATTACAATCTTCCATCACTGAGATGAGCTGGTAGTATCTTTTGTTGAGTGAGTCACCAAGATGAGTCTGGATCATTTGCTTGTGTGGGGAAAGAGTGTGTTTGACTCTGCCGCCATCCATGCACAGTCACTGTGGGATGAGTTCCAGCCTGTACTGGCACCAGCTTCCCTGCACACCAAAATAAGAAAAGGGAGGCACAGGAACACAAGGGCTAATGTATTCACCGGGAGACAAACCGCCAGTGTCTTTAATAGGAAAGGAAAATCCCTGAGAGAGGCAAACATTTTTTGTATAGGAATTCTAGTTCAGAGAAACTGATTCCTGTTTTTTTTCATTTTCTGTAAAATTAACCATGTTCTTCTGAGTGGGAGTTTTGTTTTTCTGATGAAGGATTTTTAAAAATTTTAAAAAATTTTTTGTAAGTTGACATTTTCTGTCTTTACACTCAAGAAATCTTTGGGCAACTCTGACACCTGCTAGACAGTAAAGACAAATTTGGGCACTATTGGTCAGAAAATTCTTCAGAAAGTCTTCAGAGTTGCCTTTGGTTGGAATTTTTAAAACTGAAAAATACAGAAGATTTCAAAATATGAATCAAGAAACACTACTGCATTTGTACGTTATATTTTGGTTTGCTTTTCCTTTTGATGTCCACTTTTCCTAAGATTCTTTGCATCAAAAACCATGCCAGCACAGCTTAAACTGAAGAGATTTTTGGCTGAAGGCATAAGATTAGAATTTAAAATACGAAACAAGTTCATTCTTCAAGGATCTAACTCTGCTGCTCATGTTGATCTTCTGAAATCAGCAGGACTCAAGGTAAGAACACATATTTGTTTACAGGATATACGTGTCTAGCCAGTGATAATTACTCTATGGAAAGATTTTTGCAGGAAGAGGGCTTCTTATTAAAAGGACCACAGTGAAAAGGCATACTCTGAAGCAAACCCCCATGTTATCACTGGAAGTCAGTAAGATCTCCAATAACAGTCACTATTTATGGGTCAAAAATGTGCTTTATCAAGAAACCTACTGAATTGAAACTGCTTCATTATGATAAGACTTTCCAACCGCCATCTGTCCAGAGCCATCCCTACTGAACCTTGAGTGTGTCCACAGCTGGAAGATTTTCAATATTCAGCAGAGAAATGTAAGATTATTTTTATTAATCGTTAGGAAAAAAGCATACCATATGCCTGGAAAATATTAATAAATATTGAAACAACTGCACCTTTTGAGGCCAAGCCCCTTTTGGCTGGGTTTCTTTCATCCCTTTTTACATTAGTCAATACATACTTTTCTGTAACTCCAGCTTCTTTGTTCACCTGAGCTGTCTTTGTGCATCAAAGTTCAGACCACTTTTATCTAAGTAAGGGTCTCTTTGGTTTTGTTTATCAACAGCTACCTTTCTACTTTTCTGCCTTCTCACATCTTCTCTCCATTCATCATCATCCCCATGATTCCCATTTTCTACATTAGATTTTGGAGACCACTTTTTCCTTGGAGCTTCCCAGCCAGTTACCTTAGCTAATCATACTCATTCTCAAAGAAAAATTGACTTTTCTGTAGAGCAATGTAACCTATAGCACAGGTTGTTAACTCAAGTTTTAACATATGTTTTGGTTAATTTTCACACCATCCAGAAATGAATATGAATGCCATAGGAGACATCTGAAAAAAACTTAGTTTTCAAATAAATTCAGTTTGGTTGAAATCAGCTATTTCTCTCTATCAAAATTACAAAATGATACAGGTGATAATATTTTAAATCTAACAGTATGTTAGGGAAGATAACTAGTACCTTTTATTTATTTCTTTGTTCCATTGCAAATATCATATATAGTCAGCAGGGATTTGGTCTCATTTTTTCCCTAAGCCAACCTTCCCTTTCTCCCTGAAAGTGTGTATACTCTAATTCGCCATGAGAGAGAGACATTACAGGCTAAGAGAGGCTTGATTGCCAGACACATAGAAATGTTCTAAGTTGAAGACTGCTGAAATCCTTGCACATTTTCCACTCAACAGGCTTTGGGTAAAGACCAGACCGACCACAATCAAACAGTTCGTATCAAAAAAATGCTTTCCTGATCAGTAATGTTAGCTGTAGCTGAACATATTAATGAAATATTAATTCTGCCCTTTGAGGATATTTTATGTGACTGATGCAAAAAAGGTATTTGATCAAAAATGAAATGCGAACCTATGAGCCACAAATTTAGTAACACTGTTGAATTTTGCATAAGGAACCACAAACAAGGTTTAGAGACTGAATAATACAGATAAATCAAAGAAATGAGTAAGCCTGTTTCTGAAAGCAGCAAAGTTATGTCAGACCTGAAATAGAAGACTGGGGAAAAATGTGACTTTGTTTCAAGCCTCATCTCCCTCCCAAGGCTCCCACACTGCCTATTCTGTTACGGAAATGTGTGTTGTTCATCAGAGTGGGCTGATTCCAGAGGACAAGCCTCTGTCTCAGGGCATTCATCTTCATGAATGCAATGGCATGTTAGCAGCTTGGAGTGGGAAACTCCTTAGTCTCTTGAAACAGGATATCAATTCACAGAGAATGTTCAAGGGATGAAGACATTTACGGTTCTTTGTTGCTCTGCTGTTTGGAGCAGGCAAAAAAGTGCAAAATCTGCTCTACAATAATTCCTGTTTTTTCATTATTAGACAAACAACATAATTGAAAACACAGGGAGGTCAGGCTAGTAGGGTTGCTATTTCACCAAGTCTCTTCTCTCCCAAATGAACACGGACAATTATGTTGAGCCCCTGGGTTGCCAAACAAGAACAAGTAGAAAGAAGATGACTGGAAAAAGCATGGCAAATGCCAGGGCTGTCATCTCTGATCTGGGAAACCTGCAAGACTGATAAGATAAAGGTACAGGGAACGCTTCTTAAGATACACTACTTACAAAATCTTGTAACAGCTTAGAGAAGCCCCCAAGAAGCACACTCTTGGGTACATTTGCATTTTTTAACAAATTCATTAAGCAAATTAGTTAGGTGAGGGGAGAGAGACCATCAAGGACTTGGTTTTGCATTTGGAAAAACCAGCCTCTGTTCCTAAAATTGCTCTACTGTTAGATAAAGGACAAAAGGATCAAGAACAGAAGTGAGAGGTAGGAGGCATACCCCACTTACAACACAAGGGACACAAACCACAGACTCAGAGAAGTTTCTGAGAGGGCAGCAAGTGTGAAGTGGGGAGGATGGCAGACCTTTAAGACATGTGGTAAGTGCCAAGGAGTCCTTCTTCATCCAATACATTTCTTATGATACATTATTATTTAAATGTTTTAATAAGGTAATACTTCTCCCAAAACTGAAAAAGAAAGACTAGAGAATGAAAGGTTAGGGTCACACTGGCTGACAATGGAAGGCCTGCCATGAGCTACAGAGGCAGCCTTGTCAGTCTGTGCTTGAAGCAGCTCTTCCAATCATTGATGCCACTGTTTCATCCGTAAGTTGTAGCAAAGCTAAGAGTCTGTTTTCCAGTGGAAGAGCTACGTCTGAGTTGTGCCACACGCAGAGTGCTGATGATAAGGAAATGTAGGCTGTTACTAAAATAAAAGCAGACTCCCTGAGAGGTATGTAGCAATCTCACACCTGACTGAGCACGGAAATGAAAGGCAGAGGAACAGGAAGTACAAATGGCTGCTTGCACAAATTCAAAGCCAAATTATATCATCGGTGGGAATGCATATCCAGTCCAAAGCACACCTGTGCAAGGCTCACCACAGGGTGTGCAGTCTGAGATGGACACTCCAATACAAAGGATCTGGCTGCAGTCCTGACTGGGAAGCAGAGCTTTTTTGAGAAGCAGTGCCTTAACATATGGAGCTATGGACCTGAGCCAGGACATTGACCACATAACTGACCTCTGGTTATACAACTGATCAGTTAGACTTGTAAGAATATGTTCTTAGATGATGCTGCATGAGCAAATCAGCCATAAATTAAAAACTGCACAACTCTGTTTATGTACTTCCATGACAAGTTTTCATTTATTTATTTATTTATTTAGATAGATAGATAGATAAAAACACGTCATGGAAGTACATAAACAGAGTTTATGCGAGAAACCAGTAGTAGCAAAAGTCTATGATTGAAGACCAATAGCATTTGAGTTACAAGTGTCGATCTATACAACCTGTTTTGCAGCTTCAGATAGCCACATATCGAGAGGAAAGTGTCCCCAAATCAGCCAGTGACAAAGGACATTCCAATTCAGGATGCATTGCCAGGGTCAGGATTCAGACTGCTGGAATGGTCAGTTTCGGGCCACCTTGGGAATGTCTACAGAGACTGCAAACACATCCCTGAGCTAAAAAGCACAGACATGTTCTACCCTAGTTGTACAAGAGAAATAACTGCTCTGTCTGGGGCTGAGTTGGGGTTCTAGTCTCCTCAGTTTCTCTAGAAAATCAAGGAAGATGGAAAAGCTCATTCAGGTAACAGTTTGGATCAAACCCACCTGCATTACCTGTGTTAGCTCCATTGGAGAAGGCACAAATGAAGCTTGAGAGCCCAGGGATATCAGTCTTGTTCGCAGCTTGGGTGCCTAGCACTTAGTACCTCAGCCAAATAAATGTTTTTGAGGATGCAAATACCTATCCCACCCTCAGATTTCATGGACTCAACACAGGTAAGGGGATGTGCTGGCAGGAAATAATCATCAGCATGGATTTATAATAAACTCAACAGGAACGTGTTCTTTATTCTTCTACATATTATGGTGGATTTAGACAAGAAGTAACAAGAAAAAACCATATAATTATATGATTCAATGATCTGAAATTAACTGGATTCCTCAGAATAGGAAATGCTGTGCAGGAACAGTTTTCAGAAGGGTTACTTCCCAGAGAGAGAGGAAACTACTGGCACAATTCGATGAGTGCATAGCTGAAGTTTGATAATCTCTAGGAACAGGAGAAAAACCCCAAGCCCAAACAGCTGATCTTAAAGCTCATTTATCCTAAAACAATTGAAGATGGTGATAGAAAAGGCAGCATATTTTTAGAACCAGAAAATGTTGAGTAAGTCTATTTGTATAGACATAGCTTGTGTGGCTAACTGACCACCTCAAGGCAAACAGGTGCTTAGCAGCTTTCAGGAACACAGAGGAAAAAACCTGGACAACCCAAGTACTTTAAATAATTCAGTTAAACAGGCAATTCACAGTTAAATCCCTTGACCTGAAACTCATACTAAAACTGTAGTGTGCAGTGAAAACCCTTAAATTCAAATCAACTTTTGTATGTGTGTGTGTGTTTGCAAATATAACACTCTTTTCAAAAGGCTTAAATAGCTACCTAATTTCTTTTAACTGGTACTTGGGTTTCTATTTCATAAGTTTGTGTTAGTGCATTCAAATATTGTTTTGATTTATCATACTTGCAACTTCAAAACTTATATAAATCAGAACTCTATAATGGATATACCAGTAAGCAGCCAACATCTAGGGAAAGCCTCAGCATTTAGGCAAGTAGCATGTGATGAGGATTTACATCCAAGTGTTAGCAGAGGGATACTGGCAGAAACAGAATGATTTTGAATGATCCTCTAGCTTTGTTCATGGAATAATTTAAGAAACATGTGAAGTCAATGCTCTTTAGGTACTACATATTTTTGGTGAGTGAAAGAATCAGGATTATGATGGATACTTGACAATGGCATGCTCATTTTAAGAAGTTTGCTGGTATTCCTAGAATGGAATTTTATGTGCACTGCAGATATACATAATGGTTCACTAAGGTGCTTTCAGGCATAAAATCTATTCTTGTAATGGTCATTGAAAGCAAAAAAGCTTTACTATCAGAATTAAAATCTTCCCATAGTTTTTCTATTTATGTGTTCCATCTACTCCTGCATGTTAGGAAGTACGAGGTACATTCAAGGGGTTGCCAAGGGTTTTATGGTCTTTGGAGAAGAGAAGCAGATGGTCCCAGAAAGACAAGCACTTTGAACATTGCAGTAGATTTGGGAAACAGACCTACAGCTGCCTGGGGATATACATGAGAATTTTAAAAGGTTATTAACTGAACTACCACAAGCTGGGAAAATAACTCAAAACCAGATGCAATCACTAATTGCTCACTTGAACTTTGCCTATGAAGTTATTTCAGCAGGAAGAATATTTTTATGCTGACTCTAAACAAAAGTTAGAAAAGGAGATAATTAATAAGATTAAGAAGGCAATTAGAGCTGGTGATGCTTGAAATTCTCTGTGAATGCTGCACATTTGAATTCTTTAGGTGACAGTAACTGCACAGATTCATCATACATGGAACCCCTTTGCCCTAGAATGGACATCAACAAACTCGACTGTTCATTTTTATTGGTTCACACACAGTTAGGAGAAACCACAAATACCAAGACAGCTTTCAAATACTCCAAGGAAGCTGAATTTTAGTTCTCTCATTAGACATAAAGGGTCCTCATCCTATATGCTACACGTGTAGCATAAAAACTGTTACCACCACTGATAAGAGACTTTTCATCTTAACAAGGTATAGTAAAGCCCTTTGTCCATATCTCCAAATTTAAACAGAAAAATAAATCAAATAAAAACAGAGTCATCATGGAGTTCTGACAGACAAAAACCTCAACCTTTAGTCTTAAAGACTTAAAGTATTTGCAGTGGAAAAGCAACCCAACAGAACAGGATGAAATGTCATTGATGCCAGTGAAGAATACACAAGAGTGGCAAAAATGTTAAGGTATTCAGCTGCAGTATAAAATCCCACCAAATGGATTTCAGAGCTATTCCACTGCAAGATTTAAAGGGGAAAAAAATGATGAAAAGTGAAGCTAAGAACTTTGTACTTGGTAGCACTGCAAGAGATATAAGACTACAAGAAATCTGTTACTGTGAGGCAACATCAGCACTCATGAGGTATTACATATCCCTCCGAGCAGATGCATAGGAACACACAGAATAAAGATTTCTTAGGCTGCCAGCAGTGTTCAAGTACAAAGCAGACAAATGCCTCATTGCTTAAGCAAATGTGTGTTGGTTGTAAAGAGGAGTGTACACACTCGTCCTCTGCAGCCAACACACAGCTGCTCAGAAACACCAGCAACAGAAGACTCTGAAGAATGGGTTCGTTGCCAAGTGGTTCAGAATTATGCCACGACTGCAGACATGAAGAGTAGCTTCATGGGATCAAAAGAGAACACAGTTCTGTTTTCACATTTGAGGTCCTCTTTTGTGCAGCTATTACACTAAGGTAGGATTTCTTCAAAAGGAATATGAAGTGGAACAATAAAAATGCCCACATTTTAGCAGGAATGCCATCATCATATCATTCAGAGTAGGAATGAACTACTACTATCACACTTTCCACTTTCAGTTATCCACTGCTTACAAGTTCCACAAATCTCCCAGCAAGGGGCTATCAAGCAATAGAAGTTACAATTGCTATTACCCAAATGTGAATTGACAAAAATGTTCAAAAGTAATTTTGTGAATTTATCTGAATAGCAGAAAATTTATCCATAGAAAATCACAATTTCCCTTTTAAGAGATCTAGGAACAGAGAAAAGTTAGAAAATCAATTAAAATGCAATAATTCAGCTGGCTGTCCTAGCCACTATGCTGTGGTTCTAGAGTGGGCTATCAAGCTGTATATCAGAGAATTTTTGCTATATTAGGGAAGTCCTGACCCTCTTATTAACATATGCAAAAATGCATGCATAGAAAGGCTCCAGGCCCACACTGCCCTTGCTTATATTTCCAAATATACTCAACAACCTGCAAGTTAAGGCTGCTAATTTTAACACAGGGAGTTTTCTCCCCTGTGAGCTTTAAAATGTGTGCCATTCTCACCAATCTCCTTTTCAGCCTGAGCTTAAACATTTGTAGACAGTGTAGCCAGGCATTTTCATACCTGTACCTATTCCCCTGCCCAGGACTTCCAGACTTTACTAAAGACTGTTTTTTAAAAATCCAGCTTTTTTTAAATTCTCCCTTCATAATGTTCGTTTGCCTCTACGTGGAATTATAAATGTACATTCATGTTGGCACATTACAACAATTATTTTTACTATGTAGCCTGATCTTCTAATGCCCTCCGAAAGTTGTTCTTCCCCCATTTTACATACTAGAATGAATTATCTGACTTTTAAGAAGAAAAATTAAAACTATGCTCTCCATGACAGTCAGCCTGATTGTTCCTATGTTTGCAATGAGATATCTGTATAAACATTGCCACTTTTGTTTGTACTAAAGTTTTACAAAATAGTGTTTTAGAGTTTATTAAATCTTATTATTTCTGATATCATTCCAACTAGTTTTCTTTCTCTCCACCCGAGTCACATATGCTGTTCCTTCAGTAAAAACATCAAATTATGTGGGCACGTATCTCAAAAGAAAAAATGCCCCCTTCAGTGTTTTCCCTTTCTATAGCAGTCTTGTTCCTTCTGTCAATGTGATCCAAGGATCTTTCTAACACCTTTAACAGGAAAATCTACCAAAAGAAAGGTTCAAGCATCTGCTCTTTGATAAGCAAGCCAAGAGCTGGCACAGATGTAATCCCTGACCGAGCATTAAAAGTACCCGAAGCTTTAAGCAATTTTTCCTCCAGGGTCGGATGAGTCAACTGCTGCTTGGCCCAACAGGAGCTCAGGGTTGGCAGCTCCATAAAGAACTGAGCAAACACACTCTTCAGCATCATTTGTATTCCAAATGGAGATGTAAATACAGCAGCAAACCCCAACTGTTTTTCTGTCCTTCATGAAATCATTTTATCTTTGATGATTTGAGATTACACATAAAGATTGAGTGCCATATTTTGCAGACTCTTACTCACCCAAGAGATTTTAAAATGCATGACTTCATTGCCCAGGAACATGTCAGTGGGGGCTCGCCAAAACAAGATATTATTTTCTTAAACATGGAAAGGTAGTGCATATTTATTATTTGCATTTATGTAAGCAAATGATAATTTATATTCTTAGAACAAAAGCCCATCATATATCCCACGGCTCTCCCTCTGCTGCTCTTCAATTTCACTTATTTTAAAAGAAGAAAAAAGAGAGAAACACCTGAAATCTTCAGTGCTGCTGTGATAGTGACTGGTTACTCTGCAAAAGAGAAAGTGCTTCTTTGGAGCCACTGTGGGTCCTTATTCTACACCTCCCAAACAGCTCTCTCAAGTTCTGGTCTGGGCAGTGCTCATTGTGGTCAGCCACTAAAATTATTCTTCATTTTCCACACCATCAGATCAAAATGAAGAGAGATAAACTTCATCCATAAAAATTTAGATAATCATCTGCTGTTTGAGGGGTTTGTAACCCTGGTCTTAGCACTTTTCTTTATGACCTTTATCATGCATACTTAACACTGGTTTAATCCTCGAGCACATCAGAATCTGTACTAATAAGTATACCAAAGATGCATACTAAAAAATCAAATCCTGTTAAGAAATGGATGATTTTTATTCAGAACTGGATACTTCAGATTAACTAAATGCTGCTCACTACATTTTGTTTTAAAGCACTCTTCAAAGCAAAACTATTCTTTACAGTCAAAACCATTAAATTAAACAGAGAAGGGAACAGGAAACTTGTGTGTCATCAACTCAATTCAAGGCTCACGGTGCTTCCTTTGATAATATATATTTCCAAAAACATGACATTCCTAGTAGTGCAAAGGTTTATGTACTATTTATGCTAAATCTATTCTCAGACTGAAGATTTGTTACCAGCTTTTTCGTCAACTAAGTTATTTTCTATCTGTAAATTTTCTTTTTTACTGAACAAGTATACCCACTTGATTATAGTCCCTCCCCTCACCACTGCCAGTATCATATCTTTCCAAATCTTCCTTTACATTTGGATTAGACGGGTGCATGCATCTGGAGCACAGGTCAGAACATGCACAACAGTTCAATGAAAATAACAACATTGCTGAAAATTTTGACAATTCCTATCCCTCCATTTTCCAGTCATCAGCAGTGAGATGACAGCAATAGCTTTATGTATTATCCTATTAAAAAGCCAGTGGTGCCAACCATACTATGTAGTGATATTTTGTTTCACATTTAAATGTCACATTTTAATATCTATATAAACAAGTGGCTGTTCTGAATCTACCACAATAAAATAAAGTTCTGTGCAGTATATTTTGATGTAAACTTTACCAAACACAGAAAACTCATTTCAGAAATACCCAGGCACCTACAATATCTAAGGAGCTGGGGCAGTGGGGAAGAAAAGAGAAGCTTATACTTGCTTTGCTCCCTAAGCAGATTTGGGGCAGAGGTGGCAGCTCAAAGTCTGGCCTCAAATTCTGCTTTTCTTTGTGAATAAGGTATCCAAATTAGGACTACAGTAAATATAGATCAGTGCATCTTCTCTGCAGGTTCAGCTGATGGAGTTTCGCAGGGATGAGTCACCAAACACAGACCCTGTTCTGCTCCTCCCAAGCCTCCTGGACCAGCTGGGAGTAGCTGCTGTAGGAAGCAGGACACCACGTTAGAGGGGCATCTGGCCTGATTTTCCAGCGCCTCCTCACATCCTTAAAGACAGAGAGCTGGTACCATCCTGCCCATCGTCTGCACCTGCCCTGTGCTGCAGATCCCTGCACAGCTCCAAGGAGCCACAGTGGGTGGGTACAGAGAGCTCACAGTGAGACTGTGCTGGGGCAGCTGCAGCCAGCTCACTGCACTGCACAGTAACCATGTGCCAAACAGACCACTTAGCTCAGGCTCAGCAGCATCCTTAGTGCTCTTCATGGGTTGGCACCACCCTGCACATCAGTTAATAAACCTTTCTGACCCTCCTGCTCTCATGCCTTACAAGTCTCAGGGCTCCAACAACTGTTACTAGGCTAATAGACCCATCTGGAGCATTGAGAATATGCTTGTACTCAGCCCCATCAGCACGGGGCAGGTATCTCAGCATGTCTGCATCCATCAGCAGGGCTGATGAGCCACACTCTGCACCATGACATGGCTGTGCTGCTGCTGCTTCTAGAGCTCTGGCAGCTGCACTAATGTATTCGGTGTGCTGTATCTCAGGCATGAAAAGCCTGTAATCCATCTTATTAAAGACTGGCCTTGTAAAATCCAAATCTTGTTGTTCCTTATACTTCCAGCTTTCAACGAGACTCTTTTACTGCATCTTTGCATGCTGTTCCCATTTTGCTACCATTTAACACACACTAAAACACTGCCGATGGTATAAATCATAGTAAATGTGCCTGGTAGGTCTTTGACAAACACGATGAGACCAAAAAGACCCAAAAAACAACTTTTAAAGAGGTAACAAGACCAAAGCTTGACTGTGATTTAGTGCAGACCCTCTGTGTACTGAGTGCTGCTGACCCACTGGGTGATTTCACCATTTTCCTGCCACTTTCTCAGTGGCCCATGCACTAGGACTCTAAGACTCACCGAACTCCTTCCTCAAAACACCCTTCACAAAGGCAGACTAGCACTGAGATGCTCTTTTCTTTTCACCTCTGACCTTGCTGTCATAAATAAAATTGACATTTATAAGCAATTCGAGTGGTGCTTGGTTCTGAGGCAAAAACTAAATGATTAAAAAGCTTTTGCAAATACATGTTTAATTTCTGGTAGTTGAGTTATTTTACAAGACAATGTACAGTTGCTTTGTTTGTTGTGCTCTTTAAGTAAAAGAGACCAAGCCGGAGATGCCACATCTTTGAATTATTGTAGATGATGGACAACGGACTGCGAGACCAATTTAGTGACAATGTCAGAAGCAAGCTCCCAACAGATAAATAACGGTGCTCATGTAACAGCCAGACAGCTGAAACACGTCCTGCTCAATGCACTACAAAGATAGACTTTCTGTACTGTCCCATTCAATTATTCTCCTCTTGTTTCTTGTTTTCCAGCAGATAATTGGATTTTAAGAAAAGGCATCTCCAGTTTCCAGGGCTTCATTTCTCTTCTGTTTTCCTTCTGATTTCGCACAGACTCTTATCACCACGTCCTATACAGAATCAGCCAAAGCCTTTCTAAACTTCTAAGCTATTCTTGAAGTCAAACAAAATAAAAAAGAAAAAAAGTCTTCAAAAGTAAAGGACTTGATCCTGCTAGGTGCAGAGGGGTGTTCTTAATGTGGTTCAGGCATCATTGTTGCAACTGCTAAAGAATCTGCAGGAACATGGGTCTCCACAGAATCAGTCTCTTAATAAGAATAGAATACAATTTCACTGAGAAAAAGGAACTTCAGCTTTATTTAAGCACACATTCAAAACGAGAGTAAGAAAACAGTGACTTTTTCGATCCTGATATTAAGACCATTATTCAAAATGCATTCCTGTATCAGCCTTCCTTCCATAACAAAAGCAGGTATTATAATGCACTGTAGGAAACAATATATATTTTATTAAAATATGATGAAGAAATTTCTCTCTTCAAGACTCATAACATGCATATAGCTTGCCAGTTTTCAGTGATTTTTTTTATTGTTGTTTGTTCAGAGTTTTTTCTCCTTAGCAGAAAATAAATGCTTGTAACAACTTGGAGAAAGCTCTGAGTTGACTACAATGCCATACCTTCTTGGGTGGACAAGAAGTATTTATTAAACTGCCTTCTGAAACACTGAATTACCAATTGTATCTCATTCAAAGAAAAAGTCTTGCTTTCATCCCAGAAAGGCAATACTCTTAAAACTCTCCGGGCAATTCTTTCCCAGCAAGTACTTCCCCATCAACTGAAGGAACTGAGGACACCTCTGGCATTTATGAATCTGTGCTTTCCCTTCCCACACCAAGCACAATTGTGATACTGCCTACATTTGCTAATTCCAAGAGTGCCATGTCTACTGATGCCCAGTGAATCATGCTGGGAACAGCCATAAACTGATGAGCACCAACCCAGCACTAGCAGCAGCACAGCACCTATGCGACAGAAGACAGCACACCTGCAAGTGCAATGCTTCGCAGCTTTAAAATTCTAAGTCTATCTAAGCTACTTTTGAAAAGCAAAGTCTCCAGTTGCAGACTCCACCGAACACTCCAGCTACACCAACTGCTCCAGCTGGTCTGCTGGAGGGTACATGTTTGTGGGTTCTCTGAGAATGGAGTCAGAAAAAGCACGGGAAAACTGGATCATAATCTATGCAAAAGATTTGACACCTTGAGAAATGAGTAGAACCTTCCAGGAGTAGCCCATGGAAGGATCAGAATGGTTTTCACTTCATTCTTCCTCTCAAGAGTTCATCAAATCTCACTTTTCAGAAGCAGCCAGGGAGCTTCAGGCTGGTAAAGTAATTCCCAGAAGCTGCTTGGACCTGCTCAAGTGTGAAGAAAGAAACCATAAACAGCCGCCCGCCTCTGCAGTTAATCTCTGCAAACTGCTTACCCTCTGCTTTACAGGCAAAGGAGCTCCAGTGCCTATTTTTACCAAATGTTTATGTGGCATGCTTTGACACACTGTCCAGAGAGAACACATAACTTGTGTCTTGTTATCATCTCTTTATTCTGGTTCCCTCCGTAAATCTACAAAGTAGTACCTTTGTTAAAGCAGCACGTAAGTAAGTATGTGCTACATGAAATCTCAAATATGGTCAATAGTAGTCATATAACACCTACAATACTGCCTTGCTATAAAGCTTAAATAATGAGATAGGACAGAAGAAACCACAATGGTGAGATACTTTTTAGCATACTTTTTCAAATGAAATGACCCTTATCCCTTTTGACAGGTTCAAAGCCAGCCCAGGACACACAGCCATCTGCACACAGGACGGCAATAAACGTGACTTCTGTTTCTGCCTGAAGAAGATGCCACCTTCAAGCTGGGAGTAAACATATGCAAGCCAAGGCACTCCAGGAGAATTCAGGTATTTTCAAATCACCCTTACTCCTCAACGATCACTCTTTTTAGCTTTTTAAAGGGTCTTTTCAACTAAGCTATTCTTATCTTCACACTTATTTTCCGTAAACCTGCTTAACTTCCTTCCTTAGTGGTTTTGTTTGAGTATAAATGAACAAACAACTCGTTTTCCACAAAGGTCACATTTTCCCTTGAAGGGCAATTTATAGAAAGCTTCTGGCAGAACTCTTATTATTGTCTAAAGGTATCTGTAATTTTGGTTATGCCCTTTGCTAGCATTATGCAATTGCCATGATATAGGCTGCTTGAATTAAAAATACAAATAAATTGTCACGTGCTCATGTAGTCAAGACTGATCTTTAAAAATTTTTCAAGCTTTCATGACTCAGGGCTGTGTGGAACAAGTATTGTTAACTAGGATTACTTGATAACTTAAAGGACACATCTGTATCAATTATTACAACAATTATCTATTAAGTATCAGAAACCTATATCTTTCCCATTTAAAATCTAGGGCTGTTTTATGAAACAGTATAATATTATTATTGGCTATTCAGAGAAGTAGAAGGGTTAACAATGAGATAGGTGTGCACTTAAAATGGAGCTGATGCACATCGAAATCAAGTTCTAGTTTGATTTCTACCCAGTTCTGGCAGAAATGACAAGGAAAAAAGAATCCCCATGGCAGGGAACAATGTACAAGTCTCTTCTGCAACAGCAAGCAGCAACCCTTAGGTACAAAGTGTTTATTTGTCCCCACTGACAGAGAGCATAATTGGAAATGTTAATATGCTTGACACAGAAAAAGAATGTAATCCTTTCAAAATACCAAAATTGCTTCAAAGAGCTCCTGATGCACCGATTTTTTTCCCCCTGACATTAAAATAAAAGCAGAAAGAATACTAGTATAGACTCCCTGTGTAGTACACTGTCCTGCTAGAACTGAAATAGAGCCTGCAGGACAGAGATCAGTCGGGAAGCTTTACATTCATCTGGCCCCAGCTGAGATTGCTTCAGAGCAGCGTTGTAAAACTCCTGTTCAGAAACCAGCCTGGACACAATGCCCTTTAATTCCAGATTCAGATGTAGCAAAGCATACAGAGCAATTCCATTCATTGACCACATGAACACCCTCAAACCCAACAAATTTACCTACCTAAACACTCTGGTTTACACTACTTATTTAAACTTTAAGGCATACTTAAAGTATCTCATGGCACTTCTCTTATCAATGCAGTAAAGATATATGAAAAAAAGGCCTGGGTTTAGGTGTGCTGAATTTCTCTCTTCACGCATTTTCAGGGGGAATTTTAAAATGCTTTTCTTCAGTCTTCAGTCTGCTGAATGATGGGCAAATTGTACAATTAGTTTCATCCATACCAAATGAGGGTTATCACATGCTAGTGAAGATAAGAAGAAATGACATTGCTGCATCCCAGAGGTACTCCTTGAGAATGAGCTAAATATAAAATGTTTAATTGTCTACTCAGATAAGTTAAAAAACTTCAGCTTTTGCCAATGCTTTGAAGGGAAGTCAAGAGTTCTCATCAAGAGACAGATTCTCTACAGGCATTGGCTCACCACCACTTAGGGCTTCTACCTACCTCATATTTATAGCAGAGAAGTGCCACGACAGAGACTCCTGGCATAAGCAAGGAGGTTGTGTGATTCTCAAGAAGCAGCTGGTTTTCCAG
The DNA here is from genome assembly GCA_013397755.1 of Cnemophilus loriae. NCBI lineage: Eukaryota > Metazoa > Chordata > Aves > Passeriformes > Corvidae > Cnemophilus > Cnemophilus loriae. Next base: position 493,532 of record VZTF01003490.1, on the reverse strand, counting down.
TTTCCCATCAATTCTGTTTTGCCTTGTAATGGCGTCTAGAATGTTGTACTCATGTAGGTCTATTTTCCGACCTTTTTCCCCCCTCTCTGTGTTTGCGTGTTCAACCAGTCTGTGAGTTCTGAAAAGCACCAATTAGGCAGTGACACTGACACTCTAACACTGTGCCTGAAGACCTTCCCTGGAGTTCTCACCTTTACCTCTGAACTAATGATACATAAATATCATCACTTCAACCTTCATAGCTAAAGAAAACCAAAGCATCCTGAGGGCAAATGTAGGTATAAAGGAAAGCCATTTATGTCTTCACTCCGTTGAACTCACATAATAAGACTGTGCCTCAGGCATTTTATCTGTCATTTTAATGTGTCAAGTGAACAGGTTATTGGCTTATTTCAGAGACGGAACTGTCTCATTGGGAGGGGACATCCTGACTTTTATGTGACCTAGCTTTCTCCCTGAATAGCCAGACTTTGATTCAAATGCAAATATCTTCAGGGCAGCTTTCAACACGATCAGTGTATAAAAGCCATCAATAAAAGGAACCAAAAATGGCTAAAAAATAATAAATGTCAAGCATGCGAGATGTCCATTAGTTTCTTCCTGACCTAGATCCATAAAATGGAAAGCAAACAGCAGGTGCCTGGCAAATTGATCTTCAGGAGTGCTTAGAAAGCTTAACCTTCCTGCACTTAGTCATCCACATCACTCCACTGCAAGTTTAGCCCACTGAACAGTACGGCTCTCTCTGCTTTTCACCTTTCTATTTATGGAAAAGAGTATCTAATTGACCAAACTCTGCTCTATGGTTCTCATTACTCCAGCTTTGTTTGTCAGGCGAGATGCGAGAAAATGCACAACTAGGCAGAACTTTTATCTTCCGCAACACCTATGGAAATTTATGCAAAAGTTAGAACTAGTAGCAGAGACAATTTTTCAGGCAAGTTCATACTAAAAAATTTTGAAAACCTATCTATGGTGTGAGGAAAGGTTCAGGTGAGAACTGAAACCCTTGGCTTGTACCTTGTATGGAATATCCCAAAGTTACCAGGAACACTGTTCAACCACAGACAGTCTCTATTCCTTAAAGATTTAAAAGTGTTAAATATTTTGCAAGGTGGACCATACATAAAGTTACTGCATTGTCCAGTGTGAAGCCTTCACTTTCCTGTTGTAGTGAAAGGATTAAAGCTCTATTAGCTTCCAATCCTTAAGTAAATCTTCACAGGCAGAGTAGAGTCCCATCTTCTTGCTGAGCTATTTTAGCAGGCACAATTAGACATAGCAGGCCTAGCTGCAGTGTATTTTCTCTGACAGAGATAGCCACGTGAAGGAAGGAATGGAACCAGAAGGCAAACTCCTTAGACTGGAGACAGAGAGGCAAGTTCTATTCTCAGATATGCAGAGGAGTTCAGGAGAAGCTCTTCTCCTCCACTTACAGTGTTACTGTGAACAGAATCTGACCACTCCTTTCCAGGGTACTTGTCAAATAACATAAGCAAGAAAGAGATGACCTAAATATCTTCTTGCTTTGCACTCTCCACTGCCAGATTTCTTCAGAAGAGACTGACTGTTATGTGTCTGCACTCCAGAACAAATACTAATTTATGTACAAAAAGCTGTTAAGTTGTATTCAGTCAGCTCTGACATTTGAAAACACCCCTTTGGACCTCAGTATCAAAAATTAACTTTTTCTGTAATGCTTGTCAAATAAACTGTGACTTTCAAGTGGTCTTATTTGCACAAAGAGGTCCAGAAAGGTTTTTCTTATGCTTAAATGGGAGTTCTTGCATTTCAGTTTCAGCCCATTGCTTCTTTTCTTGTCTTCAGATACCCCTAAAAAGAGTTTGGCCCCATTGCTTTTACACCCTTTATTAGATAGTTATACACATTGATAAGACACTCCTCATGAAGCTTCTCTTCTTCAGACTAAACAAGGCAAGTTCTCTCAGCCTTTCCATGTCTGAGGGATGAACCAAGCCCTTACTCATCCTCATGGTCGTTCACGAGGCTTGATTTTGTAGGTCTGTGTCTCTTAGACTGGACAACCCAGAACCGAACCCAGAAGTCCAGATGTGTCTCAGCACTGCTGAGTGGAAGGAAAAGGATCACATCTTTTAACTGTGGAAATGCTCTTCCTAATGCAGCCCAGCAGGCTGTCATCCTTTGCTGCCACAAGGGCACATTGCTGGCTCGTGGTCAACCTGGTGCTCATCTATACCCTCAGAAACCTTTCCGACGTCTCCTGCCAGCCAGCCAGCCTCTCATGCACTCTACATGATACAGGGAAACAACACTCAATCCATGCCTTTTCAGGGATGTTAATTAATTGGACAAGAAGCAAAAAACCAGTCACAGATATAATCCCAGGATTACAGCAAATGCCTCCTGGCAACCTAAAAATATTATCAGAAAAAAAAAGGGATGTAATCAAGTTGCAACACCAATGAACAGAGCTCACTCAGGAAGAAAATACTAGATACAAAAGGATTCTCTATTGCAGCAGGAAGCATCATCACAAAAAGCAGTGCCTGGAATACAAACAAAGTAAACCCAGAAATTAGATACAAAATTTAAGCCACTGAGACAAAGAAAAGGATTTCTTTCATCTGTTGTTGGAGGCACAGACACTATGTCCTTGAAGATAAAAGGTACAACAACCTTGTCACAGCTACTTTCTTCAATTCATTCCATGCCCAGATCCAGTCTGATCATGTACATTTTATGTATATTAGTCTGTGCTTAGACCCTATTTTTAGGTTGGATGAACCAGTTTCCTTCCAGTGCTGCAGTTCATGCAGGGATAGTTTGTTCCAAGGACTATTCTGTATACAGAGTATGCAAAGGATGCTCTGTCACATTGAACACCCTTTGCTCTACACACTAGTCCATCAGCACCTCAGCAAGTCTTGCACCCTCAAACACTCCTCACCCTCCTACAGGCCATGCTCCAGCCCCTTTGAGTCCCAAGCCCTTCTGCACAAGTTCTGAGGCCACAAAGAACACGAAGAAAAAGACTTCTCTCTCCTGATGGGGACCAAGCATGTTCCTGTAATGCTGGGTCATTCCAGCCAACACACAGCATAAGTGCATCCTGCATGCCATTAGCAGAAAATAAAAGATACAATATGTGTGTAAAACCCACCCAGCAGAGGCAGAGAGGCTGAAGACAGTGAGGAGAAGAGTAAGGACACAGCCCTGCTCTTTACCAGTTCACGCTACAAGAGAGCACATTTCAACACTTAACACTGCAGCCTCTGACTCCACTTCACTGGAAGCAGAGATATATTTAAGATGTATTTACACTTCACTGGCTCCTGTCACAAGCTCTGAAAGAAAATCAAAAGACAGTGAATCAGTTCATTAACAAAACAAGTGGGGCTAATAAACTCCTTAGAGACAGTTCCTTTAGGGGAGAAGGGAAAGAGACACTGGAGTTCTCCCTAGAATGCTGGTGGAACAAATGTCAAGTATAAATACATTTTAAAATAGCTGCACTGAGATCTCCCTCAAAAGACCTTTTTAAAGCGCACTTTTTTTTCTAACTTGGCTGACAAAACCTAAAAGGTAAACGAGACAGGGATGCAGATACATTATTCCAACACTGGCATGAACAGCATAGTTCCCCTTCACTATTTGTTTCCTACATTATACTGCATAGGATTCTCAGACATGATCAGCTTTCAGGTATCTCTGCCACCTCTGGAGTTAAGAGGTCACACACATGACTTAGGAGCACAGTAGCTGTGCTTCAGCAAGGCCATGCAATTAGCAGCCTAAAAGTAAGTAGTTCCTATAGTTCCTATATATGATTTATTAATAAAGATAAATAAGGCAAATATTCATAACTCTCTTTTTGCTTTGCTGAGTAACTATGAATTGAGAAGGTAAGGTTTGCAAGGTGTACCTGAGAGGAATGCATTGCAGACTCATAGAATGCTCAATGAAACTTCCAATTATATAGCAATTAATGAAAAATTCATGTAAATGTATATCACCAAGGGCATTACAAATCTAAACATGAAGATTAAGATCAAAGTTTATTTCCCTGGGAGAACATTCATTGAAGCAATCAAGAAATTTTTGCATAAATCCCATTAACTTTCTATAGCAAAACCAAAACACCCAAATATAACTTCCTAACCAAATTATGATCTTGGCTCTTGAACAAATAAGCATTATCACTTTAAAAGAATGACAGGTTTATGGGTGGAAAATAATGTTCAGGAAGCCGTATAAAGCAGCATCATTTTAAGCAGCCATCTCTCTTGATTTGAACCAAATGAATATTTTAAACTATCTCTCTTACAATACATTGATCAAACTTGCCTTCTGAACACAGCAAGGAAAAATTGTCTAAAAGTCAATATTCTTCTGGCAGTATATCTGAGGGGCACATCCTCCAGCATCACAACCTGTCCTTCATCTGTGGAAAAGTCTGACTGACTGGTGGTAGCTGAACAATATTGTCTCGTCTAGTATTACCAAAATGTGGTTTTTTTAAATAAAAAGATGGCATTTCCACAATACTGAACACTGCATTCCAAAGTTCATCTCTTACTGTTAAAGCAGAGGTTTAGTTCATATGCCTGAACTGACGTCTGACAGCTCAGGCTGGTGGGAGTTCACCATCAGTCCTTTGGTATTCAGTTAATGGCTGTGAACAATAAACTGAATATTCTGACAAAGTATATCTATGAAACCTTACTGTTTATTCCAGTACTGTCAATACAATGCAGATGATGATAATCAAGAAATGGTTTTCTAAAATGCCTGTATAATTTTCATGAAAAAAACCCCACCAACTTTAAAGTAAACTCCTCTAAGACTCGAAAACCTTCTTTTGAAGCTTTCCATACCTGTTTTTCCTCTCCTGTCAGATGGAGAAAAGAGGTTTGCTTTCACTGAAAAAGGTGATGACTGCTTTTGATCTGCTACTTGCATTAACACCCTACTCCAAATACCACTTCTACAGACTACTTATGGCCTTGAGCATGCCATATATCCTTGAACTCTTTGCAAAACTGATTTTACACAACAAAATACCTACAGAAATGCACAGAAATGGCTCAGTTGCACAGACACACACACACAGATATCTGACTGAACTAAACCATCTCTCAGGATGGGAGAACATGAGAAATTGTTCCATGCTGTTCACTGGTACACTCAACAAGACTTTCCTCAGTAACTCTGCCAGAAGCCAATGGCCTGGGAGCAGAAGAACATCAGTTCCACACTGTACAAGCTAAAAACACAAACTTTGTCAGTGACACTTTACTTCCCATCATGGCAATTCTGCAAACTGCTTTCAAATTAAAGCAATGATGTGTGTTCATTAGTCAGATTGTAATGAGTAAAATACAACTTCCTCTAGTAATACTGCATTCTGTCTTCATCAGGGGAGAGTTAATGAGAAAAAAAGAAAGTAAGGAAATATCAAAATAACTTAAACTTTATCTTGTAGAAGAGGCTGGAGAGGTTTACATGGGCAAGATCATTAGGTTCTATTTACCTCTAGGATTTTGAAGGATTTTAGGGAGATACTAAAAATTTGTTTTCATTTCCACCTGAACTTCAAAGTACATGAGATTTTAGCCTTTAAAAATAATTTAAAACAAACTCAAAACCCAACAACACAACCAAAAAAAAAATAAACCAAAAGAAGAAACACCTTACTGGGAAAATATCCACTCGTGAAAATATCTCTGTCCTTGCAAAAGGTCATTTTCATGGGGGAGAAATGAATACATCAGTTGCTTCAGTTCTGTCTTCAAAGGCTATTTGGAAAGACTTTCATGTATGTCTGATTAGCAAAGGTGGAATACAGCACCCGAGGCACTAGCAGGAATTTCTAGCTTGCTATTTCTTTAGAGGCTTTTTAAAATCAAAGCAGAAATTCAACTCGCTGTTTCATTTCTAATATTTTGGAGAGAGACTGAAAAAGTTGCAAACCGACAAACTAAGAGAAATAAAGCACTATTGTAGCATGCTCTAATCAGTTTGGGATATTCACTTTCAAAAAATGTCCCAGGCACAAAGACAAAAACATAATTAGTTGCTCATGCAGATAAGACTTTAAAAGCCGCAGGGAGTGGAAGTAGGATGCACAATACAAGAAATGCCCAGAGGCTGGCATTCTTTGAACTGCCTCACTGCACTCTGCTTAAGGCTCCCACAGCTCCAGCAGCTCTCAGGATGATCAGCCACAACTGTAGGAGAAAAGGACCAGGAAGAGGAGAAAGCAAAACAAAACCAGTGAACTTTCCTATTTTCCTGTTCAGCTGCTTCTTTTCCTGGCAGTTCAGCAAGTAAGGTTCTGGATAGCAGGTTTAAAGTCTGAATCAAGTCCTTCTATTGAGTTCAGTTAGACTTGGTAAGGACTGATATGATCCAACCTCTTTAACAGAACTGAAGAAAAATAATTCTGGATCAGACAAGAGCCAGCTTTCTTGATGAAATCATGAAAGTAGATGTGTTGCATTTCTTCTCAAGATAGATCTGGACAGAGCAATTATCATGTTCCAGTTGTATTATCTTGATAGATATAAAACTCGCTAGGGCTTTTTCCTATCTCTCAGAATTGGATTTGCTGCCTGGATTAGAACTCAGCAAAATTATGATTTTCACGTCTTAAATTACCATCCAGTATGAAAACCCTGTTGTCTACACAGTGATACCTGTAACATTAGTTCTTAAAGTAGCTGAATTCTGAGTTACAGCATTTCCATACCTCAAAAGTGCAGAAAGGGTACAGAATTGTTTCTGTAAACCAAGAGCCGTAGATAGTGAGAAACTTTTGGGCCCACCACTGCCAGACTTCAATAAACAGGAGTGAGTTCAGTGGAGGGCAAGCTGAGGTGTTCAGGACTGGAACATTTTCCCTGTGAGGAGAAGAAGAAGGAACCTGGCTTGTCAAACCTGGAGAAGACAAGGCTTCAAGCAGGACTTAAGAGCATCCTTCCAGACAACCTTATCAACACACAAGCAGGCTCATCACAACAGTGCATGATGGAAGCATGAAACAGCCATAAATTGAAACAAGAGCATTTCAGACTTAATACAATGAGAGGAAAAACCTCAAGGACAATCAAACAGTGGAATGGGTTGCCAAGGAAGGCTGCATGGTCTCCATACTTGCTGGTCTTCATGACCAGACTGAATAAATCCATGAGTAATCTGATCTGATCTCGTAGCTGTCTCAGCAGGAGGTTGGATAAGAGATCTCCTACAGTCCCTTTCAACCTGCATTACCTTATAATTCTCTGATGGCAGGTTCATATGTCAAGATTAAAAGTATTTTGCAAAAAAGAAAAGAAAAAAAAACCCACATCACTACTTAGGCTGCAGTACATGTAACAAATGAAATTGCACGTAACAGGGCAGAACTGAAAAAAACAAATTACAACCTTCTAGAAAGATTAGAAAAAGGTTTAATTTAAATGCTAATTCCACCAACTAGCATGTTTATTTTCAAGAGCAGGGCTGTTCCCTCAGCTTATTAGTAGTACATTTGCATGAAAATATGATCTATGATTCTTCACCACTCACTCATCTGCTCTTCCTGATCATGCCTCATTTGAAGCCACAGCCTGCAAATAACTGTTATGCTACAGAGAGATGATGTTGAGTTCAAGTAGAGAAAAGTTGCAGGAGGAGAGAGAACACTTAGAAAGAAATATTATTTTTTTTCCCATGAACATCTGTTTGTCCATAAAAACTTGACAAGAAAGAGTAAAGGAAAAGAGAACAGAGAATAAAAAAAAATCCTGCAGACAAAGAAGAACCTTTCCAGAAGGAAAAAGCACCTGGACCAACCAACTTCCAAAAGAGAACTTATCAGAAAGATGGAAAAAGACTTTTTACAAAGGCCTGTAATGACGAGGATCTAGGATTTTAAACTGGAAGAGGAAAGATTTAGTTTGGATCTAAGTAAGAATTTTTTTTACAATGAGGGTGGTGAGACACTAGAATAGGTTACACACAGAAAACGTGGATGCCTCATCCTTGGAAGTGTTCAAAGTCAGGTTAGACAGGATTCTGAGCAACCTGAAAAGGTGAAAGATGTCCCTGCTCATGGCAGGGGCTTCAACAAGATGATCTTTAAAGGTCTCTTTCAACCCAAACAAATTTATGATCCAGTTAAAAGATGGGATTAGAATAAATCTTTGTGCCCATAGATATGGGTTTACCTAAAGCAAATACTTGCTAAAATGTTTGCTTGTAAGAAAGAAAATTCTAAGTTCAAGGGAAAATATATTCCTTCTTGGGAGGTATACCCCAATATTACATTAAACTATATAATTTGAATTAGAGCAAAATAGCTCTGATCCCTTCAAATCAGCTGGTAGAAATTAGGGCTACTGAGCAAAACAGTCCCTCCTGATCTGCAAAACTTTTCAGAGCACTCAGAGTCTTAGGGTATGCTTGGCTACCAGTTTTAGAAAAAAGAGTTTCCCTTTTCTTACTGCTCTGTGTATTGCACACTATAAACATACTAAGAGTACAAACAAGTGAAAGATGATAGTTTCTTGAACGTTATGAAATACAATTATTTTTCTGTTCCACATATGATGTCTGCATGAATAGACATAAATTTCTTTGAGAATCAGGGGGTTTTTTTAATTGTTTTTTTCACTTACTCAGTTTTTTAATAGAAGTAAATTCCTCTGGAAATATTTTTTCAATATTTTCTGGTGAAAAAAAAATAGGAATTTATATAACAAATAAAAAAGTATTTGCAATGGAGACGTATCATCACCACTACTTTCTAGTAATAACATATAAATCCTAAAAACTTTCAGAAGTTTCTAATCCAGAAATAAAACTGATATCACCAGTATGAAAAAGGCAATGTCTTTATTGTCTTTCAGAGCTACATCTTCTATTCTTACAGCATATCCTTCTTTCCAGTTTGCCAAGCAAGCTGACCTAGATTTTGAAACAAACAGGTTCTAAAAATAGACTATTTGCTAAAATAAGTGTTGCACAGAGACCTCTGCAGTCAGCAATACTCTAAACCTCATAAGGAGAACATTCTGCTGTAAAAACATAGCATTTTTGTGCCAAACTTCAGCTTAATGCATTTCATTTATGAAAAAGTGTTCTCTTTATTTCAGTGTGGTAAAAATTCAATAAGGTCCTAAAATACGCCACTAATGTTGTGACATTTATATTAAAGATTTATCAGAACATATATATAGAGTGAAATCTCGGCTCCACTGATGTTCAGAGAAATGTTGCCATCACCACTGAAAGAGCAAAGTTTCCATTCAAAGAATTAATTCCCACAGACAGATTCGAGAAGCTTGCCCTAAAAGCCAGAACCAGCTTTCAGGTCCTATCTTTTCAGAAGTGGGCTCTAATTTCTTCAGCCCCTTTTTTACTAACCACTATCTTGAAAACTTCTGAATATGATTACTTTTTTTTTTCCCTTTATCTTCAGGTTTGGCTCTTGAGCACAGTAGAAGCCAGGACTTATCTCAAACTTCCTAACACTGAAGTCAGCAAAAGCTCTGTCAATCTTTCCTGTGTGATGGTATTTTCAGAGCCATGGTCCACAGAAGCAGTATCCTTTGAAGAATCAACATCTTAACTCAGAGAAAAACACAGGAGAGGTGATTCTGTTTTTTCAAAAGACTTACTTTCATTTGCAAACCCTTCTCATTTCTTGATCAGAAAACCCTACTGACAGTAGGGCTTCACATGAGTAAATATTTAAAAGTTCACATCCCACATTACCCACTGAAATAGTAGGCAACTGTAGCCAAGAGCTGAGCTACAGAACTTTGTTAGGTCTGTTTCTTTCCCAAGGTAAAAGAATGGCTTCCTTTGGTGCCATAGGCAGAATTTATTATTCCTCCTTCCACTGGCCACTAAACTTTATTTTCCAGTGAATTGGAAGCCCATTCAAAAAATAATACTAACTGCACAAGAACTTCAGTTTGTACAAATTAATGTGGCTCCACTGAATTTATTGAAGGATCAACAAGACAACCCAGCAGAAAATTTGTCCTGGCCGTTTCAGATGTTGCATTTAGCTGAGTATTAATGTCATTATGGCTGATACTTGCTCTTGCTGTCTCTCAGACTCAGTTCCCTGGTGTGAGAAATATCTGATGCACACTGGTGGTTATAAATGAAAGTGTCCACAGTAACGATAGGTGTAATGAAGCCAATATCAGAGGCTGTCTGCTGATTCACCCAGAGAACATCTGAACCCTGCTGCCAAATTGGCTTTATCTTATCTTTCCCCTTTTTTTCTTTTTTTTTAAACTACAGTGTCTGCTATGTTCAGAGTGACCAAAAACTGTCACAATACAGCAACAGTGTTTACATCTTCCTGGCTGTATAAAATTAACTTTTTCCCCACATTAAGATAAAGCCTTCCCCCAGGGACTTCAGCTGAGCCAACTGTGTGGCCCGTTATAGCTGGGACAGGATCAGCAGGATTTAGCCCAATGTTGTTTCTAACAAATACACAGGACACCAATGCAGTGGGCTGAGCTGCATCATGCAAGAAAATTTATGTCAGTTTTTTGACCACCATTGCAATCTCACTGTAATGTCTAATAGCTGAATGATTTCGTGCTAATCTAGCAGTGATTTAAAACAGGAACTTCTTTCTATCAACTTATACTACTCTTCAGGAAAAAGAGTGGCCCAGACTGTAGCCTGGGCAAATTGATGCCAAATTCAAATTATTTCATACTAGCTGAAGTTTTGACCCAAGTGCTACATTTCATTTGCAGAAAATTCAGATTAAAATGTAACACAAAATATCACACAGCATCCAAAGGGTGCAGTGAAAGAATAAAAGATCCATGTGCGCATTACTCCACGCACACATTCATGCATGCACACAGACACTCTAAGCACAAACAGATGCCTGTAAATGAAGTGACATGCCAGTGAACAACGCAGACAGGGATCAAGGTGGGAGCCCAAATCAGCCTACATATGCCTGCAGACTGTAGGAGGCTTCCCTCACCAGCACAGAAGAACACAGGGGAAAAAGGGAAAAGGAAAAATACTGTCACAATAAGATTAAAAAAAACCCAACCAACCAAACAAAAAAACCCCATGTAGAATTACTCCTTGTTTCACAGTCAGTCTTCCTAATGTGAACCTTCCTAACGTGAATGAAAGCCCTACCTTTCCTAAGAGCACAGACATCCAGTCCTTTGCAACTCTTTCTGATTTTCCCAGGTGGAATTACAGACAGTTGCATTTTCAGGTATGTGTGGAATAGCAATGCTGCCAGAGATCTTGCCATCATCAACTCAGCTGCCTGGGAACTTTGTAAGCCTTGCTGAGAGGATATTCCAGGGTCATGCACCATTCCAAATGGAAAATGATCCAGTAAATTTGCACCATGGGGAGGTGGCATTTTTAACCCTTTGCCCAAATGAAAAAGCTGTAATGATGAAAGCTTGAGCCTTAACTTCTGGGTGCTGAGATTCTATTCAGCAGTTTGGGGGGTGATTTTTTCTTGAATGTTGAAACTTAAAAAAAAATCTTGAAACTTAGGCACTAGTTTGTCCTTTTTTTTCAGATTTCCCATGTATATTTCAAGTCCTGACTAAACCCGTTATGAACAGAGCAGAAAATGGTAGCTAGAGATAACAAATGGCTGAAGCCAACCCAGGAAATCCAGGGAGCCCAGAAGGGTAAGAGGAGGACAGCAATGTCGAGGGGGAAGAGAGTCAGAAAAGGACCAAATTTCCAACAAGAATGAGGAATAAAGGCAAAAAAGGAAGCAGAGATTTTTACTTGTGGAGAGGTGCCTCTTGGATACTTTTTGTGTCCCAGGCAATGACATTTGCTAGGAAACCAAGGGTCTGAGTCTAACTATTCAGTAGAAAGATTTCAGTGAGTATCAGATTGGATGCTAACAGCAGGTAGAAATTCAGATTTCACTTCTTTTAAACGTAAGCTAGTCTTTAAATTATGTGTTCCTTGGGAGGTAACAATTCCACATTCCATTTAGGGACATAATTGCATCAGCTGGTAGTTTCAGAAAGCAGTATCTATCCTTTTTGCAAGCGTCTTCACTGACAATCTATCATTTTAACCAATGCAATTAGGATGAGAGAAGATTGAGTATTTTCTAGGTTTAGTTTCAAAACAGATTCTAAGTAGGTCATGTGAATCACAGTGTCTGCCAAAAGATCAAGTTAGTGTGATTTAATCAAATGTGGCCAGTGGGGACAGTTTGCAGAAGTCACATACAAACACTTCACCACACATCAGCACATCAATATGCTTATTCTAAAATACACATCCTTTTTTCAGCCTGCGAAAAGAAAACCCTCAAGAAATTAACATGAATTTTAAAAGAATAAAAGTTTGCCTGCTACATGGTATTATTGGTCAATTAATAAAACATCGAAATCCATCCCATACATCTACAAAAGCAAGCCAATCCTGACAAATAGCCAGAACCAACAACAAATGAAGCAGCATTATAACAGATGTTATCAGAGTTGACACGTAGTTCTTTATTTTAAAGAATCTGTTTTCTTTTATTATAATATGAATACTGCAAGTTCCTCATTATGTATATAAAAAATTTGAGAGATAAACCAAATGAAGATTCAATATATACAAAAAAAAATAAAATATCATATTTTTGCATATTTTCCCCTCATGGATAGCAAAATTAATGCTTTGCAAACATGCTAATTTAAAAGAACCATTTATGTGAATGTGTTTCACAAATTATACCTTAAATTATTTATAGTATGATATACCAGCTGCTGTGCTCATTTATTTTCTATAGGGAAAATTTTCTAAGCAGCATCAATATGCAGTGTGCTTTTTAGTCACATGCAAGTTTTTCTAACCATAATTAATTTGGCATTACAATTATAATGAACATGTAGCTGCACTTGACAGCTCCTTACCTACTATCAAATTAGCTACTTACCCAAAGCAAGGAATACTGCTGATCCTGGCATTACAAGTAAGCAAATTTTAAACTCACTCTCCTGATGGCAATAACTGCCACGCTTCCTCATTTATCTCCTTTAGTTAAAAAACAAACAGAAAATATCAACTCCCAAATAATCCCCCCCACTTTCAAGTAACCAGCATAAAGCCATGTCCTGGAGTTCACATTCAAAGCCCTTTTTTCGCATCAGTTAAGTTTAAAGAGAAGGAAGGCTGCCACATAACCTACCAAAAGCCATGCATTTATTTCTCCTTCACCCCATGGATTTGCTGCAGATACTCCAATAACCAATAGCTAAAATCTTAAAATGAAGGACCTCGTCATTAAGTGTAATCTAAGCAAAGAACTAATGAATATGCTGCAGATGGTAACCACAACATGCATAAATAAGTAGGAAGTGTAGTAAATCAATGGATTATGATCCAGGATGTCTCAACATGACAGACTTATTCTGAGATGCCACAAGAATATTACACTGCAGGAAAGGCTGTTTCCTCTGAAGCAAGGCCAAGCACTAGATTTTTCACAGAAGTTAATATACTTCAGTTCTAGCATTTTGACTTTGAATCAAGTGGCATCTCTGCACATTTGCTATGTTCCCTCTGTCCTGAAACTCATGACAACACGTCCCCGTGTTGAGGTCAATGCAGTCAGATCATCATTGACTTCAATAAACATGTGATTAAATCCCTCAGGCTTTTTTTCATAATACATTCTTTACATCAGTGAAAGGATCAGTGTGGAGAACACTAATTTAACAACTCTCGGTACAGCCAGCACCTTTTTTTTTAATAATTAAGAAGCTCAGCATCCAATTCATTGCTAGTGGGAGGGCAACTGCTCTGAAAACTATGTACTCAATTTCTGCATTCAATTTTATGTATTTCTTCATCACGCATTTAAATTTAAGTTTTCCTGACAGCAGCTAGAGGACAGGTTATATACAAACAAATAGGTGAAATTGTAATTCATATCACATCTAGCAGAAAAACTATATTTGTGAGGATTTTGATATCAGCATGAGTTGGCAACTGAGAAAACATATTTAACATTTTGTTTTTCTTTACTAAAGTGTTTTGATTCAGAAATTCTGCAAAAGGTCTGACATCTAATTATCATATTTAAACAATAAATTCAATGTAGCTATAATGAAGATATATATTTTATTCAACAGAGCAAAAACAGACTCAAAAATACATTGAAAACAAAAGGGACAAACAAGTCCCCAGATGAGCCTCAGCACATTCTGCAAACCGGTAACTGCCTCTTTGCAGATATCTATGTTTCTGGCAATTCTATTTCAGCTTTATAGAGAGAACAGCTTACCAAAGTTTAGAAGGCTGTCAGCAGACACAAAGGAAGCTTTCCGTATTTACTCTATCAAGAGAATATCAGCAGCAGTGGTTTATATAATCCTCACCATTACATAGCATTAAAAAGACCCTCAGAAACATTTCACTGCCTATCCTTGCAGCGAACAAAAATAAATCCCTTGTACAACTTACATACTACTATCAGAAGAGGTATTTCAAGTTAGTGCAATAAAATATTCCCAGGACCAAAGCAGGGATTAAAAAATACACAGTGATACTAAACACAGGGTTTTTTTTCACAACACTGACCTTCTCCAACTTGGAGGTGAGTAGAGCCCAGTAGAGACACACAAAAGAGACTGGCTGCACTTGTATGTGCCTGTGCACTGAACTGGGAGCATGGACTGTGAATGTACATTGCTCAGTACATCCAAAAAAAGTGTCACAGCAACTGCCACTCTAAAAAAGTGGGGTTTTTAAAGATTTAAAAACCACATTTTCTTAAGATTTCCAGTTGACTGAGTGGGTAGGTTTGCACCTATTTTCTCTCCTCCCTTCCCTACACACACCTATACTTGCACATTTCAGCAGGTTGTGGTTTTCTGCCCTATGAACTACAGCTACTGGGACATTTGTTTTACTTCATCTTTGCACATGAGGGAGGGGCCAGGCAATAAACTTTTGCATTAATCCTTCTTCTGATTAAAAATGAAGTTTTGTCTCATTGACATCGTTGGCTCCATGCTGTGCAGTTCACAGGTTTCCTCATATCTAGGCAACTGGTATGGATTCCAAGGGGCAAATAGATTAGGCCCAGTTCGACAGGACAGAACAGATTTTAATAGTGCAGAGAAGTTTCAAGAAAGGTTTAAAAGAATTATATGTAAGTAAGAGTGACTAGAGCTTAAAAGTTTTATCAAGAGGCTGACGCTGAAGTGTGTGAAGTCTTCCCTGCATAGGAATTTTCATTTTTCAGAACACCACTCAGGACAATTTTAGCAATAAATCAAAACCTCAGGAGGCATGTTGGGTTTTTTCCCCCCTAGATAGGCAAAATGATTTACATAAGCAATAAACAGCATCCTTGACTGTTTTCAAGACTGTTCCCAGGATATTTGATCAGCTTTTAAGTAGTTCAGACTACTAGGGAAAATCTCAGTTTTGGTTTTGGGGTATTTGTATATATATAAATAAATATATATATTTCTATAAAGCTGCTGTGATTTTACAATTACTCTGGCCTGTACTTTATCTTAAAACCACAAATATTTGTATGTAAGCCAGTGACATTTGTCATATGTTTATTTCTCAATACAGCTGGCAATGGCTGCATGAGTAGAAAGTAAAATGGAACAATATTTTCATCAGTTACACAGCAACAAACATAAAACCCACAGATGCTTCCCTCAGTGCTTTCTTCAATGGGAAAACTCCAGCAGTTTCTTTGAACACTTGAGGCAGAGAGATTACAGATCATTTTCAAGTGTGTAGACTTGACTTTTGTGCCTTTTCTATTAATTTACATCATGATTTGAGACTGCCTATTTAGTCTCACAAGACAGAGCTTTTTAGTAGTCAGGTCCAGTGATGCTTCTGTTCTCAAGACTAGAGGACTGAAACCCACTCGTACACTGAAAAACTAATGAAGAAACACAACAAACATAAACACTGCATTTTGCAAATGGAACTTTTTCTGAAACTCTTCTGCATTACTCTCCTGGCATTATAGATTAATTTATTTCATTAAAAGCTTTGAAATATCATAATGGGTGGAACTACAGAAGTGAACAGCTACCAACAGAGGCAACATAGAGCATTCTACCGAACCTGGCAAAATCAGACTGTAACTTGCAATGCTCGTAGCTGCAATGGTTAAACAAATGCAGAGTTTCCTTAATACTGTGTACAAGTGTATTTGATGCTGTTCTCAACAGTTCTGCTGTACACTTGATCTAAGCCAATAAATCCAGACAAATAGGAAATTTTGAAGCTAAATTTTTTTCAAAAGTACCTTGTCTTAAAATTGTTCTAACTCCCTATCATTTTACATTTATTTAGTGCCTTACACATACGAGAGATAATTAGTTCCATTTTTTTCAGGAAGAAAATCTTTGGTCTCAAGCACTACTTTCCAGATAAGTCTGATATGAAGAACATTGTAATTATTAGAGTCTGAGCTGAGCTTCTGAAACAACCAGATTTTTGCATACCTAAGTAAATCTTTCATTTCTTTAGCAACATCCACATGTCAGTCTGCCTTGCAGAATTATTGCATAATTTATAATGTTATGAACTTTGTAGGTAACTGTTTCCCACTCAATTGATGATATCTTCTGGAGGGTTGACTGTTCCACTGATACAAAAAATTATTTCCTCATCATGGTTATCAGTGAGTGCCAGGTCAAATAGACAGAAAACTACCAGTCACCTATCTTGTCTGAATATTGAGAAAAGTGAAACTGAACTTGGGGATTTTTGATGGAAATTTTGTTTGTTTCCTTGCTTGTTTGGTTTTTCTTAATATCAAACACCTACAATAAAATTTATGTTATTTCTTTGAATAGTCACTCCTGGAAATCTTTGAAAAATGTTTGTGAAGAAGGAATTACAACAGTCTGTTATCTGGAAGAGTCAAATGGCAAAAGCTCAGGAATGTCTGTTTAGGCAATCCAAGAATTTATCACCTTTCAAGTATATTTTACTTCTTATTTTTCAAGTACATAAACAGTTTTCCATTAGCTTTTGTTCTACAAAGCAGGTTGGGAGACATTTGACAGGATTCTCTTTTGTCATCACAGATGTAATTAAAAACACAAAAATAGAAGCAATTTTTGCAAGAAAATTGCAGTTTCATGTCAAAACCAAAACAAACAACACTGCATTTGCAGAGCTTTATCATCCATCACACATAAGCAAGGGAGGATAACAGTATAAATACCATACTTTTTATACAGAAGTGCATCCTACCACGAAAAACTGAAAACAAGAATGCCTTCAAAGTACAGTACGTCCTTTGTCAGCACAACAATAAACATGAACAGCAACAACTTTATGCTAGATTTGGCAATGGGGAAGGATGATGTGCTGTTTGTGTTGAAAAAGTTGTTGCAGTCTCTTTTCAAGGCATGTTATTAGGAACTCAGCTTTCAATAAGGCCAACAAAGAACACCGCAATACAACCAGTAATTGTTAGGCTCCAAAAAATACTCATACAGTGAAAATGCTTGTGAAGTTACTGAAGAATAACAGCACAACATTTTGATGTATTTTTCCTTACAGCTTCTCTGTAGGCACAGAAAGGCTGTTATATCTGTTTCTAAGAAACTAGAAACAGAATGGGCAACGAGGTAGGTGACTAAGGGCCTGACATGCAAAAATGGAGAGGTATCTAAAGGCTGCTAAACCATCTAAGCAGTTCAGATGCCTTTCAACCATTTAAATTATAGGAGCAATGCAATACTTGGAAGATACGTATTTAAGTGTTCATTAGTTTTTTCTTCTTTTAAATGTAAATGGTTCTGCATTTTTTTTATATGACTGTAAGGGAAGTTTTAAAAGCCTCTGTTGCTGAGCTTTGTCTGCCTGGATGATCCATAGTATCCATTTATTACTGAGGAAATAATATTCTGATAGTCCTGAACCTGTCTGAAGTCTGTCAGGCTGCAGGCAGAGTGTGGTTCTGCTGTTAAAATAGATGCGATGTTCAGAAGGTCTGCGTGACTGACATTTTCCAAGAACACAGGAGCTCTGCACATATGGGTGCACCCGCGGTGCAGCAGATAAGAGAAAGAGCAGGTGAGGAGTAAGGCATGCAAACCTGCTCACTTTCCTAGAAATTCTCAAATGCAGCAGAGCACATAGATGGAGCTGTTACTGCCACAGTGATTGCAAAAGATAAGCTCCACTGCATTTAGAACAGATTTCCTGACCCTCAGCTCTGAAATCCTTCTCCATATCAAGCTAAACTGTTTAGGGCTGGCAGCAGAAATGGCTTTTAGTCCTCTGTGCTCCCTTCACTTTCTGTGTGGGCTCTGAGCCAAGCTCCCCACTAATCTAACTACCATGGCACAGAAGAGATGAGAATCAGCACACAGATTGCAAATCAGATCATAGAATATGCTGAGTTGGAAGGGACCCATCAGGGTCATCAAGTCCAACTCCTGGCCCTGCACAGGACACCCTAGGAGTCACACCATGTGCCTGAGAGTGTTGTCCAAAGACTTCTTCAACTCTGTCAGGCCAGTGCTGTGAGCACCCTGGGGAGCCTGTTCAGCACCCAGCCACCCTCTGGGTGAAAAACTGCTGTGGTACTGCATGTCTTCAACAATAAACAAACCCCATGGTTTGGCTTGGAGAATACAGCATACACTAAAGACAGGCAGGAAATTCAGGTCAGATCTGTGAAGGAATACAGGCACCAGCTTGCTGAACATTAGCGTCTGGCCGTTCATGAGACACACTAGGAGAGCTGGCAGTTCTCGAGGGAGGTACAGGAGGGCTTTAAAGAAAGCACCTCAGACAGGAGCAGCTAAATCACAGTATTCAGTACTTGGATTCAGCTGAACCATGGTATTTAAGATATCAGGATGCCTACTATCTTTCTAGATCAGAGTCCTAGATTTTGCAATGGGTGCAGAACCATGGATTGCAATGAGCTATTCCATGAACGTACAGCAACCCATCCCATGTCTGCATGCAGTTAATGGAGCAAACCGTCTCTGGTTATCAATATTAACAAAATTAGCCTCCTAAATTTCAAAAATAAAGATCTTTCTAAAGGTAAAGAAAAAAGGAAAAGGCCTATTTGACCAAGAAGCATATCATTGTTCTTCTGGCTAAATCTGTACTACTCAGATAAGAGAGTTGCACTTCAGTAGCCACGTGTTTAAACAGAGTGGAGGATTTCCACAGTGTAAGGCATGTCAGTGCTAATAACCTGGCACAAACCAGCATCTGTTATCAGCAAAAACAGCCCGTTTACTTATCCATAAGTTTCTGGTTTCAATATGCCTCACCCAAATTACAAGCAAGACAAATTTGCACCAAAATTATACAAAAATGCCAGTCTATACAGAGGGGCATTGATAGCATTGATAGACACAGTACCACAGAAATTAAGGCAAAACATCCATTCCACTTAGGGATCCAAACCATTTCTATACTCATTGAAATTTTTAGTTGCTTTTTCCCCATGTGCATTGAAAAAAATCAGCATTAAAAGAACTGTCTATAAGCCCCTCCAACTCTCCCCCCTAGTGGATTTTAGTCAACGGGATAAAAAAGATTTCTCAGTTTCAAACTGTTACCCCCCCGAGTTACTAGTCAGAACACCCCAAACCAGTGAAAAATAGCACTCTGCTGTTTCAAGTGCTCACCTGAGAGACAGGATGCTAAACTCTATCCCTGACATTATCACCATCTTAATTCTTGGTCATTATTAAGCAACTACAATTCAGCACTCTATGGTATGTATATATGTGTATATATATATATTTGTGTGTGTATATATATATTTGTTTATCAATCTCAAAGCCTGCAAACACCTTCCAAAAACACGTTTGATTTTGAACTGCAACACACATTTCTCTCTTTACTCTAATTTCAGCCTACAGTTATAAAACAGGAGTACTAATCCCCTCTTACCAGTTTCAGGGTTATGGAGGTTAATTTATTAATGCCCATGAGATTGTTTGAGGTAGCCAAATTGAAAGCCTAGATAAATGCAAACACACTAGATCAGCAGGAATGCTTTAACTAAACTACAGCCCCAATACATTACTCAATAAAGCTAATCAAAACACTATTTAGCAGGAAACCACTACAACAGCCAAAGAATATTTATAGAAGTTTTACAGAAAAAAAAAAAAGTGTCAGCATTTACCTGTGCATATACGATGATAATTATTTTCTTAATAATTTTGCATTCGTTTTGCTGAATCTTTTTGTTCCACTTTAAAGTCACTCCCTCCTAGCTAGGCCAGCTTGAAATAACTGAGAACACTAAGTTTACGTCTCAGTATTCAGTACCAAGTTTATTGCAATTTACAATGCAATTAAGGGCTTTTTTTAAAGAAGAGCTGATTTCGAGGGTATGGTCAGGGTGTTCACAAATACAGAAAGGTTATTGTAATACTTCTCTGGATCAAAGTACAGAAAAAGGACAGAGAAGATTTAGACTCATTTAAATTAATGATTGCCATGTAGCTAGATATATCAAAATATCTCAAACACATGGCAGAAGAAAAGTAAAAAGATATTAATAAGAATGTTCTCTAATCCAATGCTCTTTGATTAGGCAGATATACCACAAAAACACTATAGGAAGAAGGCTGCAGGTATAGAAATTATGCAGTGAAATACTCTTATTTTTTAAAAAGATTTTTCTTAAGGAGTATATGTGATAAATCTTGTTGAAAATATGAATTCAGTGTTAGCTCTCGGTTACATATAAAGTCAGCTGTGTTGTGGACAGAATTAATTCCTACCCTTTCCTCAATACGGTTTAAACCTGCTGGTGTTTGACTTAGTTAACTACCAACAGTAACTGAGCCTGAGCCTTGCCCTTCCACACATGATGAGTTTTGAGCGTGCTACCTGAGGCACAGAGACGTGTTGTAACTGGTCTGGGACCTCCAGGAACCACAGGGACGCTCACAAATCCCTTGTCCTGGTCTCAGCTCCGTGCTGAAGCCCCCAGCAGATGTGCAGTGACTGGGGAGCTCTGGTCGAGCAGGGTGAGGCTGGAGCAGTGCCCAGAGGCAGAGCCCTGGGTTCAGCCCCGGTCCGGCTGTGGGCCCAGGGCAGCAGTGGGCACAGCCAGCCACGCCTTGCTTCCAGTTCCCCGCAGGGTCTGCAGGGAGCTCCACTCTACACCACAGCCACTTCTTATTCCTATTTGTGTGCGGAAAAAGATCCCTGTGGGACTGTCTCTAAAAAAATGTTTACAGAACTAATTAAGTGGAAACTGCTACTGACCTTTTAATACTAATTATTTCTGACAGTGTTCTAGAATAATTAAAACAGCAAGAATAGAGCTCTTAAAGGAAACAGCCGTAGCGTGCTGAAATGCTATACCTGCCACAGCTGCCTCTCCTGCCCCACAACGACTTTTTCAGCCACAAATGCCTGTGCAGAGCAAAGTCACCACATCGGTCTCTATTCCTGCCTCCTCCTCAGTGCTCAGCCCAGGAAATGAACACAAAATGCCCCTTTGCTCTGCTGACAGCTTTACTGACTGCAAGGAAAACTAAGTTTGGGCTGACTCGCACCAAGGACTGGCTGATCTTGCAACATGGACATTAGAGAATTAGATTTACTCCCTACTTCAGAAAATAAGCTATTCCAGCAGCACCCCTGCCCCCAGCAACCAAAGCATCCAGTCCATAGTACAGCTACATCAAGGAAACTAGCTCTAAAGCAGAGAAACTGAACAAAGCAGTAAACCCTCATATTTTTAATTATGTACAGCAATTACACAGGAGCCAAAATTTCTTTATGTCAGTAAACCGAGTAAAAGTCAAAAGGATCACTTATTCATTACTACTTTGCAGTCATTTCATACTTTGTTGAACAACTTAAAAGCCTTGAGAGAACAAACAACTGGCAATTTTGCTTTGAAAGGTTAAGCCCAAAAGGGAATTGGAGGCTAAGGCAATACCTTTACTTTCTGAAAAAGATACATTCTGTGGATTGCAATTAGAGCTGTGGAAATAACTGATTTGTCAGCCCACCAGCCAAAAGAAAAAAGAGGAAAATAACTCATTCTAGGTCAGCAATATTGCCTCTCTGTACAATCACGACAGAGCAGAAATGTCCCCAGTCAGGGGTAACAGTTCCTTTCACATGCATGGTCACTCCTAGACCTAGGTAGGATTTGTCATCTAATCTATCATTTTCTTTCTGCTCAGAAAACACCCAGGTTCCTCAGTGGGCCACGACTGAAACATTTTAATACATGCACATGATTGTTTTCCACTTCATTATTCATTTGCTCTCCTCTGACTTCTCCCACCTTTCCCCTTACAACAGCAGCTGCTCCCAAGTCTACTGTTTGGGTTCCTTGCTTCTCATTTTTTAAATCAGTACAGATTGCAGCTCGAAAAATGGGCTGAGATGCACACTGCTCATTGTGCTGAACATTTGCAAGGACTAGTAACTCCCACAGCATGGGAAAACATAAGATGACCATCACAATCAAATTATTTTGACTTTAGGTTTCTTCTTTTGCTCCTCCTTCTTGCTGTTAATGCAGCAAATTTATTTGATTTTATTATTTTTGCTAGAAGCAAAGATCCATCTCAAATTTTGTCTGGTTTTCAATATTTGTGTCATTAAATAGCACAGTTATTTTTCTCCCATTCTTCAATTCTACTGCATAAATGCCAGTATAATCCAAAGCCTGCCACAGGATGGAAAGAATGTTTAAGAAAAGATACAAGAACTATGGCCTTATATGAGCACTGTCAACAACTTTGGGCTCTTATTGTGACTCTACCTTTATCCAAATAGCTGTTCCTGGAAACGTCCTTGAAACCCTGCTGTCAGTACTGCATTAGGGCTTCTAAAATACATGAAGAAGCTTTGGTTTGCCCATGACATGCACTTTCATTCCTCATTCCTCCATGAGGGCACTATACAGGTGTGACTCATTCTTTAGACTTGTTTTTTGAATGAGAGAGGATGTTCCTCTAAAAAGACCTAATCTGATCAGCATTTGAGCAGGCTGAGAAGAGAAATGAAGAGTTGTATAAGCCTTAGTGAGAACTCTGGTCCCCAAACAGAGACCAATTTGTTCAACTACAGAAAAAAAAAAATGTAAAAGTTTTTTCTGTGGTGCACCACATGTAAAACAATTTTACATACAGATTTTAATTTTGAAACTCATAAAATTTTGGTTCCTTCTCAGGTTTCACCCTCTTCTGCTGCTGCTGGGTTTTTTTGATCCACCGCCTGTAAAGTCAAGAGTCAAGTCTATACAGTGCCATATCCTCTCAAACATCATCAGTGTTTCAGCCTCCAGCACTCCTAAGGTTACATGGTTTCCTCTGCAAAAAAACTACAGCTCCTGTAAGCAGCTACTTATCAGTAGAGAATGGTGTTACTTAGGAGAATCACTGCTTACCAAGGAGACAGCTGCTCAGCAAAGTTGGAGTTGTTTGATCCCATTATGGAGACAATCATCAAAGAACAGAAATTTTAAACACTCTTCACAATGTGGTAGGTAATCTGTGGACATTTGATCCAGCTTTTATAGAAAATACTGCCCAAGATATGCTTTTACTCTTGTGATATAGAATACTGAATAGCATTAAATCAGTTTTTCACACTGCTAACCTACAGGGTAATACATGTGAAACACACATTTTGTTCCAAATCCTTGATCTACATTATCCTCAAATGCTGAAAAGAAAATCAAGAGTACCAAGAAATATTTTCCTCGTTGTCAAATATTCCCTTTATACACTAAAAACTACTTGCTTACTAAGGTGAGAAAATATCACTGATCTCCAAAAGGCATTACATTTGTTCACAGGTTAGAAATTAAATAATAAATATGGTTTAACTGTCATTTGGTTTATATAAACAAGTACTTATGAGTGAAAAGCTCTTGCACCTTTACTGTAATTATAATACACTCCTGAGTGTATAATTAAAAGGAGATATAGCAATCAAACATTCTGTTGCTCCTACACAAAAATAAATAAACATAAGAATAAAGAAAAATTTATATAGGATCATTATATGAATTGTAGGACTCCTCTTTCTCTGCAACTCATATATTTCTATGACATACTTTATTAAAATTTGTATGTGTGTTTATTTGTATTTAAAATTCTCTTCCAAAGTAGCTCAAGTAAGATGGATGCCCATGGCAGCAAGCTCCTTTAGCTTTGAAAAAACAGTAGAGTAAGGAGTTTGGGATTCTTTTGTACCAGTATTTGAGTACAGAGGCTTTGTACATCCAAGTTAAGCACTTAATCCTGGCAGGCATTTTGAGGAACACACACTCTTGCAACACCTCATTTGATCTGATGAATTTTATTCTCTTCAGAACAAAACTGCCATAAATCTATGCCACATGAAAGCTGGAATGTGATGCAGGGTTACTTCATAACAAAAAGCAGCAATGAAACCCTGTGGGACATCCTAAAAACTTCTAAATTTATCGAATCAGTAAAAGATGACGATACACGTAAGGTGCCATGCTGGAATGGCACAGCATCAGGTGTGAGTTGGTGGGGACAAGACCAAAATACCAACACAGCCACAGGGGCACCACGGCAGCCTAGTGAAGCAGCATGGGATGCATCCTGTACAGCCCCTTGCTGTGATTCAGTAAGGGCTGCATAAATTCCTAATAAAGGATTAATTTAAAAATAAGTGAACCAGGACAACTGTTTCAAAAATGAGAATTGTGCTTTGATGAGAAAAGTAATGTGATATTACATGTTTACCTGGCTGAATTCGCCATACTTGTTTTTCCTTTACCTTAAAAACCTTAAGTTAAATGAGAAAAATCTTCCCAAATTAATAAAATTACTCCAGGCACTTTCAAAAGAAATCTCCTCCATTAAATTCAGCTTTTTCACCTCTATGACAAAGCTGAAAGCCACTATAACTTTCACTGTTCTTTTGTTCAGCAGAAGTAGAACTAAATTTTGAGCCAGACGAAGATTTTTGAAGTTCAGATCTGTGATTCAGACCTATGTCCTATTACATGCTCACAAGTAAGTACCATCATATGAAGAGGAAAACAGCAAGAATTCTAAAGCAATGGGATTTCCTTCGTTAATCTTTGAGAGCACTGAGGCAAGGACAATTCCATCCTGCAGTGCCTCAGACTATAACAATCCCCCAGATAAATTGCCTAAACTTGTGAGATTAGTGCTGGCTGCAACATTTTCCTGTTGATAATTTCCTGGATTTCTATCTATTTCTATCTATATTAATACTTACAGTGAAATGAATTTAAAAAGTTATAAATTTATTAAAAGCTGATATAATCAAATTAAAGACTATCAATTCATAAACTTGACTAATTCATCATTAGCCTGAACTAGTTACATTTACAATATGATTTTAATAGATTCACTTCACATTTGACAAAACCCATCATATTGTCAAGAAATGTCACAAAAATTACTGAACAGAAACACTCTAATATGACAGCAGCCTTATTAATTCACTCTAGGGACAAAGAGTTTTAGTTCACTTTAACAGGACAATAATCACAGTTGAAGCATATGTGTATATAGAAATTCTTAGTAGCAAGACCTTAGCTTTGTATTTTTACCTCAGATTCTGCCTGGTAAATGATGAAAGATGATTTGTACAAGTTGCTCACTATTGGAATATTTTTCTTCTACTTTTATTTGCTGACATCCCATTTTAAGCACATAAAAAATGTCAGTTCGCCTAAACCATTAACCTGAAAACATACACATAATTACTTGAGTCCTTAGGTATTTGAGAAGTGGTTTATAAGCACATGGTTCAACATTAAAGCAGACCTACAGTGTTGCATAAAACCTAAACAGTGGTGACTTACCTTATTTAGGCCTGAGTTTCACTTCTGCTCTGTCTTGACTGAAATGTAGCACATGGAGCTTCAAAGGCATCTGCAACACCCATTTAACAGGTTCAGTAAGCAGAGAATTAACATGGTCCTTGAATTTTTAAATTATTCACTGAATTATAATTAGATTATTACATTTTGCAGGAGTTCAAAGTTATGTACATAATATATGGCATAAAATTCTGCTTTTACCACAAGAGCCATATTGAACAACCTTTCTTACTCAGACATGAGGATATGCAGTATTTTGCTAAAAGCAGCAAGACTGGGCAACAAATAGTTCTCTCTGGTCATGAGCTGGGATGAAGGGGGACAACAGTTCTGGGTTGCTTTGAGCCCACTCAAAAGTTCTTTACTTGGCAGCAGAACTGGTTTCTCCTGCCTCAAGGATGCTCTGCAGAACAAGATCTCACGGGGAGCAGAGGGAGGCTTGGGAAGATCAGCAGTGCTCCAGGGAGCAGATATAGGATATAGGAGAGAGCAGCAGGGATAGAAAGCATCTCTCCCCTTCTTCCTTTCCCTTCCCAAGGCTGACCTCTCTACTGCCATAATTTTTGTTCCTCTAGTGAATGAATAGAACATCTACAGCTACACCCAAGGTCTGGTTCCCACAAAGAATTTGTCCTATTTCTTTCCCTCCTATCTTCTGTGCCTCCTTGCATATGCCATTTCTCCTATGCCTCTGTCTTCCTAATTGTATGAATTAGAAAACAGATTAGGGTCTAGAAGCAGTGAGGTTTGTACCACATACCATATCTGCTCTTCTTGCACAACTCTGTTAGATTTAAGGCAAAGGCTCTTTGGTACTGTCACTCCTTTCCTGTTCACAGATCAGCAGACTAGCAGCACACCAGCAAACACAATGCTGCTAAATTGCATAAGGACCTTTCTCCGTCTACTCAAAAATAGTTCTGATTCTACCTGGAGCTTGTCTTTAACATATTTTTAACAGCAGAGCTCTTCAACCAGACAAGTACTACACACTCTGGGTGCATATGCCAGGAGATGAATGGAACAATGGTTTCCTACATACAGATGTGTTAATAATTTTTACTTCCAAAGCAGACAAAAAAAATTATAATGGCCTCTCCCTCAAAGCACCTCAGGACAGAAAGATTTCTAAAAGTTGTGCAAGTTCATCTTTCACATGGAATGGTTTGGCCTTCAGCGAGAACATCAGACCAAATACCTTTTCTGTAGCTATGCTTGTATGAGGGTAAACCAGCCATAATTATTCCCTGCAACACTGGTGGGCTTTTATCTGCCTCTCTCCTATTCTACTGTAATTGGTTGCTGTTTGGATGTTTGGTTTTTTCCAAGAAACAAAAAAGTAGATCCAAATTGCAAACCATGTCCTCCCCTTCACCTCATGGGCTACTCAGTGTTGGTTAGAGGAGAGTTTACTGTGCATGCTCATTATTTCTATACAATGATCATCTTCTTCTACAAGGGCTATCTGCAACTGAAGGCGTTGTCATTTAGCTAATTAAACTTAAGTTGCCCCAAATCCTGCAAATCTCCTGCAAATCAGAGGTTCAGACAGCTGAGTTACCTGATTTGACTCTGCAGTGATCATATGACAAAGTGGAGGCCTAATTAACAGTAGAATAATCAATTGGTCCTATCCATGTTCATTAATAGTCTCAGCCTGTTTGTTAGGGACATCAGGTAGCACTTTGTAAGTCACACAACATTCTTGTAATCCATCAGGAAAATAAGAAGTTAAAGCAAAATCCAAGAAAATCCACCCATACAGGTTCTTTTTAGCATTTTCCCCAACCAGCAAAGACTGTGTTAGCTAAAAGGATAAATATATCTGACTAACAAACTCTGCTAACATTGCAGAGAAGCAAAGTGAGTCTGAAAAAAACGGTACCAATTAACGCCACTTTGTAGTCTCTTACAGCAGGTATGGTACTAGATGCCAACACAGCCTGAACATCACACCTGCTTAGGTCTAATTAATACCATTAAGGGATTAGTGTTTCACTCACACACACATACACAGACACACATACATACACACAAAATATGAATCCCTGTGACCTGCCTTAACTTTAGGACTTCAGTAAGTTTTCACTATCATTTTGTGCACAATAAAGGCTAAAAAGAATGTAAGTGTGCTGGTTTCAGTACCTGAAACCACTTTTCCTAGAAAAGATCGCTTGACTTCCTGCCAGTTGCAGAGCTGCCATCAGTATGCTAAATGTACCACGTGTCTTCCTAAAATAGAAGCAGCCTCTGCAGCCCTGGCCCAGCAGGCAGCATCTCGGATGTTCTGAACTGATTTATCTGATCAGGTGTCAGAAGCTGAATATCAGACCTAAGCTTCTTCCCCAGCTAACTGGGATGACAGCATTGCTCATTCCCTTAGTCATAACAATGAGCATCAGTGGAGGAACATGATTCAGGCCACCAGAATATACCAGGTCCAAAGCACAGAAATGATGTCTTTATAACTGGAGGTGACCAGATCCTACTAAGCAAAAGAACAATTCCCAGGAAATACATATATATTTTTTTTCAGTATCAGAAAGCCAGATTCATGGTGCACTATGTAAGGACAGCTTACAACCCATTTCTTTCTCCCTTACCTCCTGGGTGATTTATGAGTCAGAATATGACAAAGCTAATAGCTAAAACACAAAGAAAAAGCCATGCACAAGGATGCTGCCAGTCATGTGGAAGCACAAGCCTTCTGTTTAAAATAAGGGATAGCCTCTCTACTGGAGAGAAGAGTAATATTCAAGAAAACTGCATTTCAGCTCCTGTAATTGACCTAGAGGCTGCAGAAAGGCAAGACAAAAAATATGAGTGCAAGAGAAAAGAAGCAAGGGAATCACTGGCATGTATTCTTTGACTATCTAAAATGCCTATTCTTTTGTGATTGAGAAAAATAAATAGGAATACACTGATACCCTAACATGCAATTGCTCTGAAGCTCTATCACTCCCTTTCTCCTGGGCTTTCAGCAATTGGCTGATTTACAGAGATGCGGAGACTGTTTTAGGACTAGAAGTGTGAAAAACTGAGAGATATTTGTAATTCTTATTCATTTATTGCCGTTGCTTTGAATGTTCTTTAATGTTACAATCAAGAGAAACTAGCTATGAACATCTGCATCGTTTGTTTTGTTGGGTTGGGGTTTTTTTAAAATATATTTCTCTCTAAAGCTAAAGGAATCTATCAGTGATAGTGAAAGAGAGAATCGTAAACATCCTTCTGATAACTTTCAACAATCTGAGATAAAGAAATGGGCAACAAAAAGGTCTTGGAAGTGAAAGCAGAGAAACAGCCAAGCCCTTCCCCAGCACAGCCCATCTGGATACTGCTTCTCTTAGATTGATAGCCAATATTAAATAGCAAGGGAAAACAGAAGAAATCAAGTCTCAGAAAAAGCCTCAAGAAAGAAGGGCATTGATAAAATGAGTATAATGACACATTAACCCTATCATCCAAGGTCAGACTGAATGTGTAAGCCCCTCACTGCAATAGGGAAACAGACCACATTCCAACACGAAGCCCAGACAGTCAGCAGCTTTCCCCACGGCAAATACACCAGCCAGCACAAAAATAACAGTCTTTACACACCCTGCTAGCCTTGCTCTTACTCTGAAACTCTCCATTTCTCACTGCCCACACCAGCAGTACAGGGTACTCCAGCTACATTATCTGCTGGCTTTGATGGTGTGTACAATTACAGGGTTTTGCCCATTTGCTAAAATATTCTCTGCCAGCCTTTAGAAGTGATCTCTCTCTTCCACTATTGAAATAGCAGATCACAGAATCTGAAAAGACTATCAAAGAAAGGACTTTGAGCTCTTACTCTGCTTATGCACATTTCCCTTTCCCAGCTAGAGCTGGCAGCAGATAGGCTTAATTCAACTCCCCTTAATTGCACTGGCAGCTCACTTAGATTCACTGACTTCAGCTGGAGCGGAATTAAGAGAATAGTGGATAATTCAAAGCTTAGAATTCTTTTTCTCCTAAAATCTGTGCAATGAATCTCTTCAACCTAACTCATAGACAGGCTTCAGAATGTATTGCTTTTTCTATCATGCGTGCAAGAAAGGTGTTAATGTTGATGTTTGACACCTTTTAAAATTTTCCCTATAAAATATTTATCAGTACAACTCCATGGAGAGCTGCACATTATTGTGTAGGTTTAGGATCAATTTCTGTGAAATTAGTTTGGGAAAATTGTAGCTAATTAATATGAATAGTGAATTTGCTCTCATGTTCAGTCAGCTGCAAAATTCTAATCTTCATTTAACATGAACACACACTGATGATTTCTCTACCAGGGAGAAAATACAGGGCATTTCCCAAAGAGCTTTAATGGATGAGATGAAGGATGAATGTTTGAAATAGATAAAGGAAAAAAAAAGAGGGGGGAGGAGGGGAAGGGAAGGAGAGCAAAGGCTTGCTATTTTTCCCAAATGCTGATGTTTTCAGCAAGATATTAAATTCTTCTAAGACACAAATTATGAGTAATTAGGACAATTCTTGTGTCCTTCTTGTGCCTATATAGCACTCATGAAAAAAAAAAAAAATTCTGTGGCAGAACAGACTCCCTCTGCTTCATCAGAATGCATAAGGGAGAAAACAAAACACACCAGCGCTCTTTGGAGACTGTATCTCTCCTGCATGAACTCCAGTTACCTAATCAGTTCATTTTAAGGCAAATGATGCAGGTAGCAACTCCAAATGTGGAAAATGATTCCCAAGAATGGGAAATGCATAACAGAAATTCAAAACTAGTAATTGGACATTCACTTAAATACTGCATTAATAAAAGCTTTCTAGGATTAATAAGATTATCAATCCTAACATTACTAATAACTTTGCTTTGGTCAAACCCTAACTTTCCTATTCACTTCTTTTCCAGATAATTCTGCTATCAACTTTCATAAAAGGTTACCACATGGAGAAACCCTCTGGGCTTCTTTTCTTCAGCTATTATGCGTAGCTTTCAAATTAACACACATGCCTTTTTTAATCATTTTATCACTTGTATATAAAGAAAACAAACATTTTGAGACAAGATCTACTGATTCTCGCAAGGAAAAAACGCATTTCACAGCTCTGACTTTAGGTCTATATTTGAAGTACAACACACTGTGCAATTATTTTGAACAGCAAACAAAGCACACAGAGCAACAGAGGTACAACTGACACAGAATATGCTTTTTCTAACTCAGGTAACCCCATACAGGGATGTTGCAGCCTAAACTGCAGAACAAGCCTCATATAGCACCCCAAAGCCCCAAGCTGTCCACTGCCACTCATTGGTGAGGAAATCCAAAGTGTCTGGCTTTGGGATAGCTCAGGGAGGCCTTGAGCACGTTTTCTCTCTGTACCTCCCGTTTCAGAACAGCACAGCCCCCGTGCTGGAGATCTCCTGGAGCACAACCTGAACGGATCCACACTGGAGCTGGCTGCAGCTTGTGGCTCCACAGGGCTAGAAGCTGTTGTTTTGCTTAATCCTCACTGCACAGATGCATTCCAGCACCAACAGTGCTGTTGCAGATATTAAGAGTGTTGATAATCTAACTAGAAAATGCTTATTGTCAGTTGCAGTGCCAGAACACTGGGAGAGTGAAGCAGAGGGAGAATAATTTAATTTAAAATGCTGACTCTAACTTCAGTTCTGGCTTGCCCCTCTCCTTTTCTTCTTTGTTTTAATTACCAAACAAAAATTATATTTTTGTTTGTGTTTTACTTTTTGCTCAACCACGCTTTTGAGAGAAAAGAAAAGAACCTGTTCTTTACCTACAAAATCCACTGGCTGATGAGAAGGATGCTAATGGTATCCTATGGCCTGTTGAGAAGATGAGCAGCAGGATTCACTTCACCCACACACCTGCAGTAAAGATTCTTCTCCCATTTTTTCTTTATTTATTACCAACCAGTGACAAGCCCACATTTCTGTTTCTAGGTCAATTGGGATGGCTTAGGACCTTTGACTCAATAAAAAGTAGTTGAAAATACCATTTGGCTTTTCTCAAGCTTTCAGAAATTATATTAGTGTCTTTCCACTTTTGCTCCTCTATAAATTTATAGAGTCGGTGCTACATCATTTTCCCCACTTTCATCAAAGAAATAGGAATGCAGCTATGCTTCTTCTTCTTCTTCTTCTTCTTCTTCTTCTTCTTCTTCTTGTGGACTTGACCCTTTGGAGAAGAGAGTTATTTACGCCATAGTATTCTAAAATTATGAAAGTTTTCCTATCTCATGCCTGTTGTAGAGAATGTGAACTATTCTTATATAATACAAATACAAAATCTGCAGTTTGGGTATTTCCATGTCTTAATATGCTGGCAATAGGAAATTGTGAAATTCATCTAGCACCAGAAAAACTTGTACTACTATTGGAGCAAGTAAATGGGGTTTTTTGTTTTGTTTTGGGTTTTTTCAGCTATGTAACCATGCCTGTATGTTGTGTTGAATCGAAAGGAAGCCATGAACAGAAAAAATACTTTTTGCGTATTTCAGTTGTTTGTGGCTGTACAAATAGAAATTAATAAAGGTCATGATTTGCAAAAAGCAGCTTAACACTAGTTTAATGACGTCTATAGGATCCTAGGCTAGTGTTACCCTGCTTTTCAATTATAACCAAAGAAAAATATAAATGCATACTTTAAAAGCCATTAATGTTTGTCTCTCAAACACATACATGCGCACATCCTGAAACCAGAAACAAAAAACTTCTCTGCTGGTCCCAACCTTGTCATATTCTATGAAATCTTACTTTAGTTGTTATTTTTGTAGACTATCTCTGCACCTACATAGCACTTTTCTATAGATATCACAGATTTCTCTGGGGAAACACCACAGATACTTCCCCGACAAGAACTGGTTTTCAAACAAATATTTATTTCAGAAATGGAATCTGGTAAAAAGAATTTTTTCCCCTTTTCCTTCATGGCATGTTTCATTCTGAAACCCTAATCTATTTCCCATGATGGCAACATCACTGAACTTGAGTCTTGTTCTTGTCCATATGACTGGGAGGGGGATAATGAAAACAAAACTCCAAAACAAACCAGCACCACCACCACCACAAAACCCGCCAACAAACCAGCAAAACCCTACAATACCCCTAAACTAGTAGGGCTTCCAGGCAACTCTGAGTTTTGCTTTTCACCTTTACATAGGCTTTTACTTCAAAAAGGAGCAAACTGTTTTTAGCTGTAGCATCAAAGCAAAGAGACGAGTCTGGAGATGACATGTAACAGTCTTTCCACGGCACACCTTTTTAACACAGCATAGTGTCTATAACCTAGAAATGTAATTTAACAGAGCTAATACTCTTCCTTTAGCAAAAAACTGCCAAAATTGACTTTCCACAAAAGAATTCAGAAAGCACAGCCTCTTAATTTAGAGTCACTAGCAGTATGGGAATCCACTAAGTTGAGGAACTTTTCTCTGTTTCTACTGCTAACGGAACAAGGACCCAATAATCAGAGGATATTTCCAAAAGTTTTCCTACAAATTTCTCAGCAGAGTCTGAAGGGCTTCCATGTGCAAACTGTGTAAGCCTCAACACAGAGCAGATGAGCTGTGCTGATACAGAGGAGCAGGCTCTGTATGTGGATACTGTAACAGGAAAAAACCCAAACCTATTTCTATTTCCTTCAATAAATATTTTATTGAATCTAACTTTTTCCAGATAACTTATTTAATACCCAGATTCACACACTTAGAGTTTTCCAGTATTTCATGTAAAAATAAACCCTAAAAATATTTCTTTCTGGCTCACTTTGATATGTTGTTTTTTGAAGTGAAGTGCATTTCTGAGGACTGTAGTAAAACCTTTTCTTAAGATGTACGGCTGGCTGGTCAGCCAGGGACAGCACTTTGCATTGTCTGTCTAGCTCTATCCACTAAGATCTATGCAATGAGAAGGATATTCTTACATAAATTAGTCTTTCCAGAACAAAAAGTGTATATGAAATAGTTTTTCCATTCTCAAAAGCAATGATTAGAACTTCACATTCTTGCATGAAATTGTCCAACAACTTGGAGACCAACCCACCTTTCCATGGAAAAGATCACAGGGCAGAAATTACCTGTACCATTTAAGTGAGAAATATAAAATCAAGCGTTACAGGTAATGTAAAAAAATAAACAAACCACCAACTAATCATTAGATGTACATATCAGAGATAAGTATTAGCTAAATGTGTGCATAATTCCTGCCTCTGTAGTCAATACAGATCATGTACATACTCACTCCAATACACAAGAGGATCAGAGAATCATTTCCATGCCACATACATTCTCAAACAAATCTATTTAATTTCATCCAGGGAACTGGAGAGTCTGCTTTAAAAATACTTTAAATGATAAAGACTGCCAAAATCACTAGTCTTTTTAGAGTTATTAAAAAAAAAAAACCCACATGCAAGAAAGCCAAATAAATGCATTAAGACTTTGTTCTTCCTTTCACCCACATAATATGCACTGTCACTTTGCAATGAATAGATAAAAAGGATTAGAACTGCATCTGTTTTCCCCACAGACTAAGAAGACTGCTGAAAGGCAAAGTAGAAGCTGGCTTCCCTACATGCCAGCTCTCCATACAACGTATGCAAAACATCCCTGTAGCAACAGGACAACTGTGATGAAAGCTGAATGCCAACCTTCCAGCTGAAAACAAATCTTGCTGGGAAATTAGCTGTAAGGGACACCACAGTTACTATGGCTGTCTTTATTTATCACATGCCACTCTATTAATTTGTTACACAATCACTACACTACTGAAGCATAATTTAAAAGTATGTGTTTGTTTACTTGCAAAGACGAGAAATACACATACTAAAACCTTTTTATTTTTGTAGATGTTTGATAGCTTGGAAGACAGCACCCAACAGCACTTGGTATTTAAAGGAGAGCCTTTCAAGTCATGATGACATCTTGCATTGTATTATTTATCTCAGTATGTACAGGGCAAGGTCAGCACAGACAGCAATACTTAAAGTTTCCAAATACCAGCCCATGTACAGGTATAAGAAAATTACCTTAAAATATCTATCAGAAACACACATCTTCTTAACCCCTCCAGCAGAAACAGATTGATGTCTGCTGAGCTGCAGTCCTTCAGCATAAAATGACACAGTTGGAGATATTTACATCCCTATTTGGGGAGCCTAGTGGAGTAGCTGAGGGTTTGCACCATCTCAGCATCAGCCCATGAGCTCCCTGAACTCACGACGAGTGCTTAGTGACAATGAGAGTTCCAGAGGAACTACTGGCTTTTTGTTTGATGGCAATGAAAAATTTACCAGGATGATATTGCAAACACGGTAAGATCCTTGTTCTGCAAACAGTTTTTCTGATCCTTAACAGCATTTGCTGAGAAATGTCTCCAGCTGAACACAGAAATACTCCTAGGTCTGTAAGCCAGGCAACAGTGACCATGAGCTGTGCCGTTAAGAGAATGGTAATACCATTTGATGCCAGGCATTCTTGTCTAATACTATTCCATTTCATGCTTTTTGAGCTCGATGCACAATGTTTCTTTTTGTAAAATTGATTGCATTATTCCTCTGAAAACATTAAAAATATGTCAAAAGCTGCAGCACAACTTACTGAGAAAAAATATAGTGAAACAGTCTAGCTTTTTATACATAAATGACAGCTAACTTTGAATTTAACCATGCACTCATTAAATATAAAAAATTGTCTATATGATGTATTCTTGGGCTTTTAATTTTGCTCTAAATTTGTTATTGTTAGCTATAAGAACATGCAGTAAATCTGGCTTTTTCCATTGTCAACTTAGACAACAGAAGAAATTTGGGGGTTTTAAATTAAATTAAATTAGAGGGCTATTTTCTCTTTTTTTTATAAGAGGGAAATATTCTAGATTCAGCTCTGACCATACACCAATTTCATGTTGAATAAAGCCCAAAAAAGCCTACAAACTTAAATTATCACCCGGATTCACCAATTCTTCTTCTCTGGAGAAAAATATTTACGGCTAGGTTTCACCTAAATTTGTGGGGACTGGGACAGTGGGTGGGTTGGGTTTTTTGGCATCTTTTGCAGAAGGCAAAGTACCAGCCTGAGGAAGGTGGGTGGAGGCTGTGAAATAGTCTTTCCATAGGATGCCTCTGTATGACAGCCAAAAGCCACAGGGCTATTTTCTGGTTTCCATACTGGTTTCCACTCCTGACTTTCACTTGTAAAACTGACAGCACAAATGGGGCCACTCCATGCTGGACTTTTCATAAGCATTTGGGATACTAAAGAAGCATTTCTTTGAGTGCACTGTGCCATCACAGAGACCAGGGCTCTCTCCTGAGCTCCGTCTCACACAGCGCCCTTTGGATAGCCAAGAGCTTGCAAAGCCATGTAAGCCCTCTTCCAGTGTAACCCACCACACATGCAGCAGTTTTAGAAAAAAAACAAACAGTCCTGCCTCCTTCAGCTAACACATCAGTTTAGAAGAAGCAGCTTCTGTTAATGTTCTCAGGAAGCATCAAAAGGAATGAAGGCACCAGAATAGATCAAACATCCAGCTATGTCTCGCTGAGAGTTATATACACTTCAGAGAAGGGTATGGCTGGTCAGAAGAGCAACAGAAGGCAACACAGAGTGGGTCAGGACACAAGCAAGGCTTTTTAGCAGGTGGTCTAAAGACTTCAATGAGCACCTGAGACTGAGTACATCTCTGGCAGCCCTCAGAAAGAATCGGGTCCTCCTAACCCTGTCAAAATAGGAAAAATAATATAACTGAGTAAATGAATTGAAACTATTAATAGCATTTTAATTTTTTATTTTGACCTTGTATGAGGTATAAGCCAGAGCTACAGCTTCTACCTCTCACACTGTTCTTGCTTCCCTCCCCACACCACTTTTGAAAGCACAGCACAGATGCTTTCCCAGCAGTGTCTTGTTCTGCTGCCAATTTCTTTGTCTTGCTTGCACTGTCACCAACTGTACCCTTCTGGGGGTAGCTTTTTCTGTTTCTAACAAGATGTATTTCACAAATCACAAATTAAAGCACCGCAACAGGTCTCCTGATATGAACAGAAAAATTGTGCTTGCTGGAGCACAAGCAGAAAGGAGGAAGAGATTCATTGCCACCAGACATATACAACTAGAATCAGAACAACTGCTAAAAATTAATTTTAAAACCCAGTTATGTGGGAGTTCTAGAAGAAATGTCAAAGACACGACCTTAATATAGAAGTGAAGACAGTACAATGGTTATGGCATACATGCTACTTCATGTCTCTGTAAACAGATGAATCTCTAAGCTGGGTATGGGATGCCTAATTACTTTGACTCACATTGCTCTCAAAATATTTTGCCACATTTCATAAAAACATGGTGAAATATTTAAAACATGCCAGACTCCTGTTAAATGGGAACTACTCTTCCTTCAGTGCTTAAGTTACTTCTACAAATGAGAAGTTTAATATCTTTAATATTAACATCAAATTAATCTCTAGCTAAAATATTTTAAAACTACTCAGTTTATTGAATGTAAATCTAAATTAACTACTTTGTTCATATCAATTAAAGAATAATTTATTACATGTGTTTTGGGATCTATGGAGAGTTACTCTAAAGCATAATCTGAAAGTTATCCCAGATTCCTTATTAGCAAACTTAAATAAAGCAGTATTACTTTTCCTGTGAAGATCCTTTTCCATCTGCATATTCTATGATGCTACTTTCTATATTATAGGTTTCTCATTCATATTTTTATATGTAGTATAACATTTCAAGAACAAAGCCAAAAGAAAACACAAACAAACACATTCAATTCATTAAAATTCCTCTTAGGTCATAATATAATTAAAAATAAGAGAATAAGAGAGAAGACAAACATTGCTAGTTGCAGAATAATGTTATTAGGTTAAGGACATGATAATTAATCCATTGTCTGTGATTTTATGTTCTACAGTAGTTTATTGTTGTTAGAGAAGTAATTGAAGGAGCTTTGTTCATATGATTGCACACAGGCATGCAGTGCTATAGATGAACATTTGTCTATTGCCTGAGATAAGTCACCCTAAGTAAGTACACTCAGGGTGCCCAGAGCTGTTTGGGGCTCAGCCACGAACCAAAACCAGCAAGCACTATGCACACACTAATTTCTTTAGGCCCCCTACAATTGCCAGAGTCAATAATTGGCTCTTTATGGCACTATATAAAGTTACTCTTTATGGCACTAAATCTCCTTGAATTAAAGTTTGTGCAGATGACATCTGTTCCTTTTACATTCATCAATACAGATTATTTTACTCTCAATACATCTCCATACTAAGAACTTTAGATTATAGACACATTCTCTGCACTTCCTAGTGCAATGCCCTGAATATCACTGGTTGTGCTAAAGCACAGAAATATTTCTAGAACTGTTATTTGGCTTAAATAATGAGACACAGCCATTCCTAAAGCTGGTAGTCTTAAACCTCTCTCATGTCTCCCTAATCTTTGGAAGCACAATTTTCCTGAGAGCTCCTGATGCTTTGACAGTCCCCATTTCAGTGTGAGCAGAAGCAAAGGTCTTGCTCCTGGGTTTGACCATGGGTTAGATGGTTCTGTTCCATTGCTGATACTCTTTTGACAGCTGAGATATGAGATTTCACCTCATTTTTACTCCTTGGTGTGTTGTATGCAACACACTGGCACTATTGATTTAATACAGGCACCATTGCCTGTATAGGTGACATTTCATCAGTTACAGTATTAGGTAGCTTCATCTTTATTATAAACACAGATGAAGTTATCCGGTCGTTAGAAACTGAACAGCACGGTCTCTCCACCTCTCTTCTAATTTACTTTTCTACTTCATTTTTACATGTGCATGTAACAATGCATACTTTATTTTAAAATTTAAATATCCACAAGGAAGAGGTCTGTTACATATCTGAGTTAAATAAAATCCATTTCTTGCTAGAATTTTTCTTCCGTTAATATTATTTCAGACAAATCCGGTGACAGTATATTTAATCAAACACAGCGGTACCTCACAAAGCTCACACAGTATAGATTTCTGGGGTTGTTGGGTTTTTGTTTATTTTCAGTTTTGGTTGTTTTTCATTTGTTTACTTTTGGGGTTTGGGTTTTTTTCTTCTTTTTGGAAATTTTCACTTGCATTCTCCATATCTGATGTATATACTGTCTCCAACTGCATTTTGAGTTTTCTTGATGACAGTGCAAGAGACACCAGTGGTACTACATAAATTTATGTCAAGCTTAACTGAATGGTAGGAGTGAAGAGTATTCCCTAAAATTAGACTGACTGTTTCCATGGAAACGAGAGAGCACAAACAGAATTGTAATAACTTGACTTTATAAAGTCAAAAGAAAGGGCATTTTTATATGTTTTGTTGACAAAAGGCAGAAGCTAGTAGTTTATTATTTATGGGATTTCACCTTTAGGCATATTTCTGAACCTTATTTTGTTCGGAAGAAATGAGTTGCTGGTTTTGAGGTGGGGGAGGCTCACATTGATATAAAAGGTATAGGGTACCACTGTTAACGAATAACATGCTCTCCCAAATAACATGGATGACAGCTTGCACATAGAGACAGTTTGAAGACATTAAGACCAATGTTCAAATGGAATTTAACATTCATCTTCAGGAAAAAACAAAAAAAACAAAAAAAAAAAAAGAAAGAACAGGGAGAAGGGTCCCTGTTTCCAAATTGCTAGCAGTGGAAATCAACCTCAACCCAGACATTATCACAACGATACAATATCTTTTCTCTGTTAAAGAGGAAAACAAAAGAAAAATAAATACACTCCCCAACACGGGGGGGTGCCGGGGGACGGGGGTGGAGGGAATTGTCAAGGAAAAAGTTTAGGAGTGATTTGCTAAACTACAATAGCCGATTTTGTGAAATCACTCTAGTTCTCTGCCCCAATTAGGCAAACATTCCCTACTGAGATCCTCCTGGAACTACCACCCCAGGATTTGATATGGTGCTCCAGAAACAGAGACAACTGCTAATCGTGAAGGATGCCCTCTCTTCCTACTGGAAGCGCCCTCTGTTTCTACAGCTAAGGATTAGTCCTTCACTGTAGCCCACTAAGGGCTTCAGATCTAGACACAGAACTTCCCATTGGCCTATCACATTGTCTGATTGCTCACTTGTGTGTCACATGCAAGTTTTAATAGTTATTTTAGCAGTTCTAATAACTACTTTGAAAATAATAATGTCAAATGTCACAGCCTGAACACACCAAAAAAGCAGCTCCCTGACAGTGATTGCTACTTGACAATTATGCAAGTTTTAATCCCTTCTCTCTGTACCGGTGAGATTTCCATCATTCTTGTTTCATAGGCAGAATTCTGACCATCAGAAACTCACATTTTCTGTAAAAATCATTATATTAACAGTATTGCCTGCATCAGTTAAACTTGTAACCAGAAGAGACAGAAGAGACAGATCCTTTCAAACTAATGATCTTCTGGTTGTTTAGCAATACACTTATTTCTTCTTTTACTGTAACCTTCTTTTAATACTTTATTATCGAATCCTATAACAACTACTCAAAAACTGTACAAGGAATCAATGACTGATTGTTCCTCTCTACCTTCAGCCATCACACAAACACACAGCTGTAGCTTCCTTCACTTTTAGGCAGTTCTTCCAGTGTTCTGAAATGAGCTAAACAGATCAATAGTCAGTAGCCTGCATGACTCCTCAGGCAGCTGTCTTAAAACTTTTTGATGTGAGTTTGTTAGCAAACTCTAGCTCATCGTATGACATGAATTCTGGTAGTTTTAGTATCTATACTGATGACATCACCTTTTTTTTTAGCCCTAGATAAGGAAGGGGGAAAAAAAAATCAATACACCTTCCTTAAGAACAGGCTGAAAGGAGATGTAATCTGGGACAACAGGGATTTTCCTACTTCAAGTAATGTGCTGTAGCCAGTCAAAGGGGCTGGGAATAATTCCTGATAGGGTACATGTCCTTTAGCTCTAGGACTGGACACCAGCATGGACACAGACTGATAGGAAGCACCACCATCAAGAACTCACGGATTTGCTTTCAATCCCACTGTATTTGGATTTGCCACCAAAGAAGTGAAAGACACTCCTGATTGGGCATCTATTAAATTTTACTATAAAATTCCAGAGGAGCCCCAAATTGAAGACATTAGCTTTACTCTCACAAAGCAAAGAGGCATGAAC
Source organism: Cnemophilus loriae (assembly GCA_013397755.1). Taxonomy (NCBI): domain Eukaryota; kingdom Metazoa; phylum Chordata; class Aves; order Passeriformes; family Corvidae; genus Cnemophilus; species Cnemophilus loriae. The sequence continues at coordinate 452,528 of VZTF01003490.1, read as the reverse complement.
TTGACTATAGTATTGGAAGGATACAATAAAAGACAAACCATAAAAAGAATAAAGCATAGTACCCCCCAAAATCTATTAATTCCTCATTTTTCCAGCAGGATGACCATAAAACTTGTTCATAATTTCTTAGCCACTTAAAAACTACATAATGGCAAAATATTTTCTGCACATTTTTCTTTTATCATGATTTACTTTATGTAGTCAATTCTCTATAGAAGGTACACATAACAACACTACACAGGTCTGGCTGCACTTTGGGGAGTGCAGCTATCTTCTAGTTTTGTAAGTCCAATCTATTACACACCAGAGTATATCTATTCATGAAGAAGTCAAGAAAGCTGAGGAACAACTTGATTTCTATTGAATCTCAAATGTACTTCAGCTCAAATCACTTAAGAATACTCTTAATTTTTCTTTGAAAATTCTCACAATGACAAGTACTTCACTAATGAAGAACAAGAATTTAAGTTAAAAAAAACAAAGAGTGAGAGACCAACCAAATAAACAGGATAACATACCATATAGTCCTAATTACAGTATATTGCTCTTCACATCTTCAGAGTACTTTACCAACACAAATTTTCACAGAAGTCCTGCCTGATATTAATGAATCATTAAGGTCATTTATAGAATTCAGAAGCAGAGGAATCCAGGCATTTTTGAAAATCATACAAAAGAGCAGCAGAGCCAGTATCAGGACAAACATATTCTTGCAGACTTGCCAAACCAATTTAATACAAGTGGCTCTCAGTTCTTGTGCTCAGAGGCCTGACACAACAAGCCCGACAATTATTTGCTGCTGTCCTGGACCATGCTCTGGATCTGGGCTCTTCTGCCTTTCGTGTCAAAGATGTTTTAGCAGCATTTACTGATCTGCCATACACATACAGTCTGGCATACACATACAGATACAATAAATAGATCCTGTGTTTTAAGGGACAATATACATGGAAGAGTAGAAGTAGTCATAGGTCACAAGCACAGAGTGATAAACTGGAACGGAGCAAGAGTGGAGCAATTGATATAAGACAAGTGGACAAGAACACTCCCAGAGTACCCTGGCTAATTTCAACCTTTTTTCAGAACACTGAAAGCTACTATTTGAATTTTGAAGGAGAATACCTAAATAGAGAAAGACAGAAATATTCAGGAGCAAAATGCTATTTAAAAAATTATTCTGGTTACTAAACAGGCAACAAATATTTCTTTTTTGGGATGTACACACAGGGCATGCAAACAGACACACACAAGTGTTACTCCCACCAAACAACGCAAGTCTTGTGTCTTTCTCTGACACAAGCACAAGCCATGTGTTTTCCCTGTCTTCCCACTGTATTTCATTGGTTGTGCCATTTCCACCTAGATGGAAAAACTTGTTCCAACTATGCATTTTCATGTTACATGGAACAGGTTTCCCAGGACACATTGAGAATCAAGATGGTTCTATAAGAAACAGAACATAAGATGAAAAGCAGCAACTTTTGCAACAGCCACTACATTACATTAGCTAGGTTTAGTATTTTTCAAGGCATAAATATTCCATGTTCCATCCCATTAAAAACGGCCCAATCAATCCAATGGACTTTCTCAAAGAAGAATTCTCCAAATATATAATGCTTTAATATTGAGTGCTGACAGTAAGCACAGCATGGGGAAAAACAGTATTAGAGAGTGAATGAGGGGAGCTGTACTGGTAAACAGAAGAAAACTCAAAATGAAATATTTTTAGTTATAAAAAAGCAGTCTTAGGGATGTAAGAAAACTACTGAGATTTCTATACGTATGGGCCTATAGTGCTTTAGATGCCTTGCTTATAATTTATATTGTTCACACAGAAGACAGTAGGCTTCATGCAGAAAAGCCAAATGTATGGAATCCTAGGCAGATAGGTTGGTATAAACCTGTCAAAGTAAACTGAAATATTGCAGCTATTTAAGATGGCTATAGAACTTGTTTCAACTTGATTAAGTTAAATTTTGTTAATTTTTTTAGTTCAGTTTGTGGAGGGTTTTTTTGGGTTTGGTTTGTTTTACTGCGGGTTGTTTTGGTTTGGTTTTGGGTTTTTTAGTAAAATTCTGAGTCTGCTTAATGGTTTATTTATTCTTAACTGGAGGGGATAAGTTACTTCATAAATTGATGCACAAGCATAATGACAGCTGGTGATACAAGTATTTGCACAGTGGCTTTTCCCTATAAGATTCCATGTCCTGTAACATATCCATTTTAAGTTTATGTTATTAAACTTCACAGCTTTATAAACAAAACCTATATTTTTAGTTCCTTTATGTACTTTCACACAGAATATCCAAATATACCAATAAACTAACATCTTTTGAATGAGCACTACTAAGACATACTTTTTGTTAGAGTTGGGTTTTTTTTACTTTCCCACTGTAACTGGCTGGGTATTTTATGATTTTTCAATGCTATTTTCATTGGCAAGGATAATATTCTGTGACACAGATCAGGAAAGGAACCAAAAAGAAAAAAATTTGTGAAACTGAACCTGTGAAAAGAGAGAATTTAGCACAGTACTAATGTAAGGGTGAGAATACTGAAATGCAAAGCAGATGCCCATTCTTCTTCCACTGCAACTTGTAATAGTAAGGAAAATAGTTTTAGAAGCGGTTAACTGAGGTGGTCTTCAGAAAAAGTCACAGGTAAAGATGCAAGATTTGACTTCATTTTCCAGATCTTTCAGAATTCACAGGATGTGGCCTTGGACATAGTTTACTTGTATGTATATTAAAATCTAATCTAACACCATAGCAAAATTGCAATACTGCCTATAATATGCCTTTCTACACCTTCTTCTCAATATCTTCTCTCTGTGACTTTTCAAGCACCACATGGTCCCATGGGAGGTTAAACACTCTTCCGTGACCATCTTGCATGCTGCTACAAGACTAATAATATCACAAAACATTTTCTAAGCTCAAACCACACAAACAGTGTAAGAAATATGATATAAGCAGACATACATATCTGTTAACACCATATTAAAAAATTCTAAAGAACACATAAGGCTTTCGTATCTGTTAGTTAACAGAACTTTTCGTAGATAAAAATACATTACAGAGGAAAAATAAAAGGAAAGTGTGACACTATATAAATACAGCTAAAAGATGGGGTTGCAATTATCCGTAACAAATCATTAATAGGCTTTGAATTCAGAGTTAGGCCGTGAAATCTCAGATGCCCTAGCTTTTTCCTTATCAGCCTGCTGGCACAGACTCTTACATCAAGAAATGTGCAATACAGAGCTTCCAACCATCCCTCCCAATTCAAGGCACCAGGAGAGCAGGATCAAGAAGCACTGGAATTAGAAACGATGCCGGGATGCTCTTTTACAAATGTAGATGTGAATTTGCCATTCCATTTTGTGGCCTGCAGTGAGGCATTGTAGCTGAATGTGACAGAACACTGCAGAAGGGTAGTTTTGCTTCACAGCATTTTAAGGGAAGAGAAGTGGATAATGCTGATGCTTTACAACTGTAGGCCTGTTTTTCCACAAATAAGCTCTATACACAAATACATACAGCAAGCAGTCAAAAGTACTTAGGCGTCATTTCAGGGAGAGGGAAAGGCAGAAGAAAACACAGTTACAATAGAAATACAATCTTACAACTAGCACTGACCTTGCCATTGATATACCCAATTACAGCATATTTCTCCCAACAGCTCAGGTCTGCCACATCTTGTAGAATATCAGCCATTCCACCTACAGATTCTGACAATGTAATAAAATGAAAGGATGAGTGAGAGTCTGAAATTAGTAGGAAAGTTTCTCCTGCAGTTATCCTTACTAAAATTTCCTGCGAAACCAGACCTCTACTTAGCAAACTTCTGGCATTTGTTTTTCATTTGCACCGAAAAAAAGGTTCCTCCACAGCACTCAAAACTTCAGCACTCAGATACAGTACAGAAAATGCTCTTGAATTCCAAGTACCAAGTAAAAACTATAAATATAGAGTAATATAGAGACTATTCAGGAATGGGGAAGAGGGATGAATGCATAGGAATTACACTCTAGAATTTAAGAGATCCTTTTGAGAGAAGCTTTGCCAAAACAGACCCATTGACACTGAAAGATTTGTTTCTATGAACTTGTATTTACTTGGGGGAAAGTGTGCTGAAAAATCCACAGAGCCATACCTGACCTGCAGAAACTCCTTAACACCACCTAAGTACAGTGAAGAAGGAACAAATAACTCAAGCCAGGAAAATTGCTATCTCCACCTTTCTTACGTACAAGATAAACTGAATCATTTACCAGCTGCCTGGGCTGTTGTTTACAGCTCAGGCAAGGCAACATAAGAAAATTAATTAGGCCAGCACCACAGGCTCATTCCCAGTGCTCATTTGCTGTGCGCATTTTCTTTTACACTTCACAAGATTCCCAGGAAAAACTGAAAAAGGATTGGCAAGAAAAATCCTACAACCTTGATGGAGGTAAAAATGCAGCGCAATCAGCCACTTCCAAACTTCTTCCCTCCACCTCTTACTATCTGTTCTCCTATTGTGAGCCACAGCCATCGTTCCCCAGAAATGGCCAGGTGCCCTCAAACCTGACTCAACTCAGTCAGGGTAAGGCAGTCATGACCTCACATGCAGAAGCCCCCAGGCTCTTGTTCCTCTGTGCTGTATTTTACCCCAAAACACCTTTGTGGTCAGGGCCTGCTTGCAGCATTGCTGTGATTTGCAGAAGAACTCACAGAGAAACCACTGACTCTTCAGCTTGGCTTGTCCCGAGGGGCTTGACAAGAGTCTCTGCAACTGAATTAATCTCATCCCCTGGCAGAAGTCCCAATGAACTTGGAAGAAACAGAGGAAGACTAAAGATGTCAGCGTAGTATTTCTGCACAGTTTAAAGCCACACCTCAGATAAACCACTCACCTGTTGGAAGTGAAAGGGACATCTAAATATTTTCTTCAGCTAAAACACAGGTCCCCAGTACTTTACAAGCATTAAGCAACAAACAGATAAGCATAGTCCAAATCCTCTAGAACATCAAGGTGCTGAAGATGTGCATTTTGCTGTTTCATCATTGTTACTGCAAGTACAGAAGCTTTTAAGTGTCAGTACACTCATCCCAGAGCTGGAATTGCTTCATTTCCTCTTTTACTAAATTATTTTAGAGCAGTTTGTGATACTGACTTTTTTTCCCCTCAGCCACATCACAAAGCCTTTGTAGCACTGTTGAACAATAGGACTCAAATACTTTAAAGCAACTAAGACAAGGTTGTCAGAGAACAAAGTTAGAATTTCTTCACTAGCATCCTTGAGTTTGCCTGGCACCTGGCACACAAGGAGCTGGGGCAGTACCTACAGAAGGAACAGGGCCCTCTAAGTTTCAAGGATTTGTTTACATTGGATTTTACAGACAATATGTATTTCAGAGATATTGGAGGTACAAACTAAAATTAAATTCCTACATTAACATTATAAATTAATAGTAGCCTAGCCATATCTCTCATTTTGGTCAGTGTTGCCACACATTTTGATCAATGGCCTAATGTGACCGTTCATTCGCAAGCTGAACAAATTGAGAGAGGGGCTGGGAAGAAAGACACCAAAAGCTGGCAGAGGCTCCCTTCAAAGCCTTTCCTCCCATGGTAGACTTGTCTTTAACACTGGACAACTCTCTTTGCAGAAGAATTACCAAAGAAAAACGTCAGATGACAGAAAAGACAACCTATAATTTACAAACCATTTTCACTTTTTTTTCCCCTCATACATTCCATCCCTCATACATCTCCTAACATAAAATCTCTGGTTTAGCTCCGCCTTCACTTCCTGTACATGTCAGACAGCCTCTTGCCTCATGGAGATCTGTGTGGAATTACTTACCACCCTATAAAAATAAGAGTTTAGTCACATCTCTTAATATATGCATTTAGAAACATGTTCACTGTGATCCAGTTTTTACTTTATAGCCAATATGCACTGTTACAATATATATTTTGGTTTGGGAACGTTTTAAAATAATTAGAATCATTTTATACAAATTTGGCAAGTTACTTGCTAATATTTATTCATAAACCAACACTTAAACAGTTAATTCTTTATCATAAACATTTTAACGTAATCTGCAGAATAATTCCCATGGCCTGCCTTATCAAAATGGCAAAGAAAACAGCAGTTAAGCAATAACCCATGCATAAAAAAGCTCTATGATATCTTACTTCCCAATAATTCATGATTAGCCACAGATAAAGCATAAGCCCAGCTTGTTCAAAAACATAAAAAATATCCTGCAACTTCAACTTCATTAAAAACATAAGGAAGAAAAGATTCAAAATTTTCCAAACGGAAAACTCTAAAATCACCAGAGGACCAAAAAATTTAATTTCAAGCTTTTGAAAGGATGAAACTAAGAAGCAATTTTCTAGCACTCTCAGCTTGAAGAGGCTTCAATTACTTGGATGTGGAATCTGTTTTAATTTTCCCTGTTTGAGGACTTGTTGCTAGTCCTACTGCAGTCTCTACCAGCACCACTAATGATGTCATTGCATAAGGGTTCAGAGCTGAACTGTGCTTACAGCCAGAAAATAATGTCTAATGCAGAAGCACATTTAATTATATTATCAAGTTTATGTTTATTGCCTCTTGATGAATTTCATATCACATTTGCTCCATTTACAACTGAAGTATTCTTCTCACAGCCAGCTACAGGAGAAATAAAAGACAAGGCTTCAAGAATGAGGCCACTCTTGAAAATATAATCATCCAAATGAAAAGCATGTGAACAAAAACAAACAAACCAACCAAACAAACAAACCCCTGCAGACAGTCATGTGTATCAAAGCAACACATAGGCACACCTGCCCTGCCAGGACACCTGCTGCATATGAGCAGTGTGGGCTCAGTAGGAGTCCCAGCAAGAAATTCAGTGTTTTCTGCACGTCAAATACACTCTGCCCACACAGACTCAACCTGCAGCAACCAGGGTATTAAAGAGTCCAACAGCAGGCAGGGCACAAAAGGAGTTCCCTTTCCAGTATAATAAAACTTTTAATGCTATTTTAGTGCGTTTCACCTTCAAAGCACAATTTCTCAACCACCATATTTAGCTTTTGTTTAAAAGCTGAACTGTCTGCAAACAGCACACTGTGCTGCACAGAAGCCAGTCTTCACCAGAATGAACTCTCAGCAGTACCACATCGTCCCTTCCAGTCCAGTCTGCGAGCAAAGTATGTGCTGTGGAAACAGGTTGTTAGAGGGAAATCACATTATTAATAGAAATATTATTATATTACTATTTAGATAAATGAATAGATAGTTAAATTGATCTTATATATTCTTTCCTCCTTTGCTTGCAATGTAACTTCATATACATATACTCAAGAACTCTGAAAAACTCTGATGCTTTAAGACAATGTAGGAAGTCCCTCTATTATGTGTTACTCTATTCGAGATCTTAGAGATTTAAATACAAATACTTACACATCTTTTCAGCTGTTTGTGTTTTTCAACACTTCATTTCCTAACACTTTAGGCTGTAATGAGTGTTCTAATGTTCTACCTCTTATTTCACTTCGCAGTGAAACAATTTCAGTCTGTTGTTCGCGTATGATAGCAATAAACATAGTAAACTGTATTTTTCACTAATAGAGAAAGTTTACATGATTTCTGTGCTGCCTTTGTCTCAGGGTAAGTGCTCTGAAAAGCTGAATGACAAACTTTTCTCTAACATTTTGAAGTAATTGAGAGGAAGATTCAGTTAGTCATTCACAGGCAGGAGATCAGGCCTCCTGTCCTCCTCCTCCTGCACACAGATGTCCCCACACATGTTGTGAGAGGATGTGAGCCCCAAGGCAGCCCACGTGCTAACCCTGCCCTGGCCACAAATGTGCAATGAAGACCCCAGGAAAGAGAGGACACAGGTGGTTGCAAAACAGAAACTGGGTACAGAGAGGTCAGGTTAGGACACAAATACAGGTTCAGCACGTTGGTGTTACTTTAACAGCTTCTGCTTAACTGAGTCCTCTCTGACAGACCTGGGGCTGAAAGTCTGTCTCCCTGCTCTTTGTTCCTGCCTATTCCAGATGGGCTGTAGAGCTCTAACAGGGAGAGGGAATGAATAAAATACTAATAACCACAGCTATTCCAGTACAATAAAGGGAGCCCAACTGCAGCCGAACGTCAGTGGGAAAATGGTAAAAATTGCATTTTCCTCTCCTCGTATTGGGGAAACTCAAATAGTTCCTTTGATGCCTATATTAAACGCAACCCAAGTAAACCAAAATGTTCTGCATTTTTAGAACAACTGTCTGAAATTATGTGCATTGCTTAGCTCCATTTTTGCCACAGCAGCCCTCCTACCTCATGAGCAGGCGCAAAGAATGGGAGCAGTGACTTGCAGGATGCATTTCCCACTTCCCTCTTGCCCACCTTTAACTATTCACAGGAGTATCAATGTCTGGCTGCTCCCTCTTGAAGCCATGCATAGCAAGTGAAGCCCATCCACACACTCACTAAAGTCAAATGTAAATCGATCATATGTGTAGGAAGCCAAAACCTGCATATGCCAGATAGAAAAAAGCAGAAATCAGTAGAACAATTGCTTTAGGACACAAACTACACAGATACATTTTTAACATCATGCTTGGGACTGTTAGCAGAAGACAGTATGTCTTTGCCCCCAGACTTCTGATGTGGATTAACCTTTCTCATGAACTCCAGTAGCAGAATTAACAGCAGAAAATGTTAACAAATATGATAAATGGGGAAAAAAAAGAAAATATTCTTTTTTAAGAACTGTTGATAAACATGAGTTTGCTGTGATTTCAGATTGTTTATGTCTGGCCCCTGTGATAAGACAGGAAAAGGCAACAAAATGTATTTTCTGGTTCCACCAGGGAGACTCTCAAATGGACTTTCACTGCAAACAGCCATTTGCACCAGTGCTTCATCCAATTAGGAATGAAACCCAAAGAACCCAACGTGATTTGTCTGGCAATCAGATATTTGCAGTCAGTCTCTGGATTGTGACCACACCCACACCCACACCCACACCGAGGCACTTCACAAGTCATCAGTCTGGTAATCAAATACTGTTGTCATATAATAAATTTGACTAATGGACACAGGGCCCCTGCTGGTTTTGTTGCTGCCGCTATTACTAGCCAAATTTTATTAGCAAATAAAAGCTAAGGCTGCTCTTCTTCCATTTCAGTAACTTGTGATAATGGTGACATTAGGATCCCTGTTCTGAGCATATCATTTTTAAGCTCTGTCTACACTTTCATGAGCACAATCAGGCTTGTCAAATCTACTAGTCTAAAAATCTTCATATTCTTGCTCAGCTGAATTATTTATGCAGCCAATATTAAGTAAAGAACACTTTACATATAAATGTTTTATATCAACTTAATTAAAAGTTCCCAGTTCTCAGTCACTCAGTACTGGCCTAGGTAATTTGCCTAATTTTTGTCTTCAGGGGGTTCTCTTGTGAGTAATCTAACCTCTCTGAACCTGTTAGGAATGAACAGTTTATTGAAGTGATATGTAATTTATTTTGTTCACCCTAATTGTATTTTGGCGACTGCCTGAATGGTGAATCTTCATCACAGGCTGGATGAAAAAAGGCTCTTGCTGAAACAGTATTTTATATAATACAAAGACTACTTCTTCCCTGAAAGGTGATTTAATGAGGTGTGGAAATAAAAGAGCTCTGCCAAAGCCTCCTTTTCAACTGGAACTTCTTCAACACTTTCAGCTGATATAAACTCTCAGTCCACATCGGGAAGCAGGGTAGCCTAGAATCACAGAAGGATTTGAGTAGGAAGGGACTTTAAAGATCATCCAGTTCCAACTCACCTGCCATGGGCAGGGACACCTTCGACTGGACCAGATTGCTAGACCTGGCCTTGCTTGAATGCTACCAAAGATGAGGCATCCATGATTCTCGGCAACCTGTTGAGTGCCTCACCACCCTCATAGTAAAGAATTTCTTCCTAATATCTAATCTAAACCTACCCTGTCAATTTAAAGGGGTGATTCTTCACTGAGCAGAGAGTTGAAATCCTTAAGAAAATAGAAAACATGACAAATTGAAAAAAAAAAAAAAACAAACCAAACAACAAAACACCCTAGAGTTTAATGTGAAACTATCAAAGCCAGGCAGAGATTTTAAAGAAAATACTTGCTAAAGACATAAAAGTCAGGATCCATTCTAGACAGTGCTTGAAGGGCAGGCAAAATATTCAGTGAAGCTGAAACCATAGGATGAAGCTCAATGATATGTCTGTGCTGATGTTCATAGTGCAGGAAGAGCTGTGGGCCCCTTCTCACACCAAAGCATTTCTAAGAATCACCAGGTCACATCTAAGAATCCATTAAAATCTGCAGTGTCTTTAGAAGGCTTAATTATTGAAATCTATTAAATTAAAAAAGCCAAATCACACCTGAACAACATGCCTGATAATATTCAGCCAAGAGTTTAAAAGAAATTGCTGATGAAATTGCCTGTTTACTACCTGCTACTCTATAAAGCCCCATTCCTGAAACTGACTTCCGTATGAGATAAACGAATGTTGGCAAGGTTGAGCCAAGCAACTATAAACCTTGACAAAAGCTTTTAACTTGGGTAGAGAGGTTGAAAGTAAAATAAACAATAAATTTGCTGGGTACTTTCAAAAATATGACAGAATAGAAAGCAAATCAACTTTTCTCCTTTTTCAATAAAAGAAAAATTTCAAATTTATTAAGTTTCTGAAGCTGCAAACAAGCTAGCATAGTCCTGCCATGGAGGATCCTAGATCTTCTGAAAGAAATTAATTTAGAAAAGTCTCTCAATGACCTTTAAGGAAGATAAATTGTCATTGCATAAGAAGGAACATCCCCTGGCAGATTAATAATTTGCTAAAGGATAGAAGGCAAATTATAAGAATAAACAATTCTCTTGTTGATGATAAATTAGTCAAGGTAATAAAGACCATAACAAATCCAGATGAATTCCAGAAAGACCTAACAATGCTGAATGAGTAATTAAAAGGCAGATAAAATTCATCATCAATAAATGAAAAAATGTCCATAGGGAAAGCATAAGTACAAAATTATGTGCTTGAAATTATCTTTTCCTACTCAAAAAGTAATGTAGTATCTCTGATACTGATCAAAAATAATAGTTACTTTGATAAAAATATCATTTCAATGCCCAATTGTCTAAATGTAGATAAGAAATTGTTAGGGAAACAACAGAGAACAAAACATGAAACATCATTATGTTTTTATATAAATCCTTTGGGTGCCCACATTTTGAATCATGAGCTCAATTTTAGTAACCTCATAACACACATAGCAGAAAGGGACAACAAAGGATGATTAGAAACAAAATGATTTTCTAAAAATAGAGACTGAATAGAAAAGGACTCTTCAGAGTGGAAACCTGACAATAAAGATGGAGTATGCTCATTTCATGCATCTCTGTCAATGTGGGGAAGATGAATAGGAAGTGATTATCGACTGTTTCTCAGAACACTGCAATTACCCAAGTCATGCTATTTAGTGCTACTCTTTACAGCATAGAAGAATAAATATTTTTACATACTTCATTGATTATTTTGCCACAGAACACTGGGGTGATCGGAAAACAAGCAAGTTCAAAAAGGAGCTAAACAATTTATGGACAATAGGTCCATTGATGGACACTAACACAATTTATGCAGTCTTCACCTTCGGTAGTGCTTCGACTGCAGATTTCCACAGCCTATGGAAGTGGATCACTCTACACTTATCCTGCTTTTACATCCGTTCACTACTGCCATAGTCGAAGACTAAAGATGGCTAAACAGACTTTTGGTCTGACATAGTAAAATTATTCCTGTTTATTTTCTTTTTTTTCCATTTTCTTGAAGTCTTGCGACATTCTGGTAAACAAAATAATGCCTTCCAAGGAAAAGAAGGAAGATAAAAGTATTGGTTTTTTCCGATGGGGGAAATGTTTATTGCTTGCAGCGGAGCCTTACAGGCAGTGGCTTTTTATTAGGCAACGCTACAACAGCTTAGGTCACGTGCTATCCACTTTTAGGATCAGTCTGTTGGATGCCCCAACACACAAAGGGAAACTGGCAAATTCGCCTGTGAGATGGGACTCACAACTCAGACTATATCAGTGAGAGCTGATGCCACCCCTTTGTTAAGCTAATTCTTCAGCTCTGAAGAGCAATAGAGAATGGCAGTTATGTCATTATTACGACCAAGCATGTGGCTGAAACATAACCTTCACGTGCTTCTGTTTGGTGGTGTGTCCCTCCCCATTAGGTTTAATTAGAATCTTAATTTTTGTATGGATATACTGGATTTTATGTGGGAAAAAATGTAGATAACCTGAGGTTATTCCAAAAGCCTGGTCATTGATTTGAGTCACTTATTCTAGTTGCAGTGACACATTTTAATGAATCTAAGTAAAGGTTTGAGAATTCTATCTCAAATTCTGCCTTTAATATACATTTTACTTCTCACTGACTCCAGAGAGAGCACTCTAAAGAAAGATATAGCCCCACATCAGCCACTTACTATGTTCATTGTCCTTTAGAGTGCAGTAGGAAAAAAAGAGTAGTGTCATATCTAGCAACTGAGTTGTTTGATTTATGATTCTTTTCTGTTTTCTCTGAGTTTTTGGATTTGCATCCTCATCATTTTACTTTTGTTCCTACTAATGGTGTACTCTCAAGCTATTTCCCATTACACATTTACTCACTTTATTGTTTGCAATATTGTACAATGGTGACTGAATTCCACCCCCACTATACAATTTCTCCAAGGTCTCATCTTTGTTATGACCAAACCTTCCAACGCATACTAGTTTTTAGCTCTAGGAAGTTAGTATTTTACAAACTTAAAAACAAATTTAAAAGTAAGGAAGACATTAAGACAGTCTGCAAGTTCTTTGGAGAAAAGAAAAATACCAGTTACAGCTGCATTCATACACAATGGGGAAGCACAGAAGGTTTCAATTGCTTCTTTCCACAGGTAAAGAACACCAGTGCCCTTCTCCCCCCACATCCTCTAACATACATTATAATGTTCCTAAGATGTTGTTGCAAGCCATCAGTGACCACCTCCTCCTTGTGAAGGGATATGGACATGGAAGAGATGCACCACCCGGCCACACTGACTCTGCACCAGCCCAGGGCCCTCTCACGCCCAGGAAATTCGCTGCCACCACCATGCCAGGACAGCATAAACAGGCTACACCCAGCAGAGCCTCCAGGAGCTCTTTCAAAGTGACTTATTCCTTTTAAATACATAGATCTTACAAGATGGCATCTAAGGGTATTGTGTCTAAGCAGTACCTCCTAGGAGAGACACTGTCATTGGGTCAGTACCAAGAAAACTTTTAAAACAGGAAAGGGAGAAACATCGTGCAACAATTCAGTATATTCCACTACTAACCAAACCATTTCCTCTCCAAACCTTTTCCCAGCCATTCATAGTCAGAGAAGGCTTTGTGACCTATTCAATTTTCTGAAGTATGCCTATGAAGACACAGACAGTTCTCATTAACTTACCCTCAATCAAAACCCCTGTCAATATCCTGGGTGCAGAACATGAAGGTACTTCATAACAGACCTTGCAAAACATGTGACCAAATCCTGCATGTCAAAGACTTGCTGCCAAGTTTTACACCAAACCAACCCATCTTCTGGGCACTGCCATATCCCTTCCCCTGCTGTCAGATGAATATTGAGGGAGAGTTTTGCAGTGGCAGAGCCCTGCAGCACATGCACAGCTCCTCCCACCCTGCTGCAAGCAGAGCAGCAGTGCCACAGGGACCCCTCACCGTGGGGGCATCTGACTAGCCAGGCTGGATATACAGAGAGCACAGAGGGGAGGCAGCAAAAGGCACAGAGAACACGTGAGCTGCCTTAAGGTTGCTTGCACTGCACAGAATCCAAGTGACAAGGGGTGGATCCTCAGACCTGTGTTAACAGCCTGTCTCTGGGAATTTTCTGTTCCCATATCCTTCACCAAAACTAAACCTGCTTTTTCACAAGTCCTTTCAATACTTCCCTCCACTGACACGTTCCGAATCTATTCCAGTGTAAATAAGGCAAACTTTTACTTTACTCTCAGCTAGTGGGTGGGGTTTTTCTGTTTGATTTTAGTTTCGGGGTTTTTTTGGTTAAGTTGTTTTTATTATGGTTATTATTGAAGTTTATGGCGCTGTGCAAGTAATCTTGAAGTGGTTTCAGAGTCACGCACAGACCAGAGAAAAGCCTGCTGAGAATAAACATGTTGTAAACCAAATTACATCTGAAAAGGCAACACACTGTTTCAAATGACATATAGCTGCTGTACAGAACCGTGTAGAACATTAAAAGATTAGAAGCTGGGGAACTGACTCTGTGCATGTAACAATACAGATTGCTAGGATTGCTCTATTTATTTGGGTGGCTTTTAAAACCAAAAATGACACAAGGCTGATACCACAGTTTTGCATAAGTTTTATCACCAGCATAGATGAGCCATTTACAAGGAATGAAGAGAGATGTTGCGCTTTCACTTCAGACAAAGGTATGTTTAAAAAACAGGAACATCTTTACTGGGTCAAGCTGCTATAGTTTACAGCAACTACAGAATCACATAAAGTGAATATCAAAATTCTCAACAGCAGTTTTTCTTCTGAATTCAATCCAAACTAATAAATCTACCGTGGCTCTGCTTTCTCTGTTCACTTTGGCTCTTCTCTAAATTACAAATCTTGTCCATGTGCCATGGATAAGTATAGCATCATGTCAGGGAAATAACAGAAGCATCCTCAATTCTGCCAGACAAATGACAGTAGATGGGACATTATTTTTTCTTTCGCTGTTTGACAGTGCCATCTGTAACTTCTGCCAATTTTCATGCATTACTAAAGGCAATTGCTTTCCTTTTGTTAAGAAGAAAAGAAGGTTGTGACAGAGCTAGCCATCAAAGTTAACAGTTAGGGCACCCATCTTTGTGCAACTTTTATACCACTCCTACCTGCAACATGGAAGAGAGGCAAAATGCCAACAAAATACATGAGGGAGTCAACAGACCAACAAAGATAAATGCGAATTAAAAAAAAAGGTTTGTGCTCAGTATTTTGTGATTCAAGGAAGCACTACAATTATACATGACATGCTTTGTCCTTAAAGGCTAGAATGGGCACTTGATTGGAATATTAGTACAGGAAACACCAGGCTCACGTGGCTGGAGACACAAGAGCTAGTACAGAAACAGCTTGTTGTGCTACATATTGAACATATTTATACCTTTTTTGTAGAAGATAACACTCCAACTTCCTTCATGCCATCTGCCCTACGCAGAGTTCCTCAAATATTGCAGGAAAAAGAAAGAACAGTAGGAATCTTCTATAACATTACCATTGTCAGTATAGAAAAGACAGTCTTCTCTACTAATATTACAAGTGTCAAATGGTGGAGTTGGTCTTATAATTATTAAACACATTAATTATGTTTATCTTGTATGTGCAAGGTCACTGTAGGAGAGTTTGAAGCATTAAAGTGTTTCAGATATACACGGTCTTGTGCAACATTTCTACCTGAGTTCTCCTGTGATAGTAATTAAATCAAAACAGCCTTTTGTTTACAAGACTCTCCCACAGCTTGGCTTAGATTCCTGCATGCTGATGACTCTTGCAACTTTTCTACCTTCCTCTGCTCAAATAAGGTCTCAGTCCTCAATATAACATTTTGCAAGTTGAGCAGGGCAGCAGTATTCTTTGTCTCAGTGGTGGTAAGACATGACACAGGGAACCCCTAAGTTTCTAGCTGGCTCAATAAGTAGTTTTCTGTATGAATTGAAGTATATTTTGCAAACTGGATGCTGGCAAAATGGTAGGTATGTGTCTAGAATTAGTATTATAACCATTAGCATATGGTTAACAACTCAAAGAAGGGAGTTCAGGACCTAAAAGCTGTTGAGTCCTATCTTCCAAAGATATCCACAGGGGACTGGATACTTTCTAAAAATAAAACTGAAGACCCACAGTCTAAAGTTGAGTGCCTTTAGGTGCAAGCGTGCATATTTCAACCACTTAGTCTTAATTATTTTTTTATTTTGCAAGCTTTTTTTTGGAATAGTCAAAGTAAAAAAGCTCAAATCTTTATCATGCAAGCTATGACAGATGGGATCCCTTCAGATCTGCTGTAGAAAAAGATTCAGAAGGAGTATGTGCAGTATTTGCTGCAGAAATTCCCAGCAGAAGTCAGATGCTTTCATGGAAGAGGTGTGCTTTTTTAACATTCTTACAAATTAAAAATCACAAGTAAATTAGTAAGTTCCTATGTGATCATACAGAGCATGTTAAAGTCCTTCTTGAGCTGGAAAGAACAGACAAATCCTGCAGAAAATATAACCTGTCAAGTTCTGTCCTAATGCCAAAGATGTAATCACTCTTGTCAGAAACATTATTGTGTCATACAGTAAAATTTGAGAATATTAAAATACCAGAGCAGAGATTTGATATTGAAAACATTTCTTATGAAATTGCTCGCTGCACATTGACAAAATATGGAAGCCCTGTGGGCTTGTTCCTTTAAAATGACTCATTTGATTCTGACAGAAAGAAATTTAAAGAAATTACGTACAGACTGATTTCCAAGTAATAGCAGAAACACAAGACATGCTCAAAACCAAAAATCCAAGTACTATAGCCTTTGAGGATTCTATTGAACATGCTGATAAATGATGTGCAATCAGGTGAAATATCCTGCATGAAAAAATAAATACAGGGATTACAGAAGTCACAGCAAATTCTGAACAGGCAACTCTCTAGTGCATTAATATTTTCATTTAAATCAACTTGTATTATCTTTTTTCTTTGAAGCTGTAACGAGAACCATATAAATTCTCCTGAAGTCATTAGGCACAGAGAGATACTAAAATGCACCTGTAAGTGCAGTTAAACTAAGTAGAAAATGTGTAAATTAAGTTAATTAAATTAGGGGAAAAGTAGAACTTTCAATATGGAGAAGCAATTGATACTTAATGATGACTCCAACACAGTTATGGGCTAAAAATCTCACTTCCCTTTTGATGCAGTCCTTAAAACAACCCCCAGCAGGATAGCACAGGAAGCTGGGGGATGCTTAATGGGTCACCTCCTTCTGCACTGCATTCTTAGAGTTAAAGGCTGGAATGGAAAAACCGAGAGAAGTATCGTAAAACACAGGTCCTCCTCCTCGAGTCACACAAGCCATTTCAGGAACTTACATCTGCTTCTGCAGAAGAAGCACTAAAGATATTCTCTTAGTCTCACCACCCTACCACTCCAAAAAAAGAGAAGTACTTTATGGAATTAATCTCCAGGCCTGCTTGTGAGATCCTTTTGAGCACTTCCTCCACTTAGTGTCAGAGTGCTCTTGAGGCACTTAGGGGCCTTTCTGACAAAGGACCAAGCTGACCATATCTGAGAAAAGAAGTAAAAATATGGGATGCCTGCCTGCCATGAAGAATTCCACACCCAGATTCCTTCCCATCCTGCCAAGATGGCCCAAGACAATGGCTTCAGCCTGTTGGTAAGAGATGGTTTTCTTTCTCCAGTTCTCTTTTTCTGCTCTTCTAACAGTAGTTCCCTTTGAAAATATGAAACCCTTTTTAGACCCATAAAACTATATTTCTTTTTGATGCAACTAATCCCATTTCTCTAGTGCATGCCAAAATCCAATTCTTCTATGATAAAGCAATAAGATATCTCTTAATCTTACCAGCATGCAGAGAACTGGGGAAAACTGAGAGCCTCAATCCATCAGTGTCCAACCTCTGAAGAAAAATGTTGGTTTTTTTCTGGACAAACCCTGCATTAGTGATATATTCCCACATTTTGATCCAACATTAGGGGTTCTGCTAAAGCAGTTTCTTGTTAAAGAGCATGAATAATCTTCAGTGTGTCTGACCTCCACTTCACTTACTTGTTGAAGATCATCCTGCATACCCAGTAAGTGCATGATCAGAACTGAATATGCAAGTATGACAAACATTGTCTGATATGCTGCCCCAAAATAAGCAACAAACTGGTATAAAAACATTTATGTAATTATGGAATATAATTAGTTTGTTTCATGAAAAGTGTGGACTGCATCAAAATAAAGAAATTGTGTTTTTATCTAGACAGAGTTTAAAGGGTAATTATTCTTAGAGCAGCTGACTGGGATCATTTCAGCTGAGATATACTGTAAACACAGAGACAGGTCTATCATTTACAGTAATAAAAAGTCATAAATGTCTCTATTAAACAGTGGTTTTCTGCATAAGGAGGAATAAAGGACTGAGGAGTCTCACAGGTGAATGCTGAATGTATGGGTAAGCTATTTTTTTCATAAAGTAGCTCCAGACAATGAACAAGAAGTCAGGTTTGAAATCCCAAACTGACATTGATTCAGATGCTAGCTTGAGGCCATGCTGTGGATAAGTGTAGTACTGCTCTCTGTGTGGAACACAACAGATTCACCTATTGCAGCAACAGCAACAAAATTGCATTAAAAAAAATTAAAGTCTGCCTACCGAGCTCTTTTGAGGCTGTAAAATTGTGTAACTTTGTGCCAAAACCTCCCACTAAAAAAAACAAACAAAGAAAACAACTATTTTGTCTTTAAGACTATTTCTTCTGATAAGACTCCGACACATTTTAAAAAACCAATATTTTATAGAACTTAAAAAAAAAGTCAACATTCTACAGCAACACTTGCCACAGGCACCAAGGCTGCTGACTGCTGGGCCTGAGAGATGTTTCAGTGTATGACCTGTACCAGGTAACTTCTGCCTCCAAATGAAAAACTTCCAGTAAATATTCTTACTGATGAGGTGACCAATATGAGAGAGAAAAATCTCCTTTACTCTTTAAGGGAATGGAGTCTACAATATTTTTTGGGTTAAAGTTAGCTTTAAGTTATCGGCTTAGTATTGACATCTGCCAGGAGATACCTGAATCTCTGGGTTCTTCCAAAGTGGAAAAGCAAAATTTTTACCTCATAGCAATATTAGTCACCTGCCTTCCCACCCCTTGAAATCACCTGAGAGAAGTTTTACACAAGCTGCAGTCCTTGGCAGGTGCTGTTTACCCTGGATCATAGTTTATTGCTTCACGCCCTTTAGCTGTGTGCCATGATGTTTTCCTGCTGGCTCTGCAGCCGCAGCCACTGACCAGAGGCTCCTCACAGCTCCTTCCTCACCAGGACACAACTGCCTGATATTTGCAAGCTTTACACAACAAAGGAGAAAAACAAAGAAATAGTTCCTTAATGAAAGGCATTTTAATGCCTTTTCTGTCATTACATTCAGCCATGTTTCCTACAGTTGCAATAAAATACCACAGATTTTAAGCCTTTTCTGATAATGTTATATTACATGGTTTTTTTCCTGTTGTTTTACAAAAGAGTCTAAATAATCCCTTTCACCCACACACTGAATTTGTTGGTGGCTCAGGGAAAGCAGGCTTCCTCATAGGTTTCCATGAAACTGGGTAGGCAATTCTAAGTTGGATTTTTAAAAGAAGTATCATTTTGTTTTAAAGAAAGCAATCAGGGACTCATTTCTACAGAAGAGAAAGACTGATATTCCAGAAATACATTTATAAACTGGGATGTATGAGGCACAACCTCAGGACCTATAGCAAGGGACACTGTCAGACATCAGGCCTCACATGGGCCTTGTGAACAACTGAGGGCCGGGGCCCCAGTTTAGTACCTTAATTTTGGTTATGAACTTACAAACAACCTCTGTGATGCCTCTGCTGGTTTCTGATGAAGGTTCCTTTTCCAGCACGGTCAGCCACAGTCATTCTTTGCCCTCTATCCCAGGGAACTGGGATTATGGGATCCCATTTTCAGATCTTTGCGGAAGCAAAGCCATGGGACAAGGCTGGGAATGTGCCATTCCCAGCCCCAGCACAGGGAAGGGGACTGAGGGCTGTGCAAGGTGACTTTGGCACCACTACTGACCTGCACTTACAGACACCGCGGTCCCAAGAGGCTCTGCTGAGGGCAGGGCCTTTGGGAGGAGGGTGTTGGGCAAGGAGGGAAAGGCCATGAAGATTAAGCTTTGTTTTACGGCCCAGCTCATGCGAAAATAAGAGACTAAAAAAATAAACAATAAAAAAACCCCACCACCAAACCTTAAATGAAAACTGGATCAAGACACATTTTAAATAGTCACTGCCGCTAGAAATTGCTGAGCAAATAAACTCACATCTACATCTTCAAACATTCTAAATAGGACAGCTAGACTTTTCCAGTTAATAAGAACACTGTACCTTAAATTCATTTATTTTATACCATATTTAACACTAACACACACCAGATCTATCACTGACTGCAAACCATGGGGTTTTTTCCAATACATCCAAAAGCTTTTATAGTATAGTCCACCTTTAGCACTACAGGGCTCCAGTCAGCAGGAGGCTCTGAAACAAATAGTTTTAATTAAAGCCCTTTTAAACCCAAATTTTTTAGTTCATCCATGCCAGGAAATGCTTCATAGAAGGGCAGACACCAGACAGCTGTGCGAGTAAGGTGAACACTCTAAACATGTTTCATATACGTTAATGTTGGGGGTAAGGGGCTGGGAGTGGTTTCTCTGGACTACTTTTGTTTGCCACATCCCAGCTCTAAGACAGCCAGGGATGTAGTAAGGGGAGTTTAGCACAGTAGTAGAAATTCTGACTCTCTAGGTGACATGGTCCCAGATGGATGCTGGGATCTTGATCATTCGGAAAAGCACCACACAAAAATGACAGTTAAGAGCTGAACGCTTCTGGAGTAATTTTTAAATGTTTGTTAACTCAGATGGCACGGTAACATTAAAAAATTAAAACATATGTGCTAGCACTGTCAGAGTCAAGCAGATTCAGGAGACCTCAGCAAACAAAATCTACCTACAACTTCAATCCTACTGCCTCTACTGCCCAGTTGGCTCGGCAGACCAGCTTACTACAGGTGAGTCTCGCCCAGCTCCCAGACTCGTTATCTTAGCTTAAAAGTCATGTTATTCACTGTACTACTTTGTTTTGAAGAGATATGCAGCTGTTTTTCTGGCTGTTTATAGGGAACTTACTGTTGGCTGTAGCAGATGCTGATTCTGATTCTGTAAGTTCACATACCCAAAAAGACTATGAAAATATTAGTCAGATCGAGAATTCAGAATAGGATCAGAGAAGAAATATCTAAATATCTAAAAATGCCAAGTTAATTTATGACCAAGCACTGAGACCAGGTAATGGTGGAAGCAACTGAGACATGAAATCTATCCATTTCAATACTTCCTCTGGAAATATTCCATAAAGCTGGAGGAGACTGGAGCTCAGCCTGACAGGATTTGGATGTCTGTAAAACCAACCTAAATAGCAAACTAAATCCTGTGTATGAGGGTATTCTGAGGAGGAAACCAGTTATCTACATATAAAGCTTTGAATTTTAATTGTCAAATGACAGAATAGAATTCTGCACTTAGAGAGACAAGCCTCAGTTGAATGCAATATAGGAAAAATGATCTTTGCTAAAATATCTTTTTTTCCTTCACATCTGTTGTTTCAATCCTCAATTCATACTGCAGTAACTTAATACAAGCGAGATCGTTCTATTTCTATGCAAAGTAAACATAAATACAGCTGAAGTGCTCAAAACTCCAGGTGTCAAACAATACCAGTAACTCAGGAATGTAGAGCAAGGCTGGAAGCATGATACTGATGGAGTTGTTTAATAAAGACTTCTGTGCAATATCAAGACAGCATTGTTTATTCTCTATTCTGCTTCAAGTTTTGTGCTATTTAGTTTATTTCTGAAAGGGTCAAGTTCTGACATGAGGCATAAATTGAGAAGCTTAGTTTCCACTAAAAACAAAAACCATTGTAATATTCATGACTGAGACAAAAAGTAAACTTCAAAGACAAAGAAAATCTAGAGGTGAATATAACAAGAAAAAAACCTTGTTTTTTCTTAACCTACTATTGTTTACACATTGTTTACTTACGTGGGGTTTTTAATCCTTGGAGTAGCAAATACTGAAATTTGTACTTGGCAATTTTATTGCAGATCCTTTCCATCAGAACTAGTATAAATACAGATCAATCCACTCATCAGTGCAGATGACCTTATCACAGAAATTTAAGAGTTTTGGTTTTTTGCACTGCTCTTTATGTTACAAATAAAGTATATTCCAACAGTTACCCAAAGGAAGGTTCATAGAGTAGTTAAACTTGCCGAAAACAACAGCTTGCCACTAAAAACAAACAAAACAAGACTCTACACCAATAACATATTGGCTATTTTTATCTTCTTGGTCATGAGAATGTTAGCAAATAAACCTTGCTTTGTTTCAACAAATAGTTTGATACTGTCACATTTACAGAGTAATCTATGTTCTTAAGCACTCCAAAAGAGACACAACCATAATCATATTCATTTTCTAATACCAAAATTCTTGATTATAAACAAGTCAGTAAACAACAGTAAACAAATAATTCCTAATAAGAATCTATTTAATTTATTCTAAGGCCTTACTTGTAATACTGTAACATATGACGTTCTCAAGCAATGGTCAGACCTACGCAACAAACTGCAACGCCACAGAAATCTCCTCTGGTAGAGACAATTTAACAGGAAAAAACAGGGCAGCCTGGGAATAGCCAGGTGAGACAGAGGCTATTCAGTTATGACACTTTGGAAAAGCCCATGAGCTAAATCATAAGAGACATGTAAATGAAAACAATCAGAGCAAGCAATGTTACCTACGGGTACCATTACAGTGTCTACCATTATAATGCATAACTGTTACAAAGGAAATATCAGGCAATTTTAGAATTGTCTCGTATTCCAAGAAATGGAACTGAAGATTTCTCACATTATCTGTTCTATACTGGGTTTACTGGGACTTTTTTTTTTTTTTTGACATTGTCTCAGAAGCACTTCAGTTACTTGTAAAAATTTGCATTCGTAGAAACTTTTCTTTTTCTCCTATTAACAATATTCACAATTTTTAAAATTTTTTAAACATCTTGCTATGTCTTTGTGTTCCTTGTCATCAGGAATGTACTTTTCACCATTTCTATGAAAGATTGTACTTAGCTGTTCCCATGGAGTTCACAAATGCTCAGTCTCCTGGCACCAGCAGGAGAGCCCAGGCTGTTGAGGCAATAGGCAGAGAAACCCAAGAAGAAACACTCCCTCACTCCTGGGTTTCAATGCTTCTGCTTGTCTCACCCAGGCGATATGGCAAGGAAAGCAGACTGGCAGGTGGGACAAGAGCCAGGATGAGAGGCTGGAAAAAAGCACAGACAGAAATGAGAAAGCTGCAGGTGGAAGACCAAAAGCACAAAGTAACTTCTGGGTTTTTGTTTCTGTCATCTTTGACCGCTGTTTGTAACCTTGCTGTCCCCCTACATAGCTTTTGTTTTACAAAGTCAAATGCTTTACTTTTCTCGGTCTATATTTATCCGTGCATTGTTCGACTTAACAGACAAGACAAGCATTTGCATAATCATGTCTTTATCTGCCACTGTGAACATGCGCCAAACTCCAGATATGCAGGAATCTGCAGCATTCTCAGTTTAAAAAAATCATGTTTGGTGTCCTTGCTCAATAGAAAATTTCAATATAAAGTAACAACATAGAAATAATGTTAGTTCAAATATCGCTAATAGAACCTCTTTTTAGTTATAACCATCTTCTGTGGTATAGCTGTGATGTTAGCAGATGTGAAATGGCTTCCTATTATTTGGGATAACACATGGGCATACGAGGAATGAAGAATGAAAGGGTACTTCTGCACTGAAATCCCTTTTAGATCTTGGCATCAACAACCCATTGGAAACTCACATACACCCCAGGTATCTGACTAACATGACTGATGTTAACATTTATGACATCGAAGCAGCAGATTTTTAACATGAGCTATAACTAGACTCAGCCTACAATATAAACCCATTCTTCCTTCTGCTCATAGGAATAGCTTTAAAGGGATCTGTGTTTCGCCACAGCTCCTTATTTCTCCCAAGACCACTGAACTCTACAGAGCCACTCTTCACTACACCTCACTCACTGTAACTTCTATTTGGGTGCCACATAATATACCTTGATCCTCTCCATGCATTTGGAAATAGCACTCAGTGCATCAAAAACAGTGAGTCAATGTAATTACATAAATGACTGACTATGTAACACTTGATACTTAATCCCCTCACCCCCCTCCAAAAAAATAAGATACCGAAAAGACCAAATACACACACACACACACACACACACACACACACACACACACTTTGTTCTTGACCAGGATTAATTATCTTTCATATAATTCATACTTCACTTAGGCTTTGATATTAGCCTAAATAAAAGGATAATGACCATGACCGTGGAAATCTAGCACCTTCTTGCTGTTACAATAATCCAACAAATGCTCTGTATACGCAAATTGTCTCACCGACATCTCTATTTACACTAGCAGCAGTAGCTCCTGCTTTCTCTGAGCCATATCATCACTGCAGGCACCAGACCATTTTTAAGCACCTGGGAATTGCGGCTCAGGTTTTGCCTGTTGCATATCACTTACTGCTTCTAGGAAGCAACCCTTTTTCATTAACCCTTGGCACTCCCATTTTCTAAATCACGAGGCAAGGGCTCTTTTACAAGCATTTCTGCAGCCTCTATAATCTAATAAATGACTGTTCAAATTTATAGACAGTAGCCTGGAAAGACAGTGAAGTACAATTAGGAGAAAAACCTGTAGTTATTTAATCACTTGGGTCCCAGCTCTGCACAAACACATTCATTCCAAACAGTTGTTGTTCTGACTTCAGTGAAGTTGGTTTTGACACAGCTAATTATCACCAAAATTTGCCTGATCAGGGCGTCTGCTACCTCACCAGTGAAGGTCTGATCAACAGAGCCATTAGAATGCTTGTAGCCATCTTATGCTAAAATTTGTCCTGTGAACACAATAGCGGCTGCCTGTTTTGTGCTGCAATTGTGTTACAATTAGGGCAGCAGCTACACATCTGTCAAGTATTAGTTATTTTTCACATAGACCTTCTGCAGGATGATCACTGGTAAAATCCTTTGGGAGATGCTTGTTCAGATTAATCATGGCATAAAGATATGTGAGTGTAACTGAATGGTGAAGTCACTGTGCTCATCTCTCATGCCCATTACCCAGAGATGTGAACAGGCAGTTTGTCTGCACAGAGCAACACCACACTCCTGCAAAGACAGGCTCTGCAGCTTGGTTCTTTCAGTCCTACGGACACTGCAGGCAGCTGACCATTCTAGGTCATCTCTCCTGAATGAAATGTTAATACATTTACAAAGCTGATTAGTTGAACTGACCCATCTTTTTGTCAGCTCTTCAGTTTGGCTTCAGAAATCCCATAATAGGATTTACTCTTCTGCAGCAGCTTGCATAGGAGCCCTGTAAATTCAGCCCAGAGGGCTTTTGCTAAAGGAAAATGAGGTGGCATATCATTTCACTGCAGTACACTTCAAATACATGTGCAAAAGCATGAAGACTGCCCAGGTTCAGCATTGATCTGCATGAGGTCATAGAAACATGATTACTGTTCCTGTAGAAAGCACACGTGCTGTAGCAAATTCAAACTGCATTGCAGGGACATGAAAGAGGGAGAGCATGGAAACTGCCTCACCAGCTTCCTCACCCACTGAACAAAAAAGACAGCAGTCAAGAAGTTAGACAAAGTAAGCAGGAGACCTACATTTGGCAACTCATCTCTACAGGCAGCTCCATGTCAGAGCAGTGAGCAAAGTGCCTCTCATAGCACATTTCAGTGCACAACCTCCAGTCAGCTACACAGAAATTTGTTAAACTCTGCATATGGCTGAAATTTTCCATTTTCTGTTTCAAGCGTTCTCAAGGTTTTTCCTAAGATGAAACATGTCTAATAGTTATTTTCAAAAACTATCTAGAATAGGAATTGTAAATTTAGAAGAATAGTGTGTGCATATGTTTTGTGCTGTTCCAAATCTGAACAAATACTGCACCTTTGAAAAATGTCACATCAATGAACCCTGGGACATGTCAGACAAGGTAAAAGAGTGAGGGAGCAGGGGGAAATATTGTAGAAAGTTCTGGTCTCCTCTCAAAAAGTATGGTTAGACAGAACTCAGAGAGGAAACAAGGTTGTCTAAAAGATAGGAAAATGCTGGTTATTAAGGTGCAAGACTTTGAAATCTAGAAAAGCAAACAGACACATGAAACAGATCTTCAAAACTGTGAATGTCATAGAGATAGTAAGGTAAGATGCCCATCCACTGTCTCTTTCAGTGCAAGAAGCAAGTGGCCTCAAATGAGGCTAGCAAAAACCAAACTCAAACAAAAAGGGTTGTTTTTTCATACAAAATTTGTAAAGTTCTTGATCCCCTTGCCATATAACAGTGAAAGTTTATAAGTTTTTATTAAAGAGAAACTAGAAAAACTTGTGGAAGAGAAATATGCCAGCAGTTACTCTCCACATAATATTACCTCAACGTGTTTCTGTATTAAAAATACTTGGGGCTAGGGAAAGGACCAGAAGATGGCAGACATATATGTTTGTCCTGCTCTCATTCTCAATCCTAGGTATTTGTTTTTGATTTTTATTGGAGGCATGGCCTTGGGATATAGAGGTTTTTATTAAAAAGAAATTAAAATTTTAAAACTTCTATACAGCTATTTCCATGCTGTTATATCTCAAGTGAATGTAAGCCACAAAGAACAAGTAATATGTCTGTTTGTGAAGTCCCAGAGATTTTAAAAAGGCTTCAATTAGACAGGTCCTAGAGCACATCTAATGGAGTCCTTGTTTGTATCATCTTATTTTATTCTTCCCAAAAGCTGGCCTGTACTGACTTTTCTCCTTGCATACCCACCCTAGTCCCAAGAACAAGGAAGAAAGGGGAAGCATGGTATGGAGTTTACCTCAGGTCACATCACATCAAGGGGGAAGTCACTGTCAACTTTCAACTATTATATAAAGGAGGAAACTTGCCCAACAAAATAAGGAAAAAGGCTCCAGTGGGCTCTCCCAGACAGTGATTCAGAGTTCTACACCTACTCAAAAATCCTCTGAAGGTGTTTCTATCTCTCATAGGCAGACTAGAAGACAAGCCAGCAAACACAGACATCCAAGGAAAATGGCTAAATTTAGGCAGATAAATACTACTTCTTGTGCAGATTGGAAATAAAGACAGAGCCTAAAGAGATAACTATCAAATAAATTGCCAGTGATTGCTTTTGAACTGCCCAGGAATGATGGTATTTTATCTTGTCATCACATCTAATAAACAGAAAATGCAATTGAGTCACTCCGTAGGCAATTGGATTTGATTTTTCATTTCCCTTTGATGCTTATAATTCCATTTTATGTTAGCAGCAGAGAAGGCTGGGCTATGACAGTGATAACAGATAATCTAGTAGTGCATATTTTTTCCTAGAACATCATGAAAGTAGCAAGTCGTGATAACCTCTAGCAGCAACAAGAAGTAATGATGAGACTTTCGCATAGAGGCTTTTGCAGCATTACTGACATCATTACACTGCTGCTCTGTAGAAATCAGTTGGCATTTTTCAGCATAATAGAGCAACCTTCCTTCAGCAAAATGCTGGTGTTAGCTGAACTGCTCTGGAAAGCCTGGAGGGGCTCATTTACACAAGGGTTAATGGTCTGAATGCTGCACTTCTATTCCCAAAATCCAAGCCTCCATGCAGACATTCTCCCAGTTTTAGTATCATTCAGCAACTTCTGCCTTCTGTTCTTCTGATCAAATATAAATTGCACAGCTTAGCTTTTTTTCACAGCTGTACGAACTACTTCAACTAATGGTTACCTAACTTTCACAAGCATAACAGCATTTGTATCACAACCCAGCAAAACCTCCAGACAATTCCACTCAATTCCTCTTCTAAAAGTCCTTGAATTAATGTAGGTTCATAATTATCCAAGTATACTCTTAATTGTTTTCAGATCAGTCCTCTTATTATGATTTTTTTTTCAGTCACTCTCAATTAGGCTCAGTTTAAGTGCTTCCAGCTGAAACATCCCAAGATAAATATTCTTGTGACTACCATGACAATTGACAGTTCAAAGCACAGCATAATGTAGCAGAATTTATCTGTTTGGGAGCCCAAAAGTGAGACAGTATCTTGAACCTGATAGATAAATGAAGTTGAGCCTCTTTGTCTCCTGCTGTTTTAACTCAGTGAGTGCTCCGTGCCTCTGACCTGTGGTACAGGGGCACCTGACACTGCAATAATGCTGAAGCACAGGAATAAATTACCTGCAGTGCTATGGAAATGTCTAGCAGAGGGAATTTTTAAGAACATGTTGGACTAACTGCTTCTGACAGTTGCTTAAGTATAGTTGACATTACTTTCAGAAAAGGAGATTATCTTCCGCGGGTTTTCCCAGACCTATTTTGTAGAATTTCATGGCATACCAGCATTAAAACCACAGTACAAATTTATAAAACAGCAGCAGTTCACGTATCTTGGGATGTGGCGTGACTGTGTGGCCTTCTGAAGTTCCTTCCAGCCTGACTTATCCCCTGATTCTCTGGGTAGCTGGATTGCCATGGATCCACTGCTCTCTGTGCACCACTATGATTTTAGAGGTCAAAGCATCAAATATGGAAATTTATAGAGGAGGCCGGTGACGTATGTGCCTGCATATAACCACGGTTCTTGTACTGCACATTTCTTACCCTTAATCTTGTGTGTGCACACATCCCCCATCTGTTTCTCTCTATGTTGTAATCTATTTGTACTCCTATTTCTCTCAGCTGTTCTCTTTTTCTCTGGAAAGCACCACATTCTGAGGATTTTGGTGGACACTTCTATGTGTTTAGAATTTGCCCAAAGTGTTTTACCATTCTGAACGATCTTCACATCTGACTGAACTGTATTTACAGATGAATGTTCAGAACAATGAAAAAAAAATTGTTCAAATTTTAATTTGCAGTAAAAGTAACAACTTGGCTGCTACAGCAGTAAACTTTTATGTAACTAACTTTGTGAGGCAGTGAATGCATTTCCCTATATATAATGGATTAGAAGTATGTAATACATTGAGTCAGCCCTAAGATCTCAACATAGAAATAAAAAAACAAGCCCCAAGACATTATAACCTTAGAAAAAAATTCTACGTTCTTGAGTTCAATCTTCAGTATAACTATCTTCATTACCAGCTAGTATAAATGAGCTTTTGATCCATGGTGCAATTTACATGTATTTATAGCATGCTATAAACCCACACAATAATTTTATTTCTTTCTCTAGAATTTGCTTCTTAGCAAGTGTTTTCTGACAAGCAAACAACTTCATGGCTCCATAAGAACGAGAGCTGAAGATTCTGGTGACAGACAAAAACTAGCTATGTCCAAAACACCATTAAAGCTGTAAAGCTAGACTCTTTTTTTTCCCTTAAACTTAAGGACTACATAGCTGATATCTCAAAGCCATTTTTTTTTCCTCATTATTATTATTCCTGTTTTTTCACTCCTTAGTTTAAGAACAATTTGTAGATGCTGAGAACTGAGTTGAGATATGAAAACCATGCAAAACCCCATGCTTCATACAAAACAGAACTCTGTCAAGTTTAAGAGGTTCGTATGACCTGACCTTGTTCATACAAGCCAAAGAAGAAAGGAGGAGTTCCCTCTAAATCCCATGGCATCAGTAGTCTTTGTATTCCAATAACAAATCAACCAAGTCCACACAGTATAAAACTCAGCTTAGTATTATGTTTATTTCCTGATGCTTTCCTGTAAATGAACCAGAAATTAAGAATGAGCTTGCCTTTAGATTTCTTAAATAAAAATAGAAATAAACTAAACCAAAATAAATTAAAAACAAACAAACAGAAAAATTCTCCTCTCCCCCAAATAAGATGATTTAAAACCTATATATATATATATATATATCAGACAATTCATGATGAAACATCGATTAAAGCCATTGGCTTACACCTAGAATATAAGGAGGACTTATTTTCCCCCACTGTCCTTTAGATGTAAAAAAACCCCAAAACCCAAGCAAACATGCTGTGACCAATATCTCACCCTTTAACATCATATCAAAGGTGAAGATCAAGCCCTTGTCTGCAGAAATATTTAGTGAGAGCTCCTCAACACAAGGGTTTTCAAACTGAGAAGAGTTTAGGCAACACACAAGACATTTTGATGTTCCACTGAGAAACAAGATCAATGAACTGAAACCAAGCTGAAATATTAGCTCCAGGAAGGATGATAAATTCCTTGCATAAATGTTGGATTTGAAGATAACTATACAAGATATCAGATAGTATATATACTAGTTTACATTCAAATATTTATATTTTATCCAGAGTCTTACTCACACACTAACGTGTGACATTCAGTTCGAGTACTCTGTATTAATGTGCAATCTTCATGGTGTTTGAAGGAAGGGGAATGACACCCATTGCCCTACTTGTCTGTCCCTCCTCCCTCCAGCATATGTTTAAATTCTGCCTTTGGAGTATGAATAGCATAGCTATCCCAAACACTTCATAAAGCAGTCTCACATATCCAAGCAGGTAGTATTTACTTACAAGACTCAAACTGTGCTAGGGAAATGCAAGAGAGTTCTGCCATCATTTATGTAGAGAGCAAGACTGGATGATGTTAAAGTAGATTCAACAACAGAAAAATAATCCCAATAAGTGCAGGGCCTGGTAGCATTATGCAGTGTTCAGCTTTTATATAAGAGTAGGGGAATGGCTGCAGGGATTTTGGCTTGGAAGACTGACAGTGAAGAAATTTGAGCATGTATCATGGAGCAGCGAGTGAATGCACACTCCTGAGACTACTCCAAATACTTTATAGTATGCATACATAAAGCTCAACCAAAGTTATACCAATTCAGTATGGCATAAAATAAGAAAGTAAGGCATTCAGAGAAGCAAGTCATGATACAATTACCATCAGCTTTGCCTTTCCCTAAGGCTTAAGAACCTGTAATTGACAGCCATGGGAAAACC
Source organism: Cnemophilus loriae (assembly GCA_013397755.1). Classification (NCBI taxonomy): domain Eukaryota; kingdom Metazoa; phylum Chordata; class Aves; order Passeriformes; family Corvidae; genus Cnemophilus; species Cnemophilus loriae. Next base: position 421,554 of record VZTF01003490.1, on the reverse strand, counting down.
CCATCAAAGTAGGTCTAATTTTATCAGGCTTTACTTAAATTACTGAACTACAAACCCAGTTTGACAAAGCTGCTTTAGTATGGCTCTACTGTTATTCCATTTTAACTTTTATTACCAAACAAAAATTGAAATGCAAGGCTTATATTCAGGAAAATTATTTAAATATACTTCTGTTGTTAGAATGGACTGCCCTTAACGAGGTCTGTACATGCAGTATAATATATTGCTGAAGGCTGATTAAATAGATGCTTAAAAAGATTTAAAAGCAAACAAAAGAGACCTAAATCAGAAACTTAAAGGCCAAATACCAGTTTGAGCCTACTCTCACTTGGGCTCCAGTGCTGCTTGCTAGAGGTCTGAGCTGCTTGGTGGGTTGTCAGATTGTCTGAATTGCATCTGAATACGCTGAGCTGTTGACAAGGCAGATGCCAGAGTTGCATGAGTGGAATCTCTGGTGTGTTTGGCAGGAAATTAAAAGCTTAAAATTGGGTATGACTTTTAGGAATCCGAAAGCAGGTGGTATACTGCAACTTGAACAGAAACAGAAGAAACTGCCATTGACTTCAGTGAGGGGAGAGGACATGCCACCTGAGAGATCTGGGGTCAGTAGAGGTGCCCAGCCTGAATTCAGACTACTACTCACACTGCATTTCTTACAGTCCTGTCCAGGCTTCCTGCATTTCCCTCTCCAACTAGTGAATTGTAATTTGGGTCCCTGTAAAGGCACAGTGAAATAGTCCATTCATTTGTGAAGTACAAACATTTGGCAAGCCAAAAAGGTCAAAAGTCAACTAGAAGGTCAGTCCTACTGTACGTGCCAGCTCTTTCCAGGAGTTGTGAATGGCAGCTAAGATTAGAAGAAAGAAACAGGCCCTGTATCAGTGCACTGTCCCTGCTCAGCCACCTCCAGTAACAGATGCCTTTGGAAAGACTGTACAGACACCTCGGAGACCTGAAGTGTTAGAGCAAAATTTTCTGGCAATACCATCACAATTTAAATCTCAAAAATCATACATAATAATTAATGTCAAGAGCTATTCAAGGAATTTTTACTTTGGCCAAAATATCCCCAGCAGATGGCATGGTCACTAAGCACAAAAAGCCCAAAATCAGTGTTAGCACATCTATGTATATGCAACCAAACCCAGACTGTGGCTGGTTTAAAGAGGATGGGTTTAAAGTGCAATGAGAAGTCAATGAGAAAGGAGCCTGTTTTTTATCAGCTCCCTTTCCTGAGAGCATCACAAGAGCACTCAGGGACAAAGATGTAGACTGCATTGGTTAAGCTGGTAATATATATCTCCTTAAAAAAAAAAAAAAAAAGAAAAAAAAGAAAAAAAAAAGAATTCCCAAACCCCTCTTTCCTAGGGAAATGCAGAGTGCAAAAGGATTTGCTGGCATGAGCGTAGCAGAACACATAAGGAAAAATTCAAAATTTGGAAAAAGTTACATTTCTGATGCATGCACTGTGCTCCTGTACAGATACAGAGCACGTACACATACACAGAGCACTCATGGTGCAGGAGATTCAGTCAAAAGAAAGAACAGGTTACAATTTATGAAGAAGAAAAATGTTAATCCTGCAGAGGACCAAAATTAGGTCTGCTGTACCTATGAAAAGGCTTGCACAGAATATAACATTTTCCAGATTCTAAACTACTTGGCAATTCCAATCCTGAAGGTTATAATTAAAGACCAGCTTTACTCTGCAAAAAGTAGCAGAGCTGGCACAGTATTCTTCTTGCTTTTAGGCGATCAGCAGAGGAAATATGACAGAATGGCAAAGAAAAATCTATGAAGAAAGATGAAGCAGTTCTTAAGTTTACTGAATTATCAATTACTGATTGACAGTGGGACTCCTAAAAATCCCACTGGTGCAGTATGACATTCAGTATGGATAGTGTGGATAACGCTGACTGGTTTTGAAAAATATTGCCTGTTGAAAATGTAATACAGGAAATGTAGGAAGTGTCATTAGGCATGTCAGTAAAAGCCAAAGGTACAAGTGATAAATGCTCAGTGCAAAATGTGAGTGTGGGAGAATTCTGTGGGTCTGTATAGGATCTTCACACAACTCTTCTGAGACATTAAAACCAAACAAACTAGACTTTTGCAGTGGTTTTTAAATTTTAAGTTGTCATAATTTTCAAATGAATTATGCAATAACTTGTTACAAACCTCAGTAAGTAGCAACACTGCAACATTCTACATTCAAACCAACCAAAGTCTAACCAAACTTCTGCCTTATTTTAAGAGACTTCAAATGAGATATCCAGGACAGATATTTTTACAAATTCATCCTACTATCATTTGTGGTCTTCACTTCTGTTAATTCTGCAAAATACTTTTCATTGCAATAACAAATACCTTGTAATTAATGTTTTGGGGTTTCTTTAAACAATCTAAACTCTAATCCTTCCTGTTCCAAAATAAAATACATAACTAGCCATTACTTATCTACCTGTAAGTAAACATGGCTCAGCTTTGAAAAATTAAAAGGTTAGTGACAGACACCATGAAATCTAAGTCACATAAGAAATCCCTATCAGTATAACAAAACCTTTCCATTTTGTCAGACCCTTTCCCATATTATTATGTACTTTCATTATCAAAATATCAACAGGCAATATGAAAATTCTTCAGAATGATTTTCACATTATCTGTAGGTCCTTAGACAGAGGCAGTCTCCATTTGTTTAGACTGAAAGGTTATCTTTACACACATCTTTATCATCACTGAATTACTGTGGCCTGATTAAAGTTTAATGACATGGCTACTCTGGTGATGAGTCTCTAGAGACTACCACGTACTGACAGATCTATTTGTTTCAAAGAGAGCAGAAGTGCTAAAAGTATATAAAAGCAGTAGCTGTACAGTTTCAGACTAGCACTGCCTTCTCTAAAGACACACAGTGCAGCAATTACAGCCTGAGCCTGTGATGTTACTCACATGTTACTCACGCTCAGGAGGCTGCCCCACAGAGCTTGAAAAAAAGCTCAAATTACTTAAAAATTACAGATCTCTATCCAGAATTTCTGGAGACGGCTTCCAAGAGCTTTGTGTTTCAGAGTTACATTTCCTCAACTTTTCTCACATAAGCTATTCCTATTGCACTACAGAAATCCCCAAAGTGCAATAAAACACCACAACATTTAGAAGGGTTTTCTCCAGCTGTGTGCCTTATCTTGTCTGCTCATACTACAGCAAACTAGTCTCTCCAAAACCATGACAGATCCCCTTCTGTAGCAACAGAAAGCACTAACCAGGATCTGCCAATGCAGACTCACCAAGTTTTAACATTTGCATCAGAGAGGGTAACACTGGTATTAGCATAAACAATGGTATTAGCATTACTGTATTCTTAAAACACTAGAAAAGAAATTGGATTCTTGAACCTAAGTGGGAATTACCCATCTTAATTAGTAGTTTATGAATTAAACCTCAGAAATTTATTTTCCATTGGAGGGATGTTAAACATAATGCTAATTTTCCAATATTTATTCATTCTATACTAACAATAAAAATTAATTCTGAACAACAACCAAAAAAGGATTAGCTCTTGAAAACAAAGTTTCATATGTATTTTCTCACCTCTAAGCAACAGTAATTTTGTAAAATCTGTAATAGTTTCTTCATGGTTAGGACCAAAGATGCTATGGTCATAGCACTTTAGAAATGTAGCGGTGCAGAATCTAATCAAATTTATTTAAATAGATTTAGAGAAACTTCCAAGGTCCAATAATTACTTTACATGGACTAGCAATAACCAGCAAGTATAAGTCAGTGAAAAAATTGGTCACAATATCTTCAGCAATTAGAAAAACTTCACCTATAAGCAAATGGACAAATTCTGCTATTTTTAACATTATCACGTCACTTCAAAAACAAAAATAAGGCTAAATGGCTGTAACTAAAATTGGCTGTAACTCTTGCAATTGTCATCCCTGAAGTAGCAGGACCTGCATTAACGTTCTCTCTCAGTAGCCTGTGGGAACTGAGGGCTAGATAAGGCTCGTGATGTTTCCAGCTGAAACTTCATGATGCAGGCAGCAGAAACGCAGCCCTTCCAGTGAGAACCAGCGTTCCCTGCACGTGCTGTGCACAGAGTCCCGGCACGCTCTATATCTAACATCGCCGTGCATCGAACACACTCTGCATGGGGTAATCAACTACATTTTCAGTTACCTAAATGTTTCTACACCCTGTGTGGTTTCCAAGCATGGGCACTGCAGGAAGACCTGGGGGTTCCAGCAGTCAGGAGCCACGGGGATGCTCAGTACAGCAGTTCTTGTTGGGCTGACAAGTCCAACGTACAGAGATATTAGACAAATGGTGAATCCACACAGACAGAATTAACAGCCTGGGGAGAATCCAAGGCAAAAATCAATGCACACACATCTGGAAGTGAGTCCTGACAATGCTCCAGGGGAACCAACCACCCATTAGACTGGTTTCACATTCACCGGATCTATTCGTGCACCTCTCACACTTCTCTCAAAGGACTCAGACAGAGGAAGCTGTGCACAGCTTTCTCCAAGTGAACAGGGAGCTGCTAACTCAGCTACACACCTAGTGGGTAAAGCTTCTCAAAAGAGTGTGATCTTTGAAGGTATGATAGCCTGCTAATCAGAACAGCAATACAGAAAATTAAAGACCTGGGTCTAATATTCTTCACTAGGTTCAGAGCCATAAAAGCAATCTGTCAGGGTGATGCTTTTGTCACCCCAGACAGTCTGAGAAGGCAAACCCCATGTGCAAGTGCTGAAGTTACCCTACTGTGTGAAAGATTTTAAGAATCAAAGAGGTACAAAAATACTAGAAAGGGAACAAAACTCATCAGAGGGAGTACAGCCTTCACTCCATTCGATACTCCCAAGCTAATCATGCATTTTATTCAAAGGATGTTTCTACTGATATACTGTATCTTTGAGCCTACAATTATAAGTCTATGAGGCCAAGTAATGAATTTTCAATTAAATTTCCTTTATCAAGGTTTAAATAGAGTACTACACAAAATATGCACACAAACGTACTCCAAATACAAAACAACCTGTAAATACTTAGAGCTTTGAAGAGCAGTTTTCTATATGAAACCATATAATTTGCAGATAAAATTTTACTACACCACAAAATATGAACTATAGTTTACAGCACAAAAAGCCACATTTATTCCCCTCTCCTGATTTTCACATCAGAATATCATAATCAAAATAGTGTAAGAAATAAATTTGTATAATTTAATAGTTTAGTAGCAGAGATCTTTTTGCCAGAATTAATTTAATAGCATTACTCACCTGGACCAATTTTTAACATAACACCTACACAGGAAGGGCCCAATCCTTCCTTCACATTAGTTTACTGTACAATGTCAGAACCAAACTCTTCATTTATAGCAGCATGAGAAGATAATCTCACGGGAGAAGCCACTGAAGTGTGATCTCTTATTCTGCTAATATAGTTGGGGTTTGTTTGCTTTGGGTTTGTTTGTGTTTTTCTTCAAACAAACAAAATTAATTTCAAATTTTTTCATATTTCATACAGAAACTGGTACTGGCAAGAACCTAAAGCCAGCAAGCCCATATTGTAGCATCGGTGTAACGCTAAACTCGTTCTTTAGTGATGGCTTCCCAGCCACTCCCAAGAGCATCCTGTGATCCCACAGTGTTTTTCAGTGATTGACTGCCGTTAGATGTCCATTTGTTATCTAAACAAAATTTCTTAAGACTCTGAGAACCCCTAAGTACTGCGGTCTGCCAGGACAGCAGACATTCACCATGCTTTAAATGCAACCACAAATAAAAAATATGAAAATATAAAATTATACCTAGAAAACCCCTAAGCATAACCAAACTAGGATTCATTAAATATTTACTGCATGTTTGCTCTTTCTGGGTATGCTTAACCATGCCAGAAATATTCTGAATTTTGTCCTCCACAAATTCCCAACATACATCATGAACAAAATGTCTCTCAAACCATTACAATTTGTCTTCTGAAAGCCCTCCAAAAAGCTGGGGGGTGGGAATCATATGTTTCAAAATTTTTCATGAAAAGAAAAATGTTTTTATTTCACCCATTCCTCTTCCAATCATAAGCAATTCATCCAATTCAAGTGACATTGCATTGCATATCCACATGAAACACTCACTTATTTCTCAAATATACCATTCCCTAGATGAATCTTCAATTACCTTTTTAAATGAGGCATCTCTCTGACTCAAGCTAATTGTGCTTTCAGGAATTAGAAGTCAGACACATAGCAGAAGTACATGTGGCTTGCTTCATTTTTATTACTGTTTCCTATTTCAAAATGTAAATAACTTAAACACTTAAGTGCAAATTCACTGACAGAAGTCAAAAAGCATATAGTCAAAAGCAGAGATTTGTGGAATGAAATGCCTGCCTTCACATGCAGTTATAAGATCTTAATTTTATTTTTTTCTCATAAATCAGAAAATTATTTCAGGACGTCATCAAGCTCTAAACACATCTGTCTTCTCCCCAAATCTAGATAAGCTCCTCAGAACTATAAATGTGATTGCCTTTGCCTACTTGAAACAATTGCTAGTGCCTTATTGCTAGTTATATATCTGTCTTACCCCTAGGTTCCCCTGCAAACAAAATTTCATTCAAAAGTGTTTCAGCCCTTACAAATTTAGGCTCTGATGCAATCCTGGTTCTCATGGATACCTCAAAAAGTTATGCTATAACTTTTACAAGCTTGCTGAGAAAATACGGACCATTACAGCTGCAGGGGTCATGTTATTTAAATTCCCTCAGAATACAGAGTAGGTCTGAACTATGATAAGAGGGCTGTGCAGAGGGGCTTTCATGCCTGTGTACCTGTTACAGTGGAAATACACATTTCAGTTTAACAACTGGTATTTATGATTCTAGAAATACCATTAGCTACTATGGTGATGAAAATTGATTTCATGGTAATTTTGAAATTTTTAACTCCATAGGATTTTGTACATGACTATAGGCATCTGTTTACAATCTCCCCTCCTGCAGCTATTTAAACTGTACATGGTAATTTAGCAGCCCAAATATGAAAAACATGAAAGATCAGGGTTTTCACATTTAAGTCCTGGTTTGTAAAAAGGTTGCTAGTTTTTTGTTATTCTCTTGCAAGTTCAGCCAGAGACGTCTAAAATGAGATTGAAGGACTGAAGATTTTTTTTTTTATTGGTAGTAACTTTCCTGATCTTTTCATACATCTGCATTTTAATGTCAGCATATTCTGTCATTTATTCAAATATATTGCATGAGCAATTTCTCACATTGCATCTCATGAATATATAATCCACACAGAAAATTAGCACACAGCAGTTGGTATACGCTTAGATGAAAAATCTACCCAAAAAGTAAAGCTTTCTTTTTTCACATTTTAATTGTACGTTCATACCACCTATGCAATTTTAATGCTTCAATAGCAATCTTACAAGGCACAGAACACTATAGCTACAGAGAACCCTATCAAATCAAACATTCTGCATTATCAGTTACAGTGGTATTTGACTTTTCTTTTTCAGCCTCTTTTCTGACCTCTTTCATATTTTCTTGTTTTCTACCTGCCTATTGACATGAAGGAAAAACGGATAGATGTTATTGATAGCTACTATGAGACCCGTTTAGTAAGTCTTTTGACCTGACCTCTTTTTTTACGGACATACAAAATATAATACCTATTTAAAAACTAACTGCTCCTATCACTTGAAAACTTCACCCAGGAGAACAGCCAAAAATATGAAGCCTGAGGGAAACACTACATTGGAGGATGGCAGTTAGATTTTAGATAAAATTTCCAAAAATAGTTTAGCAATGAAAAAATCACATGATTTTTGGGAAGACTAAGAATTCCAGTTGCAATTTTCATTAATTATTCAGAATAATTTAAAAATCTACATGTATTCTGAAAACAGAGCTGGCCCTTATCACCACAGCCTTTTAAGTAAGTAGCAGTATTCTGAACAACCTCTGGAGCTGCAGGAAGGGGCAAGAGCAAACACAGCAGTAGTACAATATATTCTCACAGCTCATGGGATGTTAGGTTTGCATGCTCAGAGAACAGGAGGAAGCCAAAAGCATTTTTTTCATCTTTATCAAAAAACCCAGGGCAGCATAGATGAACTCAAAGAGTATGTTTGGGAATGTGTCACCTCCTGTCTACTCTACATGCATCATCACCTTCAGAGGCCTAAAAGATTTCAGTTAATGCTACACATGATGGCTCATTGCCTACCAGCTGGTTATTATTATTAGCTTCTAGCCTAGTTCTGAATAAAATGAGTGCATTATTTTTGACCTAAGAGGAACTGTATGGCTCAGTTTGAGCTTATTGCAAACACCAGCTCCTTTCCCTGTGGAATAATACAGTTGAGATCAGCTGGAACACTCAATTATAGGACCTCTCTAGTTTACTGGAATGAAAGTGACAACAAACTACTCAGAATTTCAAAAATCTGGGATCAACTTATTATTCTTGATTTATCTTTAAGAATTTAAATGCAATCTCCTAGCCCTTTCTCTTCCCTCATTTTATCCAGGGACGCAGATAGGCTGAAAATAGAGTGAAGGTTTGGGAGGAAGAGAGAGAGAGGCAGACAGACAGAGTAGGTTTAATATTTAAACTTGCTTATTAACTCAAAAAAATGAGGTTATGTTACAAAAAATTCTCTTTGTAGTTGCAGATATGTACATAGATGAAAAATAAGTCATCTCGCACCCATGCCCCATGGCAATGAGCTGCATTTATTAAACAGGGAGCCATGTCACCCAGTCTGGAGTGAAGCAACAAACAACTGTTCATCCTCTTTTGACTACATTCAACAACTGTCTTGGCCAGACCATCTTTCTCTAAAGCTCCTGACCACTGTCAGTAAGAATCTTGTCAGCCAGATCTGTTCTGATATAAATTAAAGTAAGTAATGCTACTTACGTGTTGCAACACATTATGACACCTCTTCAATTCTGGTTTATTAACTGAGGGTGCTTTAGTCACAGCCCAAGTACCCATCTCAAAGGGAAAAGGACTTTGATTGACAGAACAAAACTGTAACTGTAAAAAACCCAAAACCTAAATCAAATCAAAGCAACAAACCAACCAAACAAACAAGGTATTGGACAACAAACTTTGCCTGAAACATATGAACATACAAAAGGTAACAACCTAATCTTCAATGCAAACAATTTAACCACTGCAACACTACAAGCAAAATACACCTGGTATTTTGGGTAAAAGATGTGTCCCTCTACAGTATCAGTGCTCAACCAATCTATTTGAGCAACAACACAAAGAGAATTATGCAACCTCATTGAAAACCTGACAGCACAAGGTCATTGCTTATGCAGGATAATCAAACACATGGTACAGCCAACTGTAATATCCATTTTGGTAAACAAACATCTAGTAGACAAATATAAACCATGTTAGATGGTTTATATTTAAAAAGCTTTTCAGTAACTACAGGACAACCATGTAGCACTCCCTTTAAGAGACACTGGAAAAGCGATTTAGTTTAGTTGTAAGGGACTAACTAAATATCTATCAAAACAGTAACCTGCGTGCACACACCAACTGCACAGCAAACATGGGTAAGGAGGATAAACAGAGGTTCATCCAAAAATGCTTGTTGATTAACACTAGTGTCCAAAGGTCCCTATTAGGATTAGGACCTGATTGTTCTAACTGGATCCATTTTTTTTATTATGTAAGAGAGATGGTCCTTATACTCAACATTTGACAATATCGTATTTATTCCGGACATATTACTCCTATGTCCAAAATGGCCAAAACGCAGAGAGGTTTTTGATCCTGCTTTTGCAACGTGCTAAGCTTTCCACCTTTGTACTTTTAATTAGAGTTTTGTACAAAGCAGCTAAAAGGACAAGCAAAGAGAAGTGGAAAGGAAAATGCTGTTTCCTCCAGTCCCCTACAACATCGATCTGTTCCTGAAAATACCACCCAGTTACAGGGTCAGTACAGAGTTGTAGAGTTCCTGAGACAAACCAAGTCATGCATAAGCAGTTTTTTGGGAGAGTTTTTCACTGCAAGTGAACAAAACTTTAAATCTCCTGAAGCACAGAATCATACAAAGCACAGACTCTTCTGGGTTGAAAGGGATCTATTGAGAGCACTTAGTCCAGCCCCACTGCTCAGCAGGGTCAGCTACAGCAGGTTGTGCAGGACAATGTCCAGATAGGGCTTTGAATATCTCAAAGAATGGCTGAAATCTAATCAAAGCCTTAGTGTAATTTTGGCTCCCTCTGATTTTCAGGAATGACTGACATATTTTCTTAGGAGACAGTCAGCTCACTTTGGTGCTATTGTTTCAGTTTCTGTCAGTTCAAACTAACAGCTCTGCAGCAGTTTATTCTGCTTATCTTCCTAAGAGAAGGGCTTACTAATTATTTTTAAGTAGCCCTTTGGGTTTTTATAGAAGTTGAAATCAGCAAAATCTTAACAACTGGAATAGTCTGTACCCTTAAAATGTAAGAATATTGTATTCTCTGAGCATAACCTTCCATCATCCAGCATGAGAACAGTGTCCTAGGCTGACACATAAAAGACAGCTAAGTAAAACGCCACAGTATTCTCTTCCTGTTGCCAATTCATATCTAAAAGCTGAGAGAAAAATACACTCCTGGTGACAGCTTTGAAACAAGTCGATGTGTGACAGTAATCAGTTCTCTTCTGTCAAGTTGGATTCCAGGAAAAAGAATAGGTTTTTTAGGCTATGTGCCAACATTGTGAAGGAATAAGAACAAAGGCACAAAGTAGTACTTGGCTAAATCCCTCAGAAATAAAGACTATGGGCTTTCAGTGAAGAGGAGAGCTGGCTACCTGAGAAAAGGACAATTCTGGTAGATTGCGAAGAAGTCAAGTTGTAACGGCTTGGGCTCTGAAAGAGTGAGAAGAAGCAATAGAAGAGGACATGTCTGTGCAACAGGTTTGTGGAGGTTTTGCAGGATGACAGAAACAGACAATAAAGATTTACTAACGCAAAAACAAAAAAGAGAAGAAATCAAATTACATAGTGAGAATCAGAGGGCTTCGCATTAACTACAAGGATATGATAAAAATCAAACAAAGAACCAGTACATTGGTAATGTCAGTGCTATCTGCTGGTGTGAGAGACCAATGAATGGCAGTGTTTATGATGAAAAATGAGGGTTCAGAGCCTTATCACATCAGGAAACCAAAATCAAACATAAAGGTGAGACTGAGCAACATATATTCCCACCCCTAATGAGGGAAAAACCTCTCCTCCCTTCTTCTGTCTCAGAGCTCTTCCCTTTCGACAAATCACAAGGGCAGATAATCCGAAATCAGAGAGTAGAAAACCTGTTATGAACTTCTGGAGTGACAACATCACTGAGAGAAAATGGTCATTTCCTTTCTCAATCCCTAACTGAAGGTCTGTCTGTCGTTCTCCTTCACAACAGAAGCAAAACATTTCAACAATACTGAAGAAGCTGTTCTGCAAACCCAGATATAGGAATGTGAAAACTGTATCTATAAAGCAAATAAACCTTGACCGGCATTAATCAGTAGCCTAAATGCAGCCTAAGAGACACCTAGGTAGTATCACAGAAAAGCTGGGGTTGAAAGAGACCTCTGGAGACCATCCAGTCTAACCCCCCTGCTACGCTGTTGTGTCTCTATTTCCTCAGCTTCTCCACTTTACATTTAAAACCCAGTACTTCCCTTTGCTTTGATTCACCTTTAACTTGAGTGACCATGAGGTAGCTGTTAGCCTTGCTGTCTCCTGTGTCACTTCACATGTTGACAGAAGGTGTAATCCATATCCTTAGCACAAAATCTTAAAAGATATTTAAAAATTAAAATGAAACTTCCTCCTCTTGGTTATGTGAAAGTCACCAAGAACAAACCCTTCAGGTAGCCTTTCTTAACGACGAAAAGTGTTGGTTCAGTAGTTAAATGATACCGTGCCTCTGGCCAAAGTTGGTTTGTCACTGTTGGGGCGGCCGCGACATAACGTAGACCATGCCTCAGACAAGAGCAAAAAGCCGTTTATTCAAAGAGACAGTGTCTTTTATACACTTTTGTATGTTATCATTCACATTTTATACATTTTTGTATGTTACACATTCATTGGCTGCTAAATGACTACAACAGACTCATTGGCTATTATTTAACTACAATATACTACCATTGGCTAGCTATAACCTAAGCCTACAGGCACTCAGGAAAATAGCAGGTGCGATATGTTGCTATTCTCTCCTTCTATTGTTTATGCTTCATGCTTCTGCTAATCTTACAATTCCCATGGGTAAAATTGAATTCTCAGGGATACATTGTGATTGTGCTTAAGTCAAGATCTGGGAAGGTTTCAGACCAGCAGTCTGTTCCCACATGGTTAAGAAATTTCCGCACTGTAAATTGTAACAGAGAACAAAACCCGATTTAATATATAAAATAATTCTCCCCACATGCCCCAGGCCCTTCCAAAACTCACTAAACTTCACAATTTCATAATGTTGTGCCAACAAAAGGGAATAGCAAGGTGTAGAAAAGGCAAAGGAATGATGTATTTAAAGAAGAGAAACACTGAATCTTTGTTGCAGGAAAAAAAATGGTTGTCCAAACATGGATTTACTGCCCTTGCCACCTGCCCCTCCTCTTCGTCTTTGAATTCACTCCACGAATCTCTGAAAACAGCACTGACTAAAGAGCAGGTCTCACCATACATGAGTCAAGTTTTCAGCAGCATTTGTAGATTTGTATAAGTTCTTTCCGTGGTTTTACTGATGAATTCCTGTTGAGCAGTGTTTGCTACAGAACTAACAGAAGCATAATACTCATCGACTAACTGGACAGGGCAGATCTTGGGCTTTGACCTTGATCCTAAACTTACCGAAAAGAAATAGCAGAAGTGGAATCTTGCCAGCAACTACAAGGTGATACCAGTTGTCTCCAGCCCTCCAAATTTCACACCTGAGCTGAAAGGACTCCTGTCGAACCCAGGAGGCTCTGGGTTCAAAACAATGTTTGCACCGTGCATCACTTGTGATTCAAGTGCTTTCAATCTCTCCTTTCATGACTAGAGACCAGTTCTAATCATTTGCACTGCACAGATTCTCTGACATGGTTATGCAAACACAATATAGCTGAGCCTCAACGCACTCGGTATTTTCTTGAAAAAGAAAAAGCAAACAAACAAACAAACCCGGAAAAGTTAGGTGAAAGTAACCAAATAAAATAGTCTGAACGAGCTCAAAACCAGACGTAAGTCGTAGTTAACGCTAGGCTCCTTCTCTAAATGCTTGAGTGTCACATCTGAGACAGCCAGAAAGAAATCCCCGTCATTTAAATCACATGGTTTACGGGGCTGGGGCTCCAAGAACATCATGACATTCGTAACGAGGACTCAGCAAGGATCGCCCCTTTCTCCCTGGAGTCACCCAGCAAGCACCTCGCTGTCACGTCCCCGTTCTCACACTGCAGCCAGAGCACAACGCCAGCAACTTCTGCAGCCGTCCTGAACTCCTACAGCCGCTACATCCATCGCTCCAGCGAACAGCTCCCGACCGGCTGCCGCCTCTCGCATGTCCCGGCCGGGCACCGGCTGCCAGGCAGCGGTTCGCAGGTGCGAGGAGTCCCGGGCACGGCGCTGCCCTGCGGGGGGACGGCGCTCGCCGGGGCTACCAGTGCCCGAGGAGCCGCGCTCGGCCCCCCCCGCAGCCCGGACCCGCCCGGGGAGCGCAGGGCCCCGCGGGGCTCGGCCGCGAGGGAGGGCCGGGGGAGGAGTGAGGCGGAGGGCAGGGCCGGGAGGCGCCGCAGCGCCGGGGACGCGCC
>VZTF01003490.1:231940-407593 GCA_013397755.1 Cnemophilus loriae | reverse complement strand
GAGCCCGCGGGGCGGGCAGCGCTCCCCGGCCTGAGGACGCTCACGGAGGAGCCGCGCTTGGGTTGTGCGGTGCCCGCGGGGGAGCGGCGGAGCGGCGGAGCGGAGCCGCTGCCGGGCGCGGAGGGGCTCCGGGAATTCGCGTGTGGCTGCGGAAGGGCGGGCGGCGCGCTGCACCTGCCAGAAGGTGGTCCGCCACCCGCCGGGGCTTTTCCCCTACGCCTAAAGCAGGAATTAGAGGGCTTTTCTTACGATAGAAAGAAAAGACAGACTTTGGCGTCTAAATTTGCTCTAACAGCTGGTATTCAAGCCGTAGCATCTCAAGAGAGTCGGTAAGTTAATTAGTGCTTAATGATACCGTTAGGATGTTGTGCTTAAATCACTTCGGCGCGTGTCCGCTACCTAGTAAATCAGATTGTTTCACGATGAAAGAAAAACCTAAAAATCACTGTAGTTCTGTTATCCTGGCTCCACCAAACGCGCATTTATAGCGGTCATGAACAACCGATTAGCGCAAAACTTCCTGCAAGACGGAAATGGATGCACAGATAGCAGGAGCCTGCCGGAGATGCAAGATGTGGTTAAGCATAATTTTCAACAGTCACAAGTAAATTGCATTTTGATAGTAGCAGGCAGACAGAAGTATTATAGAAATTGTACCATCTAAGACTATCATAGATAAAAAGCATGTGTTGTCAATTATTACAATTTGTTTTGGTTTAGTTGCCCTCAGTGCAATGTCTAAATGAGTCGTAAAAAACGATAGAAATAAAGTTTGGAGAACGCACAGCCTTAAAAGGAAGATGGTGAAACGATGTATAACTACCTAAATACACAAGAGGAGCTACTTGGGGGAGGGAGAGACGAAGACACCTGAGTGGGTGATAATTACGTTGAGAAGAAATTGCTTCTATTTACTAGAAGGAAACAAAAAGCTTTAAAGCAAACCCTTAGAGAGACTGGATTGAATAGTGTTTCATATCAATAAATATTTACTGACCAAAGCTCAATAATGCTTTTGTACTTTGATCTGAATTGCCTGGTCTAGAAATAGCCCTTCCCAAGTTTTCCCTGGGCATTTCAGGGTGAAATGAAAAGGATTTAGATTTTTTTTTTTTGTTATTAATCATGGCTAGTAATTTTAATGCATTCTTTTACACAATGAATAACAAAGAGATTATACAAACTTTAGTATTTTATGGGAAGTCACAGTCTGAAAGAGGGAGGGATGCAGACTTCAAGGCAAGAGAGATGTTTCGGTTATCTGATACAACATCTTATATTTCACACTCTACAAAAATTGGGTAGAATACAGTCTTAACCCTAGGATAAACAGATATTCCAGCAAGACAGTCTTAAAGGTATCAAGAATTGGACAAGCTGCTGCTTTCCTTGCTTATGGTCATGTGCTCTCTGTTACAAATTTACGTCTTCCTAAGCCTACAGCCACCTTCCAACTCCATGATTGTTGGTGAGCTTTTCATCACTGTGTGTAGAAACTGAGGAAAACCAGTCCTGCTGCATTCCAGAGCTCTGCCATCTGGTCATCTCTTCACCTCTGCTATAGGCCTATTAACCCAGATAAAATTGCCTATTTCTGTAGCAAGGCCGAGGCTAATCTTATTCATGTGAGCAAAGTACGTCTTTCATCTTCCTGAAGAGTGAGTCTCTTCCCAGAGCTTAAGCAGGTCAGACTTCCCTACACCAAGACCTACCGTTCTCTCTTTCATCTCTTTTATCTCCTGAGGCTGCTTGTTGACAGCTGCTTATTTTTTAATCAAGGTAACCCTTTCTTTGCTGAAGCTTTAATTGTAAGCTTTCTGTCTGTGAATAAGGATTGCAGGACTCCAGGAAAGGTGGCCAGAACAGCACATAGTTTGTTCAGGTCATTCCTGTCTTCACCAGGAAATCTTGTGGAAAAAAAAAGCCCATCTGGGAAGCCATGGGACAGATAACTTGTCATCATACACCTTCAGCTCATTATGCCCACCATACAATATTTAGGCAGCTTTTAATTGAGAGGTAGTTACAGCAGCTGTTGAGAAATACAAACTTTGAATGTTAGCATTTAGGAGTTAGCTTTACTGACCTCACCAAAGAAAGTTTTCACTGTCAAACTGTTATAAATCAAGGGTACTTTTTTCATTTTCCTTACAGAATCTCTTCAGGCATTAACCTGTTTCTGTGGCTGTTTATGCCTTATCTTAGTCACCTACACACATCTTCCTAAATCAAGGCCACAGCTCTACCCACTTGCTGGCTATCCCACACTACCATCACTCCCAGAGTTCAGCAAGAACTCAGGGTGTACATGAATTCCTGCTCAGTACCTTCCCTTCCTTTGACTTCCATAGCTGAAGGCAAAACCATAAACCCTGGGCTGGGATGCCAGCAGTCACTGCAGAACAGGGCAGGCAAGTGGCCTTCAGGCTTCCACTGATAATTAGCATTTCCAGCAGCAGCTTCTTGCAGTGAACACTTAGCTGGGGGTCAGATGAGCAGCTACAGAGAACTGCACAGAACTGGTAGCTGCCACTTTTCCTTCAAGTAGCTAAAAGACATTTTTATGCGTGTTGCAGTTGGGGAGCTAGAAATGTGATCTATAAGGATTTATTGTTTGGGGTTTTTGTTTGTTTGTGGTGGCTGGTTTTGGTTTGGTGGGGTTTTTTATGGTGGAGGAAAAACACCCTCACATTAAAATCTTAAATATACCAGCTTGCACTTTGCCTCTTCAAGTGAGAGACAGGAAGAAAAATGCTTGAAGTTTTTACGTATGAGGTAGGAACTTCCTTGTTTCTGGCCCTTGTATTAGTGACTATCTGGGATGCTGCTGCACAGCTGCCTAAGGATGTACAACCACCCCTTTCAGTAAAACTGCAGTTTCTCTGCTCAAGCTTATGAAACCAAACCTATAAACTTACGCACTTTTTGGCCAATTGTGTATCTGAGAAATATTGGCTGCCAAATAAAAGTCTTCCAACATGTCTTTTGGACTGGCACCTTCTTTCAACACACTTTTTTTGTAAATACTAGAAAGAAATGGAGGAATTAAAAGTGTTCTTCAGTTCAGAATTGGAAGCAGCACTGGAGCTTAGAAGCAACATTAGACTGAATAGTAGTTCAGAAAAGTTAAAATGCCTGTACACTCAACAGAGGTGAGAAGTAGCAGGTTTTACGTTTTAAAAAGTGAAAAGATGAGCCCAAAGAAAGTCTGGCTATTTCTGAGAACTTGCTCTGCGTGTAATACAAAAAGTGTTGTATCACCAACACAAAATGATCTTTGCTACATCTCAGAAATACCTGGTGTGGCACATAGTGCACAAAGAATGGCTAGGAAAAGCCTTTCTGGTTTTGCAGGATCCTGATGGAAACCAAGCACTGTTTACATTTGATGAATGTGCTAGGGCTGACCACAGATGCAAAGAGGTAAGTAAAGATATTTAAAGCTGAGAAGAGATCCAAAAGCTGTGGCTGTATCAGAGCTTCCTTACAGGCGGCAAGGCATGTGGCACACGCTCAGTGCCACTGGAACTTACTCCGTAACACTGTCACAGGCAGAGCTGACGGCTCCCTGCTCCGGCAAAGCAGCCTGGATCTTGTATAACAGAGAAAACAGATTTGGTGGCTTTGTACTAAGATGCTTTTAGGAATGAGTGAAATAAAACTTTGATCCTTTAAGGAGACAAGATTGCAGGCAAAGACTCCACAACAGCCACGGGACTAAGCTACAGGTAACAATTAATTTGAATAAATCATTAAAGAAAAGAGAATGCCAACAGAAATAAAATAAACAGAAAAGCAGCACGTAAACAGAAATCAATACTAAAAATTTATTCTGAAAAATTCTCAGTGATGAGTGAAATGATGAAAGTAAAGAGGAGCGATGGGAAGTGTTTGGTGAGACTGACCACATAGACCACATCTTACAGGTCTGTTCTCCATATTTTTCCACCTCTATGAGTAAAGGAAAACTAAATGTGTTACAAATCTTATTTAAATAAGAGAGAGCAAATAAATCCCCTGAACAAGTGTGTAGTGTCAGAACTCCCATTACCAGGAAACTTCATGCATTAGAGCAGTGGCTGGCGTCACAAATGAGGATGAAATTTACTTTTCTGCACTCATGCAGAACCAGTACTGCAGCCCAACCAGAGGAATCAGTTTAATACTTGCTGGGTATGCTTTTTATTTGCAAATTAGCAGATGAATTTACCAGATATTATGAGTGGAGCAGCCAGAAAATTTATCTGATGAGTTTCAGTATTCACTAACTTCTTCCAGTGTTAGTTTGAGTGTCAGTGGTGGGAATTCCTGAAATTAGATGCTGTGCCTTGTTTTCATGGGCGATTACTTTAAGCGGTTCACTAACCTGGCTAACCTGTATTGTTAAACATAGATGAAATTCTCAGAGATGCTTTCCTTCAGTGAGGTCAGGGGAGGAAAAAAAATCAGCTAAAACCAGGAGGAACCCAAATTGTCAAAGGTCATGAGTCTGTGCATGAGGAATCTGATCCCTTGGGGAAGGGGACTTGTAGAGGTAGTAAAGAAGTTAACTATAGAATTTCCATGCTTTGTTTCATTAACCCACTTGCACACTACAGTGACAAAACCATACTGCTTATGTCCAGGCTTGGCACCTCCACTTCTTCGTTCATTTAATCAATCTGATCTGTTTTGAATTCTTTAATCCTGCCTACCCTAGCCTCCCACGTGAATTTCTCGCTGTTTTCCTGAAAACATCCATTAATCTCCCCTTTCAGCTCTGGCTCTAATCCCGTGCATCCCCTGTCCCCTTCATGGCTGCAGTAGTGTCTGTCACTCTGTTCACAGTCTGCCTGTGTGTACCAACCCTTCTCCTTCTTCATTCAGTCCTCTCCTTCTCCAGACATATTTCCCCTAGGATGGACTTGAGAAATACTATCAGTGATAATTTGAAACATCTATATTTTGTTGCTGTGCTGTTCATTTTGTATATGATTTAGGCTATGACCTCCTCCCAGTAATCATTGTAGGCACACTCACTAATTCGTCAGGGTTTTGTCATCTCTTTCCTCAGCCCTAAATTAATCACTTTACTCTTTCTTGTTACCTGCAATTGGTTCAGCTACTGCCTGAGAAGGAGGGAGGGAGACATAGGCTCATGGGAACTTTTATCTGCACTGTCGATAATGAACCCTGGCCACTCCTCATGCAGCTACCATTCCCTAATCTTGAGGGTAAGAATACCCTCTAAAGAAAAGTATTTTAAGCCATAATTGGCACCTGAACAGCCAGAAGTCCCATATGCAGACAGCAGTGAGGTGTGCTAGAGGTGCTGATGAGCAGGAGCAGGCTAAGAGGGAGGCTGAGAGAGCTCCCTCCTTTGAGGATACCAACCTGGGATGGCAGGATCCCAGCCGTGGTCCTTCCAGGCTCACTGCTGTGTATTACACTTCCTGCAGCTGCTCTCAGACACAGTGTTGACTTATTTCAGTGGAGAAACAGCTTCAACATGAAGGACCAGGAATGCAAGCACTAATAGCCGTGTAGTTTTGAGCATTTACTCAAAGTGCAGCAGGCAGCTTTAGTTTTTTCTCAGAAGAAGGAAAATTAATTAAACTTCTACGTCAAAACAATAGCTTTAGTTACTGACTCACTGGTTAAAATGCAGCAGCAGCTCCCTTTCTTCTGGTGTGTTGTACAGGCTCCTGGCTGTGCTCTCTGGGGAGAAGCAGGAAGGGGAAGCCTGCCTGGCAGGCATGGGGATGAGGCACTTCGAAAAACTTCACATCTCTCAGGATCTCAGTGTCAGAAACTTGTGGGAGTTGTTTCCCATTTTTTTAACAACCTCTTTGCTTACCAGTGGATTTGATAGTGCTTCAGACTGCATGTACAGTACAGCTTCCCTTCCTCCTGCTTCACTGAAACAGAGAAAAAAAACATACTCCGTATTTCTGGTTTTCTTTTAACCAGAACTACAAAGTTAGCATGTGCATATTAATACTACGATATCTGGGATTTATTTGCTGCCCAGAATGAATTTTAAAACTTCTTTTTTTAATCTTGTCCACCTTTGGATTGTTGTCATTAATCTGTTTAGTTTCCCTCAGTAATTTTCTTCACTTCAAGTCTTGCCTGGTTATTATTAAATATCTGGCTACTGCAAGTGCCCATGACACACAATAGGTAGGTGGTTTTTATCCAAGTTATGTTTCCTCTTGGTTGTGGCATCACAATTTCTTTTATATCTAATTATTCTTGAGTGCTATGTAAGAAAGTTTCATTTGTAAATCTTGATTACATTTAATTTATAACTGAAAGGAAAAGTTATTTTCTAAAACTGCTGACACAGAACTTGATACTGTGGTACATATTTCACTGCTAGTGAAATTCAGAACTGGTCAACAAGTCCTGTATAACTCTAAGCAGTCACTTTTAAGACTGGAACTTACCCTTCATGCATTGTCCTGAGCTGGCTTCATGCACTTGCAATAACTATCTTCCAAGTATTATGGGACCTTTTTGTTTACTGGAAAAGTTTTGATCTATTACATAAATTGCTGAAAAACTGAAATTCATTGAATGAATACATTGTTGGGGTGTAGTTAAAACTTTTTAAACAGAAAGATGCACAGAGTTCCATCAAACTTGTATTTCCCTTCATCAGTGAAAAACTTCTGTTGTCCTCATGTAGTCCCCGTGAGACTGCATAGTTATCAGAATTTCATATACAGGCATTCTGCCAGCAGTGGAGCTGTTCGTTACATGCAGTGGCTCTTCAGAATATTAAAGGGAGAAAGAAATGATGTCTCTTAGTTTTCAGAGCTGTGTTTATATGAGGTCCCAATCCGTTTCCCCTAAGACTCATTTATAACCATTTGTGCTATTTCAATTTGAAGAGGGAAGAGATCAAATCAGCAGGGTAATGTTTCAACAACATACTTATAGATTGTTCCTCTTCTACATTGTCAGGGCAATGTCCTCCTTCTCAGTGAAAAATGTGTATTACCGTTGTAGACATCTAATAAAAATGAACAGGTCATTTATTTTTAAAAGGAAAATATTTGCGTTCTGTGGTGTTGAAATGAAAACCCCTTATCCTCACATAAACTCGTGAATAAGACCTTTCCCTCAACTGGAATAAAAAAAAAATTGCTTCTTGAATATGTAAAAATACAGAAGTAATAGCCCAGCTATTAGGGAGCTTAGTTAAATGATCACATTGTATCTGCCAAGACCTTCGCTCCTAAACATAATACATGCCATAAATTCAGTGAAATCTCATGGTCACATTATCCACATTCAGCACATGTGACCTGTATCAGTGTTTGCATGATGTAATTTAAATGTTAGTATAGCTACCAAACACAGAATTTTGGAACTTTTACAAGTATTCCAATACTTCTCAGATTTTGGATATCTGTGCATTATGGAACAGAGCATCTGACTATAAGAGATAGATGTCTTTTGGTAGTAGTGACAGTAGCAGATTTTTATTTCATACAAGAAAATTAATTCATAGGTAAGTACATATTTGTTGAGTGCAACAGGTGATTTTCTGATTCAGAAGGCAAGGCTTTTAGAGCATCATGTATAAGAAAAATAATGAACTACTGAAAAAAATAGTGACAGACCATAAACAAGTAATATAACTACAAATACTAGTCTAAGTCCAATAATGAAACAGAGACTGTAGGGCCAGGTTTACTTTGCATGGATTGCTTTTGGATACGCAGAACCAGAGCTCTGTATTACCTGTCTCTTTCTTGAGCTGCAGTTGTCACAGTGACCCCCACTAACGAAACAACAGTAATTTGGTGAAACCTGGATTTAAATGCATGCTTCTTTTTTTGTTCCTCTGAATTGAAAAAGCTTAGTGTTGATCAGACTAAAATTTAAACACACCCAAAGACATGAAACAAGTGGTAACCTCTACTCTTAATGAAGTTAATAGGAAGAGCTGGTTTATGTTTTTTTCAGTAGGTGTAAGTGTAGGAATACTGGTTTGGCAAGTACTCACAGAATCACACTGCAGGCAGTGGTAAGGTTGTCTGAGAGCCTAATCTGAGCTCAGTCAGTGGTGCAGATGGTCCTGCTGCATCTTGTGCATCCCAGTGACAACAAGTTAACCGTGTCAAGCCCAGCTATCACGACAGTTTCATAATTAATCTGAAGTTCATTACAAAACATTGGCAGTTTATCTACGTCATGCCACCAAGGAAAAAATTGGATTAATTTAAATAATAATAATGCATTGACCTGATTCACTGTTAGACTCTCAGAGATCATGTCCCATGTTCATTATATAGAGTATGAAAGGCTGTAGATTTTAGGTGGTAGAAAGAAACATTCATCTTGCCAAAAAAGCTCAATCATAGTTTCTTGGACTGAAATCTCGTTCTTTTTTTAAGCTGGTCTAAGTGAGGAAAAAGTTGTGAATGTTGCCTTCACCTACCACTCAATCCTGTTAATCACATTACAGTCCATGGAAAAAAAAGTTTCACAAATTGAAGCAAATTAAACCAAAGATGGTGTTTGCAGTATCTTGACAGAATTGCACAACAGCATGTTTTGTTGTATTAAAAGCCAAATTGATTAGAGGCAGCTTAATTTTG
Source organism: Cnemophilus loriae (assembly GCA_013397755.1). Lineage (NCBI taxonomy): Eukaryota > Metazoa > Chordata > Aves > Passeriformes > Corvidae > Cnemophilus > Cnemophilus loriae. The sequence continues at coordinate 399,002 of VZTF01003490.1, read as the reverse complement.
TTCACATCTCTGATAACATTATCATGCTTTTTTAAAAAAACATACTTTTAAGCAAATGAGTTTTGAGATTTCGTTTTCTGTCTAATCACAGATTGTACTCATTGATGTATTAACACAGCATCAAAATTGATAAGATTTGTGTTTCTTCAGGATATTAGTAGCAAATCAGAATTGTTCAAGAATATTTCAGGCATGTAAAATATGTTAAAATAAGATTTGTTGTGAACAAGCAATGACAGAGTGTGTTCTTTGGCATTAAAATAAGCAGAATGTACCCTGATATTTTAACTAGATAGTTTACGAATGTAACTGCAGGTGGTCATAGAAACAATACTGGATTAAAGAGAATAGGAAATTTCTGTGAATATTTCAGATGAAAACACTATTTTTAGCCTATTCTTTTACTTTTCTAATATCATTAGTCAAGGTAAAAACATATTGCTTTCTGAACTCTATTATAATACTAAACCATGCTTTGGAAGGTTTAGAGCAGGAATCTAAACCAACTTGGCCATCTTTCAAATCCAGAGGGCTGGGAAACAGAATGGAGTTGAAGAAATATATACATTTACTAGAAATAATACAGTTGCTGGATAGGTACTTTTGAAAGTAGTTTAGATACTGTAAAGGTAAAATATCTACAATAACCAAATTGAGTTTAGTAGGGATCCGTATCACAACTGTATGGTGTCATTTTGAATAATTATTTTTTTAATGTGTAGATATGTTGCTATAAGAGCCTGACCAAAGAAACAAATTACAATAGGCTACAAATTGCCTTCATTTTACAGCTGTAGAAACGATGTTACAATTGGACAGTGTTATTACTGAGAACAGAGGAAAAAGACCAGACTCTCCTTGGAAGAATATGTACCAAATCTCCTGGCATTGCTCACAGCAGCAAAATCTTGGTTCTCTTGTGGTTGAGTAGAAGGGGCAAATTCAAGCATTTGGGTTCAAAACACCTGCTTAAATCTGTTCTGCCAAACAGATCAAAATGTCTTTGGTGGCTTCCAAAATAGCTGCAAGCCACCATTGTGTTGAGGGTGAGGCTAATCTGACTGTTTCACTGGAAGCACTCCCTCCTTCATGGCTGAGAACCACACAGACTCACCTGGTTATTTGCTGGTAGGAGGGATTTTTCTGCAGAGTCACTGTCCCTGTGTTGTAAAAGGCATGGCATAACCCTGGTGCATGCCTTACAGATTCCTGATAATAGGAATTCCTGATCACCTCACCATATTTTTCTCCCTCTACTTTGATTGACTTAGATCTCAGAAATGCTTCTCTCCGCCACCTCCCCCCCCAAAAAAGGGGGAAAAAAAGGAGAAGAAAAAAGTTGTCATGCTGTACTGATCAGTTCTGTGGCTTACTGGTGGCTGGGGAGTCTTCAGGCATTTGGAATAAATATTTTGTTATAATTTCCTATACTGTTCAGAGACGTTAACTTCTGGGATGTGGAAAGGTGCATCTTCACTATGCTGGAGTCAATTCTCATGATTTGTGATGAACACTGTACAGTGTGATACTATGGCCACTTGCCTTGTCATACGCGTACTTTTTCCAAGACCTCAAGCTGTTCCATAATTCAAATTCCGTGTTGAAAAATCTGGTTTTCCAGTATCAGCAGTCCCTTTTCACTAACAGCTTTGCCCTTTACCTTTTTAAAAGTAGCTGAAAGTGATTCTGCAACAGTGGGAAATTCCCAAACTTCTACCTGAAATATCTGTATTTAGGTTCAGACGGGTTACCCCTTTCTTAACTCTTAATTCCAAAGCCAGATTTATAATTTCTGTGGAGAGCTGGTACAAAGAATTTCAGAAAGTCTGCTGAACATTCGAAAAATGCCATTCAAAAGATGAAAGGGATGTTCACCTTCTGATCACGCACATAATCCTGACTAGCTACCACATTTCAATTACGCTTGTACAGTCTATTTGATTTGTAATCAATCTAAAAAGGAAAACACACGAACAGCTAGCAAGTTTTGATTAGCTACACGCATTTTCTATTCAAATAAAATCATGACATATGCATTTACTTCTAAGTTATGAACATCTTCGTGACATTACTCTTTCCTTCAGAAATAGTCAATATCTGTCTTGAATACAATCACTGAAAAGCTTTTATAAATTAAATTTGAGATCTTTAAAGGGGTGGCCTTTAAAAAAGATTGTCAGATAGTGAAATACTTGGTTGCATGTGCTGTGCTTTGAGGCTTGTTTTGTCAGTATTCGACTGTTGTTGCTGTGATGCTCCGAATGAGAATCACATTTGTTGATGACAAAAGCTGGTTGAGAAGCTTGACTGTGATGTTTGACTATATCATATAAATAGGATGCCAAAAATACTTAATGAACGAGTTAAGGCAAGATTTACATCCTCCACATAAAATCACTGGTGTCTTCCTATGCCGTGTTGCACTGGTTGTCCTGAAATGCCCAGCTGACAGTTTGTGCACAGCAAAAGGATGAGAGGAGCAGGCAGTGAACGCAAGTTGTTTGTTAGATACAAGAAACATATAAAACAGGCTGTGAAAAATTAGCCAGTGGTTTATGGCATGAAAGCCTAATTTGCAACGTCTTTGATTTCATCTTGAAAAGTGCTGAGAATCTCCATTTCTAATTGAAATCTGTGGGAGCTGCTTTCACATTTGTTATGTATTCAATTCGGACCAAATTTCACCAGTTTCCAGCTGTGTCACAGTGTTTTCTCCATTCTTTTTTAAGGAGGATCGGATAACATCGTACATTTGGACTGTTACATTGTGCTGCACTAACAACATAATCTATATTAAGAATAGGCATTGCCATCAAAAGTGCAGTAATAATGTAAATTTCTTAATAAATACACTGTCATGAACATTCTTGCTAGAGTGGAAAAACAATTATTTCCTCTTTTGTCCTCCTTTCCACAGCACAAGGACCAGTGCTATTGCACAGTACATCTACATATGCTAAGTGAATAAGGAATTTTTTGTGGGACATCTTTTTAAGAATATTTCAGATTTTATATTGTTTTTTGCTGACTTAGTAGGCTTAAATAGTAGCAATCCTATTGCTTTGCTGTAGAGGAAAGGAAACTGCTTTATTCTGATGTTTCTGTAATGCCTGTATCTCTCTAAAATCATCTTCCTGATCAGCACTGCTCACTTCAGTTATGTGTATACAGACTAATTGCTCGAAGAATCCTTCCTTTAACAAGATTTCTTATCTTTCCTGCAGTCAAACCCTCAACAGAGCCTTAGTTTTCCACTGGCTGGCATGTCAGACCTGAGTACAGAATCCTTGCTTTTGGGGCAGAAAAGCAGTCTGAGTTGTCTTTCAGTCCATCTCCATAAGGTAAAGTCCTTTAGCCTTCCCTGAATTTAAGGGTCTGTTCCTTAATCTTTTCCAAGTTCAGTCATTCTTCTTCACCAGACCTTGCTGGTCCCTAGCTGTTGGTCCAGGGCATCTTTTCATACCTTCTAAAACACCCTCCACCTCAGGAACTCTGCAGAAGTTCCTGTTACCTGTGAGTTGTTGTAGGCATTTCCCACCAGAAGAGATCTCACAGTTCCTCCTGTTCTTTTCTGTAGCCTCCTCTGACTAAGGTCCAAACCTGTTCTTTCTGGAAGGTTTCCTTAGTAGGTAGCCATTCTACCAGCATAACAAAGATCTGTCTAGGATTGTCCTAAAGCCATGTCAAACCCAGGGATAGGTGGGAAAAAGGCAGGATGCCTATCAGCTGTGTGCAAAAGCCGGTTTATATTGGGTTGACTCTCTGTCAGTAAATTACTGAAATACAGTTAACCATCAAAACCCACCAACCCAGTCATCTGTTGTTCAGCTCCAGAGCGCCAACTCTTTGATTTGATTGTCAGCTCTCTGAACTGAATATATCCTGCCATAGCTATTGAATGTGGAGGAGTTTGTCAGACTTGTACATAAAGCCTTGTTATTTTACCCTGAGTAATTCAATCAGTAAACTCAGGAAGGAAGGAATATTTCTAAGTAGATCATAAAAAATGTAGTTAGTTTTGTTTGCATTTATTCTTCAGTAAAACTTGTCTGTTCTTTTATAATATTTTAAAAACATGATTTGAAAGAAGGGTGATGATTGCTACCGCTTACAGAGACTTCTAGATTTATTTACTGGTTTAATTTGGAGCAGAATAAAGGTCATTCAGGGCTCTTTGGGCATTGTGAAGTATACCCCAGCATGGGTTGTCTTTTCTCTGTGTCTGTTTTTCATCAGCATGTAGCTAAAGACCTGGTCTTTTGGCAGCTGTATCACTGATAAAAATGAAATGTAAATCAAGAGTACCCAATAGACACTATGAAATGTGCCGTCTGAATATAAAGCATTTAAACTTCTAGTCTTTTTAGTGTACTGATCTCTAAAACCCAATCCTGTACCTGTTAGACTGCACAGACAATGAAGGGAAGTATTCAGTATTTTAGTTTCAGTTGAAGCCAATAGCAGCCATGGGGGACTGAAACAAGTCTGTGAATACCTTACAAGATGAGATCCTGATATTGCCAGTGATTATATTCTGCACATGGGTTCCAAATCCATAACAAAATCAGAAAGACATTTGTTTGAGGTATTTATAGAGCGTCTATTTGACTAACCATCTGTGCTCTGATTGAAGTATACACATGGTCCAGACTGAATAAAAACCATTTATATGGATTAGAATAGTAACTTTAACACTGTTACATTTAAAGATTTTGCTCCTAGTGACTTTGCTGACCTGTTTACTTGCAAAGGTAAATTTTAAAACTGTGAAATCTGAAAGGTAGCAGGAGGAAAAAGTATGACCAGTCTGTCCACTTCAAAAAGGCTTTGATGTTACAAGATGCTGTTTGAACACTGCATGCCTTTCAAAACTGCTTCTTTCTTAGGGTCTGGATTAAGCTGGCTGCCTTCCTCAGTTGCTCAGTAGCTTTCAGGTTTATTTGGGAGGGTAGAAGTAAGAAGATGCTAGGGTATTTTGCTCTGCTTTCACTTCTCTCATATTTCTATTTCAAAATGAAAGTCATCTCTTTTTTGTTGTTCATGATGTTCACTACAAATATTAGCAGAACACCAGAAATGTAGCTCACTATAGCTTGGCATTAATTGCACTGAGAAACCTCTCTGTGTTCATTCAGTTTGCTTCCTTCAAGATTATTTTTTTCATGGATCAGTATGTTTTGTATGTTCAAAACACCAAGATTAGGAGTCATAATGAAAAGAGGAAAAGCAGCAGGCTGTAATATGATTGATTCAAAAAATACACATGTAATGGTCACTTATTATTTACTGAGACTGCTCCATAGGAATTATTATTGAACAGCAAGTTTTGGGAAGCTAGTTATGCTTGTTCAAGATGGGAGGAAATTGAAGTTTCTGATATTGTTTCACAAGATTAATTTTCTTTAGTGATAACCTGGGGAATTCTTTAAATTACCTCATCTTAGTTGATGTAGCACCATCTGCCACATCTGCAAAGAAGATAATTATTTTTTAGGAGCAGCTGTGGGTTTTTTGATTAAGACTTGAGTCATTGAGGTCAGTATTTTTGAATTATTGAACATAGGAAAGATGAAGCAGTTGGTTTGCATTTTGGTCAGTAGTACATGTTATTACAGTTAGTGACATAAACCTCATAGCTATTTACTACAGTCCTCTAATTTCCAGGAAATTTGTTTGTATTCTTTGTGAGTGCATATAGCTTGTAGGAAAAAAATTATCAGTTACAATTCGTGAATCAGTAAGACAGCACCTGGTGGTAAATGAGTGTGGAGACTTCTCTGCTAATAGAAATACTAAACTGAAAATAGTGCACTTAACACCAAGTCGGAGGTCCAGGGTCCCAGCTTCAGTTTCAAAAGCTGAATTATAGACTTGGATCTTACACACCAAAAGAAAACTCCCAAAACGAGCCATCCCTTAACAGAGATTGCTTGCTATGCCTGTGGCTTTTTGTAATACCTCCAAGTCAGATGAGCACATCTAACTCAGGTCAGCATTCTCCATCACATACTAAACAAGGGAGCCAAGCAAACTTGAGAACTGAGACCTGAAAGCTTCAACAGCTTTCTTTATCTTATAGTGAAAAGGCTCCAATCTGTGCCAGATGTCTTGAAAGTCCAGCACTTTGTGTAAGCTCTTAATGTGAAGTAACGAACATAGTACGTGAATGCAGAGCTATCACTTGATGATGAGCTGGCTGCATCTCTGCAAGAGTTTCTTTCAACTTCCTGCTATTGAGGAGCTAATGAGAGCAGGAAACTTCTCAAAGCCAGAAAAGCTTTTCCCTGGAGAGTTAATGAAAAATAGGTTTATATTACTGCCTTTGCTACAGAGCAAGGGTGGCAGAGCTGTATGGCCTGAGGAGGGTCTCTTGAGAAAAAACCTGTTGAAAATTAAGGCTTAGAAAGGGTACCCATGGGATAAGGAGCAGAGGAAACTTTGCCCTAACTGAGAGCTGAGATAACAAGAGATGATAAAAAGCCAGATCCATGTTCCCTGTTGGAAGAAAGGCCTGTGCCCTGAAGGTATCTACGCAGGACCTCAAACACTGCACTTCCCTGAGTTATGGAAGACTTAGGTTTGTGGTGTTGGATTCCCAGCCTGAGGAAGCACAGCTAGGTGCTCATTTTCCCGTCAGCTGGCATGCACTGCTACAAATCTCCTTTGTGTGACACCTAGAGGGGCTCGTGTACCTGACTGACCAGCAAGAGTGGCCAGGGGGGTTTCCCTGTGCTTCTTTTAGAAATTGTGTACCCATAAACTCAATAAGGAAAAGGCTGTCGAGTCTAAAACTTAATGTAGCTCTCCTATTTTGACACTTCTTTGTTAAAATTTTTCTGCTTTTCAGTGACTGAACCCTGACTGGTTGAAGCTGTTTGCAAGTGATGGGAGCCTGGAGTTCCTGTCCCTGGCACAGTTCTGGATTTGAACTGCAGTGCAGCATGAGAATAGGGGTTTTGCTCTGCAGTTACAGAACAGGAAACAAAAAAGACAAAAAAGAAGCTCTGAAAGTGTTAGAGATACTTGTAAATGCATTGTCCCTTGTCCTGTGAAACACAGTTGCTGGAAAAATCCTGTGCTTCAATAATCAGCTGGATGTGAAATACAACTCTGAGGACTGGAATGGGTGACAAGAGGATTTAGGTTTACCAAATGTTGGGAACACCAAAGGCACTTGGGTTTCCTGTCTGAGCTTCAGTCAGAGTGGGAGCCCTGTCTCATTTAAAACATTTAATGACATTCTACATTTCTTTCAGTCATCATGAACTTTTAACAAGGTTTTCTATATTTACAAATGAAAAGTGGGCTTATTTTGAAAAGAACACAGATTTTAAAGGATTAAGCAGCTTTTACAGATCATTTCACTTTCCGCATGACTTGGAGGAGAGCTTTACATCTGTATGGGACATGTCATGTGCTACCCCTTGCTGAAATACTGTCCAGAGATAGCACGAATTTGTTGATACTCCAGAATGTGACTCTTCAACTATGTTTTCCAGCTATGCTTGAGTGTGCTATTCTATTTGTACTGTTCAATTAAGTTCCAGAGAAGGCCTTCAGGTAGTTGTCAAACTGTTGTCTTTGTTGCTGTTAGACTCAGCAACACTTCATGCACTGAAGTTCAGTTCCCTGCACACAGTGGAACTGAGAGCGGATAGTCATTAGCAGCCCACCAGCTCCCTGTAGGGCAAAGCAGTGGCAGAGCCACTCAGTCTTCCTCTCAGTGAAGAGCAGGAGAAAACAACAGGCCTTGTACTTCAACCTGCAGGTCAGCCTTGATCTGTAGTTTTCTATTAGATTGCAGAAGTGATGCATCTTGTAAAAAGAGGCAGTGCACAGCTTCTGCTGGGAGTAGTGAGTTTTACCTCGTACAGAGGCTGCATCTCAATGTGAACTTATCAAGGAGGATACTTAATGTATATAAGATTTGACCCTCTGAATATGAGGTTCCTCCTTAAAATGAAGATAGAAAGCCAGAATTGATTTCATGTGTTTAATTTTCCTCATTCTGTTAAAGAACTCAATATAAGGCCTATAAAATGCTGTTTTGCTGTGTCAAATGCCAGGGCAATTACTGCCCACAAATATTACTGTGTATCTATATCATCTGAGCAATGAAGCAGAATTTTGTGAACAGGCGAAAGTCTTTTTTCTAAGTACAAATGATGCTGGTATCTTCCAGAGTATTAAGTGGTAACACACTTTCCAAGTGAAGTCAGTTAACCCTCTGCTCTCACTTGTGTGTCTGTATTCAGTCCTCCCATGTGATTCATGAAGCTTCCCCCCAGCTAGCAATTACTAAGTGCTAAATTAGTTTTATATTTTTATTCACTCTTCTAATTCCAGTACATCTCGATACTTTTAAAAATTATTATGGAATAGCACCACACACATCAGCAGAATTCTCATTGACAGAGTTCCTTACCAGTGGAAATGCATATGTTCATAGCTAGTCCTAAGCAGAATCAAGTGAAAGGTACATGCATGAATCTTTGAGGGAAAGGTAGCCTTAGTCATGCTTGGCTGTGGATTTCAGAAAACAAAAAAGTGAAGGTGGCCTCCTCTTAAAATACTGGTTCCATTAACGGTGACTGAGGAAAATGCACTTGAGGTTTGAGCATAGCAGGAAGTTGCACATGGCATGGTCTGTTATCCCATTGGAACTGATGAGAGATTATTACCTGAGCCATGGTAACCTGGTCCCTTGTTACGGTCCATCACAACATGTTCCACATGTTCTCATAGGTGACTTGCAATAATTAAAAGCACTCCAAAGACCCAATCTGGGAAGCAGAGCATGGTCATGTAGGATACTTTTTCCCTAGTATGTTTCTGGATAAGTAGTCCTTTAACACGTGTGGCCTTTAACTGTGATCATGTCATGACCGGAAGGAGAAGCTTCATTAATCTTGGACCAATGTGATTATTATACGATGAAAGATCTTAGACGACTGGCCTGAACTATTCCAAAAGAAAAGTATGAGGTTTGGTTCTTGCTGTGTGTGCAAATAATTTATCTGGGGGAACTTGTTTTTATGGTCTTTTAGTTCACCTCTGCACAGTCCCAAAGTAAACATATTTGTTGTGTACCACTGACTCACAAAACAGAATATGTGCACGACTTACCTTTGCTCCAAACCTACAGTGTATCGAGCTGTTCCATCTGGATTACAGAATACTGCCTCTCCTGTTGTGTCTTTTACTTCATAATCACAACCCCTTCACTTCCATCCTGGCAGGTAAAAATGCAGCAAATACTTCTGTTGTTTACCAAGTGGAATTAATGCAGCACGTATTTCATTCGCTGCTCCAAGCTGCCTGCTTATGAAAACAAGCTAGTACCACTTTTTACAGTGGCATTCAAGACAGACAGGTCTGGTTATAGGCAATTTATGCTTTCCTCTAGTCTTCAAAAGACATCAGTCTGCTATTTTATATCCGAAGTGTGTAGCTCAGGATGGTCTTCCAAAAAGGGAAAATTAGCAATAAATAGTAACATCAGGAGAGTATAGACAGCTTCTTGTAGTCTAAGTTACATCTCTTTACTGACCTGTGTTTTGGTACTACTTGAGTTATTTATGTAGCTGAGTCACTGGAAAGGTTTTTGGGGGCTTGTTTCTTTTTTGTTCTTCAGCAACTTTGAATCTCCACTGATGCATGAAGTCCCAGAGCGCCAAGGCAGCAGCACAGACAGTTCTGCAAGCAGTTTGGGAAGCTCTGTCACGGCATGTAAGAAGGTAACTTTTAAGTCTATGTTATATTCAAAGTCCAATATATATAGCTTTGCTTTTTAGCTTTCAGCTTTAGTGAGGAATACAAAATTTAAGTGATACTTAGAAAAGGTTTGATACAGAAAAATAACTTACTAGTGCTGTTATGGTATCTTGCAAGTTTTGTCTGCCTGGTCTATGCTTGCCTGGTCCAAAAATACATTATACATATATGGGAGGTAAACTTTGCTTGAACATTTCTAATTTACCTCATTATCTGACATTTCATTATATGAAATAAAAGCAGTGCCTAGCATGAATACCTTCAGGACTGCTCTTCAACGAATTGCTAGTTTCTGGGACGCAGACAGAGCTTTGCTTCTCTCAGGTCAATGCAACAGAGGGTCCTTCATGAAAGAGCTTTGACTGGAATGGTTTCTACAATGGGAGGTGGTATAGACTGCTGTTATTGTTTCCTAAAACCAAGTTTATATGTACTAATTTAATTTAGAACATGTGGGGGAAAAAAAGTGACAGCTGTGTGTGTATGTCATTAGGAGGGGTCGGATGTCATTTTATACATGTACTAATTTCAGTACAACTGATAATACAAAGGTGGAGGTTTTATTCCTCCTCCCTAGGACCTTGTTGTTGCAGCACAGTCTGAGGGAAGGGGGCACTACCAGAGACTATTGAAGAGGACAGGCAATCTTTCACCTCTCACTTTGCAATAAACCTCAGAGTTCTATTGTCTTCCACAGGCATAATTCTAGAGCTGAAAAGATAGCATTTGTTTTAAACCTTCGTAGTTCAAACAGTCTTCCCATAATTCTGACTTTTAATAATGCTTTCCTTTTGGGTGTGGAGTTTTTTGTTTGTTTGTTTTATGTAAGAAGAGAGAAGGATAAAACATGTAGATGCTGAAAGATCTATTTTCCTTATCCTGAAAACCATGCACAGAAATTTTGTTACATATAATATCATTGATATAAAAAGAGAACTCGATAAGACAGATGCATATGCTGGGACTGGGCTTCTTCTCCTCACCCCAACATGGCTAAAAGATAAAGTGTTGATATTTCATTTGATCAAAGGGTTCATTTGCAAAATAACACTTGGTTTTTAAAAATGCTGCTGACTGTAATTGGAATCCTCATATAGACAGAAAATCTACTGTGTGGGAAAATATCTTAAATTTTCACTTAATCTCAGAGTTGTTTACTTTTTGTAGGGTGGACAGTGGCACAGCACTAAGTGTCACCACTGCCTTTACAAATGCTCCTGCTTGGTCATGTTCAGAAGTATCACTCTTTTAAAGGGTAGCCTGTATCACATGGTTGAGAGCTGCTTCACCTGTCCAATCCCGTACATTTGAGCTGTTTAATTTTATGACTGTCAGCACACTCACTTCCAACAACACTTTGACAACCAGCAGGATGTTTTGGGCTTCTTTACACCATTGTCAGAAAAAGTGTTTACCTTTTGGCGTGTGTGTGTGGATAAGGATGAAGAATTCCCTTCTAGCCTCTGTTAGGTGATTTTTAAGTTAGATGTGTAATTGGTGGTGGAGTGAAATGCTGTGGGTGAAATGCTGTTCCCCTGCTGAAAGGGAACAGTTTAAACAGTTGACGTGCAGGTTTGAGTTGTTACATTTGGTATGAATGGCTCCTGTCAGGAACCATATGAGATGTAGCCTGTTACTACACAGACCAACCTAAACGAATGCAGAAGACGTGCCCCTTGATATCTCATTTTATTCTGGATGTCCCACTTGCCTATCTTTTTTTGATGAGTAGTAATTAACCAAAGCAATTAAGATGTTCAGTCATGAAGACGCAGATGTTTCATTTGTGGAGCAGAGCCTTTTTAATGCTGTCTCGGTTATAGATATTTACTGTATTTTAATGTCTTGTGATCTAAATCAGGGAGCAGGAAGCTGTTACACTAAACTCAGACGCAGTATTTTCCTCTGGGAAAGAGTGACTTTTCTAATCCACACTCTGCTAGAGGCTGATTTAGTTCATTGATTCACAACACACTGAGTAATGCTGACGGCTGAGTCTGTAGATGAGAGTGGAAAACTTTTTTTTAGAACCATGAATTACTGCTGATTTCACATTTAGTGCATGATGCAAATTCATCCTGAATTATTTTCTGAGTGTGATGATCCTGCTCCAGACCAGATATACAGCAGTATAGCGTGTGCAGCTGTCACATGAGTATGGTCAATGAATCAAATTCTGCTTTCAGTTGCTTTTCAGTTTTCAGCTGATAGCAAAAATCCTAACAATGTGTCAGTGGGATTGGCCCTGCACTTGTCTTAATTAAATAAGAATGAAGAGAAGTACAAGACAGGAGGATGAAATTTTGGCAAGTGATACTGTTTGCCTTAAAGTGCAGGACTGCAGACTGAAGGAGAAAAGGGTTAGTTTTCTTGTCATTTGGTACAGATCAGCTCAGTATATTTTGAAAAAATGCTTAAATGCAAGAATGGCAATGGTAATGTGCTGGTAGAGATACAGATACGAAGAATATCGGTTCTCACATTGCTTTTGATCAGTTAACTAGCTCTGTTAATTTAGGTCAACTCCTTCAAGCTTATACACTTTTGATCCTTGGAGTCATATATTATTTTACTATAAGGACTTTGGTATATTCCTTTAAAAGCTTGAATATCCCATCAAGTTTTCATGCATGTGCAAACTCCCACTGTATCTAAACACATGAACCTACATAACAGGGAGAATTGCCTTACAATAGCAAGGGGCTGTAAGAATTATTCCATTTACGCCTACCAGATGTGTGTCTGTAACCACAATAATACTGTCTGTTACCAAAGAAATATGCCCAAAAGTTCACACGGCTTCTAGAGATACAGTTTTGCACAGCAGGTGTGTGTAACCCTACCTGTGATCAGCATTGCATGGTGGCCCAAATTATCCTTCCTCCACAGAAGTACTAGTGGGAAAGCTCTGAGCAATATCACGTCTCCAATGGTCCTAATGCAAGAACTTGTGTTTCGTAAGATGGAGTTTAAACTGATCCAAAGTTTACCTCTCACTCCTGCCACCACTGACTCAAATGTCACTTCCATCTCCTGAGCACCACTCAGACCTGTGTAAAACCAGACCATGTGCAAGGAGGCCTCTGGCACACATTCCTGCATTCCCCCATTCCCACAGCGCTGTCTTTTTGGAGTAATTTCTGGAGCCTTTCCAGATGACTTTGGGCCAGCTTCTGTTCCTTAGATCTGACCAGCTGACCTCTGCCAACTTCTGCTGTGTGGACTCAAGTATATCTGGTTTTGTTTTTCTCACCTGTGTTTTTCGAATCCAAATGGCTGTAAATTATTTTCCCCAACATCCAGTATTAAAAATGTTACACCTGTTCACCCTTTTTCACACTTCTGAATACATCTTCGTGTGTGTGTGTAGAACTACTTACGCACAGAAGAGCAGAATCTGGCCCAGGGAAAACATAATCCTACTAATGTTGTTCATCTGCTTGAGGTTACTTAAAAATCGCATGCTGTCCAAAACTTCCATGTAATATTTTCTACCCTTGACTTCAAAGTCTATTATGAAAAGCTGCATACAAAAAATTAAATGCAATATAAAGCCTTGGAACTCAGAAACTACCTTGGAATGACTTGGCAGCCATGACCTACCCTGACCTGACCAACACATTTGTTCAGGAGAGTTATTTGTTCTGCCGCTGCTTTACCAGTATTTGCTTCCTGATAAAAACATCCTCTGAAAGAAAGACAAAGCTACCAAGGGTCATTTGACATCCCGCAGAAGACAAAGCAGGTGAAGTGTGGACTGCCCAGCTCATTTCATGGGTTTACCATGTACAATATATATCTGCTATGATCGAGCTGTTCTAAGACGCACACCAAGTCCTCCTGAGACAAAGACGAGAACTACCAAAGATATCTGCAGCTTGTTTCTGCATGATAAATTTCTGCCTATCACAGTTTCTCAGAAACCATCTGAGTTTTGGGAAAGAAGGATCTGAGGTGATTAAGGTTGAAGACAAATTCACTGTGATCTTTAAGGAAATGACACAAGAATGCTTGTTACACCAAAAGCTGTTTGAGCTAAAGAGAACTGTTAACTGTTTCCTGTGTCTGCAGAATTATGTTTTAACAGGTTATTAGAACTTCAGCCCTTGAGGATGAGAATGTCTAGAATCTGATTAAATCTGAAATCATATATATATATGTATGTGGATATATATGTGTATGTGTGCATTTTTGTATGTGTTCAATTCTCTATGTCTTTATAAAGCCTCAGAGGATGGTAATTTTTCAAAAAGAGGAAAAGAATTTACCAACCACTTCATAATGCTTCAAGATTTCCTGAAAAAAAACCAAATACACACAACAGTTTATTACACTAACAGGAAATTGTTTCTTTGAGATATGGAGTATATTATTTTCCCCATCTAGTCTCAGAGTTAGTTATGATGGCAGGAATCTTTTTGCACTGAGACAAGAGGTTATAAAATTCATTGAGTGCAGAGTCTTTGCACTGGTAAACAAGATTAGCTAGCGGCCCCCAAGAACAGGCTGGTGTTCATGCGAAGCATTCATGAGCCTTTGGCATTCTCAGAACAAAGTCTTTGGGCACAGTACTTTCTCTGAGTATTTTGTGAACCTTAAATTTATATTCTAAAGCTCTTTGGAAGAAAACCCATAGCAGGGCTGGTGTACTGAGAAACAACCACAAAGGTGGAAAGTCTCCACGAAGGGCACCGGAAAAGGGCAGTGAAGCAGGTCAAGCTCAGGGGCTGTGGTGTTCCCCATTACCTCCTCATCCCTCTCCTGCTGACTTCTATTCAGAAATCAATATAAGTATAATACAGGGAGTGGAATATTAACTGTATAACTGACTTTCTACCAGAAAGATAAAAATTAGAGTGGGTGTTTGTCTGTGTGTGGTAATAAGCTTACTTCTGAATACCCCCAAGTATTAGAAAACTGTGTCAACTGGCCAGATCAGCTTTTCACAGTCGTTCATCTTCCCTGAGAAGTGAGAAGGCCTCACAAGTTATTCTCACTTCTCTTCCTAAGGAAAGGATCTAGGCTAAGAAATCAAGTGTTCTTGAAGTAGGACAAATGTGTGTCAATACAAAACATGTAGTCAGCTAAAGGAAAGTACTGTAGATAGATTTTTTTCCCTAGCTATGGCAACAAATTTATATTTTTAAATATCATTATTAAAATAAAAGTCTAAAACCTAGAGTACAGTCTATTTCCATGTAATACAAGAATTGCAAGAAGTACAAACAGAATATATATCTATTTCACAAACATACTTCTTAACATTGCTGCCTGGGGAAGATGATAAGCCGTAGAAGATGTTCTGTAAGTAGCATCAATGGTGCAGCAATCTTTTTCCTGCTGTTCCCTAGCTGTTTTAAAGATACTAATGGTTCCTCTTTTTCATGGTAGAATATTAGTACAGACGCAGAAAGTAAAGAATTCATCTTAATCTAAGCATCAGATTTGCAAACTAGCTTTGCCTCTTTAAAGTCTACAGATACCTGTATCCCCATTTTGGTTTTGTTTGAGCAGAGGCTGTGGCACAAGCTGTAGGGCTGAGTCAACACAGAGATTAAACCCAAAGTTTTGGTCTCGGGGTGCTGACTGACCTCAGGACTCATTACAGAAGGTCCAAAGTACTTCAGCTTCTTAGAAAACAGAAAAACTTGTTTAAGAAGAAGGAGTTTGGAGCCTTGGAAGTCCCAGAAATGAGGCAGCTGGCAGAATGAATAGTACTCATCTACTGTGGAGAGAGATACAGTCAGTCATAAACACTGCAAGTTTGTGTACTCTGATGTAATTGAATAATTAGTTTTCCCAACATCTCTGTTTATCACTTTAACACAGAATAAAACTCGTAGCAATGTTTTCCAATAAAAATATTGGGTTTAGGCATTTCCTTCAAGTATCTATCTCCAAGGACTCTCAGGTCTGGAAGAAAACAGGCTAATACTGTAGAGGGTTTATAAGTGATTTGCCTTATGGTGCAGTAAGTGGGCAAGTCCAAACCAAACAGGTCCATCTTGTCCATCTTTCTCCCCCTAATCCCCAAATTTTGTTGGCACAATTTCCATTGAGTTACAACAACAGGGTTCAGGCCCCCAAAGGAACAATAGGGCTCAGAAAAAAGTTGTAATTATTTTAACTATTTTTAACTTTTTAAACTATTTTAACAGATTCTCTGCAGTAACAGTCTACTAGAATCAACAGACTACTGGCTGCAGAATCAGAGGACACCATGCCAAATTGGCTTTCTAGAAGACAAGTCGGAAAGCAACTGTGCCTCAGTAAGTACTCACTGCCCTCTCCTCTGGAGAAAAATTCCTTGGGAGTTATTTGGGTAGGGTGTGGGGCTGACAACAGTACATGTTACACTAAAAAAGTCTGTAATTTCCAGCTTTCCTTTAAAAGCAAGCATATAAACTAAAAATACAGATTTCTATACAGAGCACATTAATAAAGATTACTGCAGAGGTTTCCGCACATTTGGCTTTCAGACTTTGGTGGCTGTCTGTATTTTTTTATGTTCATAATATGCAACTCACAAGAGAGAAAAATAAGCCAAAGAGAAAATTATTCCAAACCATAACTTGTTAAGTGGCAGGTTGGAAAGAGCAGATGTTTAAAAGGCTGCTCAATGTTCCTGAAGGCAGAGAGACACAATTAAAGAGAAAAAGCTCTTTCCATATTAGATGATGGGAAGCTGCTGAAGAACTCAAACAGAATTATTTTGCACTTGAAATTAAAATTAAATCTCATTATTGTGGGTTATAATGCAATTAACATCAGCTTTTGTTTAACAATGTGCATGAAGAAATAGAAGTTATGTTGCTTTATAAAGTATCTACATGAAACTGGATGGAAATACATTGCTATGTCTTTAATAGTTTTTTTTACTTGATGAAGGGCTCAGAAGAGCAGATCTTTCCTCAGAATCCTATTTGAATGCTATTCCCTGGTCTCAGTGAGCAAAGAAGGGCTTTAGAAAAGATCAGCTTGATCTCAGGTAAAAGGTTTCCAGCACCGCTTGTGCTGCACACAACCTGAAGACCAGCTGAGGGCTCTCATGGAGTCTGCTGGGATTCCCTCAAGGACACGGACATTCAGCTCTAGCTGCTGAACCCAGACTGCTGCTGCCAGGAAACTGAATCTCCATCCCATGGAGGCGATGGCCGGAGGCTTCGCTCCTGCCTGGGTGATACACAATGCCTGAGAGCAGCAGGAGTGGCACAGCAGGGTCATTGCAGTAGTGAAATTTAGGAGCATGGTCAGAGGTTATTGGGCTCACTTCAGTCATACTGGGCACTGGTCTATCAGTTTCCACAAAACAGAGTGAGCAAAATACACAACCTAATCCCAGTGTGCAAGTGAGCAACCTTAGGAGGTGAACACGTTCTTAACCAGAGCAGGTTCATCAGGCAGATAATCAGTGGTATCCTTGTTGTTTTATACAGGAAGGGGTTGCTTTTAATGCAAAACATATTGACCACAGTCACTTAATTTTACTATTTAGTATTTAATATCCTAAAAAAAGGGCTTATTTTCTCAGAGGAAATTATTACCTCAAATAATAATATAAAAATTAATTATGGCTTGCTTTTTGACCTGTTGAGCTTTGACTTTTTGCTTAATTTTCCATAGAATCTTAGAGAAAATTATATCTATCTCTGATAGGTTGGACATACCAAGCAAAGATAACTTGTTGTAGAAAGATTATGCCATTGCTACCCTCCTTATTTCAGGCAACACTGTCTGATTTTGCCGTGCTGTCTACTTTAAAAGGTTAAACTACCTCAAAGAGCTTTTTCCTCTACACCAATATTATAAGTGGTTTTTTCCTCTTCAGAGGATATTTTTCTAATCTCTAAACATTTCATTAAACTTACTTCAATTAACAATGGTACTGTTTAGCAGCAGTTTACCACTGAGATTAGGATACATAGCTTCCTGCTAATATAATCAGGTAGTATTTTAAAAGTAGTTTAATAATAAAAGTCGTTTTGTTTGTTTCTACTGAATGAGAACTTGATCAAAATCCATCTAATAGAATAAAATATATGGATTTGTGAGACATAATCACTCATAAGCTCCACACAGTGATTTATAAATGCAATTAAAATTTCTGTAATGTGACTTTCTTCTTACCCCGTGGAGTGACCTCATAAAATAAATGTCGTTTCACATAAAAAATATACTTCTGCTTACTCCACTATTGCCAGCTTTCTTTCTCTGGACCTACAACAAATGTTTCCTGCTTTGGACATGCTTTTATGAAGACCTTATTTGAAAAGAAAAAACTGATAGATACTTTGTCCCTACTTTCTCTCCAAAGATCTAGATCTGGATTAATTGCCGGTGCTGAACATTTGTGGTTGGCTTATGTTAGTACAAGTTAAGAAATTAAATTCTTGCTTAATTAGATGATTTATAGTTTTCTTCTAGCATTGGACTCTCCTAAAGCACAGTATCTTCATCTTGCACACAGAAATGTCAATTATGACTTTATCTTAGCAGTTGCTAAGATTTAACACTTCTTTGCAATGCTTTTGCAGCATCTCCATGATTAAGGTAGTATTGCCACACTGCTAAAGATGTATCTTAATTGTCTTTTAGGAATTCTTAATGAAAATAGTCATGAAACTATTATTTAGGAAAAAAGCAGGATACAAAACTAAATGAAGGAAAAAAAATGGTGGTATAGTCCTGCAAGATATTTGGCATTCATTTGGTTCAAGATGCTTATATTATAAGTGACTCTTCAAGAAATTCTCTGGCCTTTCATGCTGCAGGCCAACAACATGTAGAAAAGCCATTAGAAATTATATTTGCACTGAAAAAAAAACCAAAAAAACCTTTTCTCTTAAAATGGACCCAGGCTCCAGTGATCTCCCCACAAAATCATCACGCCCCATCGCTCTTTGCATGACCATCTTGTCCCAGCACAGAGGCTGGAAGACAGATATTCCCACTCCACACAGCTTAACAAGGAATTGTCCTTGAGAACCACTGATATAGGAAGGTACACCCTTCCCTTCCCGAGCGGTGTGCCTTTGTGTGAGGGGCAGTGGATTTCCAGACTGGCAGAAGTCCTGCAAACTTCTTGTCAAATATCTTGGAGCAGCAGAAATTTTAACACCCCTGAATGGCAGTGATTGGTCTGGAAGGTGGAAAATACCTGCCTTTCAATTCAAACACAGCACTAAGAAACAGTGCTCATTTCTTACTTTAGCATAACAAGATAACACTTTTTAAAGAGTCAGGATGTCACAAGGGCTCGTTTTAAATTGTTTTATATCTCTTTAAAGCTAAGAAAAAAACTGAATTTGCAGGCAGATGGATGAGAGAACAGTTTCAATAAAGTGTTAAAGGTTTTGAAACATGCTTGAAATAGTCCAGCAGCTTTGCCATTTGCAAGTGCTCCCACTCTGTAGCTACATAAACACTCACTCCAGAATGCTCCATACAGGCATGTAAGCTGTGTACATAGACACAGTTGGATATTGGTTAGATCCAGCCCAAGGGAGCAGAGGGAGCCAGAGCAGAGGGAAAGACAAGGACAGCAGACCAAACTTCAGTCGAATTCAGTCATGGTAAAACATTCTCTCTTCTAATTGTTAGCTGCTTTTCTCTGCCCCTGCGCCATTGGCACTTTTTGTGGAAGTGGTCTGATGGTGATAGTGGAAGCACAAAGGAGAGTGGAGAACAACATGACTGGAGGAGTGGGACAGTGGAGGCAGCAACAACCACTGAGTGGGCTTGTGCCACATAGAAAAACCCTAATCCATCTGCAGCACAGAAGGAGGAAGAATTACAGTTTAGGGCTGTGATCTGATTAGTTTAGTGCAGGAGAACATACCCAGTCTAGGAGACAAACTTGAGCTTTTCAAAGAAGCGAAGCTTACATTAGTGAAGTGACAAGTCAGAGAGAAACCAGGTCGTTACCAAAGCAGACAGGTGATGTGATGATGGATCACATTCTCTGTGATCTCTCTGTTAACTGAGATAGTCACTTTGCTATCATAGCAGCTGGATTTTCAGAACTGGCCGCTTGCCTTGCAACTGCATGGCTTTGCTGTCCTAAACAGGTATTTCAGCATTATCACTTTCATTGCAGTTTAGCCATCAAGCTTTTAAACAACTTCAGGAGGAGGTTAAGGATGCAATTATGTACTAATTTGAGCTGGTCAAATCAGGGCTTCTGTGGTCTCACCTCCTCTTCCAGCTCCTGCTTCATCTCATTTACTGCCCTGGCGTTTGTACAAATGTGCAGTAAATCAATTCAGAGAGAAAAGTAACTATGAAATTAAGAAATTAGTTTTTCTAGCCAAGTCTTCCTTGAATCATCTCACCATATTGTCAGATAAATGTGAGTGCTCAGTCAAGGGATGGAACAAAAACATCCAGGAAACAGTTCCCACAAATTAATTCAAACTGAATGATAACATATGCAGAAAGGAAAAATCTTTGGCAAGGTGTATTTTGAGGAAAAAAAGCAGCTTTCATTTGTATTAAAGTAGATTAAGAGTGGTTTTCATTCTTTTCTTCACCCAAGTCTTTTTAAAGATATGGCACTACACATCTTTGGATGTTTAGGTACAATTATACTGATTCATATTTTACATCAGTCTTTGATACTAGATTACTTCCAGGTGACTTGCTAACAATAGTGCAGACACTGTGTCAGAGACATTTTCTATCCCTTAGTCAGGGCCCCTGTATCCAGTATGTTCTTCAGAGTGTCCAAAGAATGAGAGCATACCCTCACTGAAGAGAGAAGGTCTAGTATTACAGGAGCTCAGAAAGAAGGATTATTCCCAGGGCTGGTAGTAGTCAACAAGGCTTTTTACACAGGGAAATACAGCGATGCAACCTTGAATCTCAAAGGAGGAGATTTTTGTTTGTTGGCTTGTTTTAAAACAAAGCCATGTGTGTTCTTGAATAGTGACCATGCACAGCCAAAACAGGCACTTTGTTTTATTGTGTTTGAATGAAGTTTTATATTTGCTAGCAAGCATAGCAAAGCCCTATTTTTCTGCCTAAAGCCACCAGACCTACATACTAAGACCTTTTCCCTCCCTCGTGAGATTGCTTGCACACCTCAGCACTATGTCATAGACAGGGAGTTACAAGGGTGTTTATTTTACCTTTCACTCCATAATTACTCAACTATCTTCAGGAACAGCATTGTCTCTTTCAGAAATCAAAATCTATCCATTGCTTTCCAGATCTAAACCATAATTACTGGAGATATTTTTAGGTTTAAGTCTCATCTTCCTATCCAGCTTGACAATACCTTAATTACATCCTGACAAGGTACAGGAATCAACAGCGGCAGGCTAAATTGTGGCATTGAGTTGTAGTCCTTTCTCAGGCATGTGTGGGTGTTCATGCTGCTGTGGTAAGGAATTGTATCTTCCAGAGAGCCCCTCTCTGGCTTGCACAGGGAAATAAAACCCCTCCTCTTCACCAGTTGCTCTCTGCCTTATGGAGCCCAGTGCAGGCAGATTGAGCACTTGCTTAAAAGACCACTGAAAGGATTACTCGTATAATCCGTGAAATAGGTTTCACTTTCTGCTCTTGTACATACTTGGCTCTGAAATATATATCTTCACATATGAGCTAATGTTAAGACAGAATTAAAATATGCCCTTAAAGGGTTGTATTTCCACATTTTCAGTACCACACGTATATCATACAGCAGTCAAAAACTGCCTCGTGAATTTCAGAGTGTGAAAGATTGACAATAGATTTGCTTCTCTTTCCTGTCACTTGAGACTTGGACACTCTTTAAATCTTCTGTCTAAATCTGCCATCTTTCCTGTCCCTCCATGACAGTCTCATACTGCAGTGGTTTTCTATCTGTGCTTAAGGGAAGCGGATGCTTAACCTTACTCTGACAAAGCTATAAATAAACACTGGGAGGATCAAGCATGGCATTGCAGCT
The DNA here is from genome assembly GCA_013397755.1 of Cnemophilus loriae. Taxonomy (NCBI): domain Eukaryota; kingdom Metazoa; phylum Chordata; class Aves; order Passeriformes; family Corvidae; genus Cnemophilus; species Cnemophilus loriae. Next base: position 377,302 of record VZTF01003490.1, on the reverse strand, counting down.
GTATCCTCTCCAGCATTCCACTCTGGCATATTCTCAGTGCCTCCATGACCTGCTTTATCAAGAAATGGGATTCTTGTGCTATCTCCAGAGTGGACATCTGTGACTGTGCTGCTGCTGTTATAACCACAGGCTCCCTCTAACATGAATGGCAGGCTGAGGTTCGCAGAAATTTGTTAAACATTAAGTATACAGGGCACTGGAGAGAGTAGATGGTGCATGTGGCATAAATATTTATTGGAATATTTTCTCTAAGTCGTAAGTGGCAATTAATTACATCAAACCCAAAGGAATAAGCTTTAATAGGAAGAAAATATTCACAGCTGGTTTTGAAGCAATGGATTATGAAGAGATAACTCAGGAAGATTCATTAATGCAGTCCAGCCGTTAAAATAGGGATAGTCACTAAAATACCAAGAACCATAAATCCACCAAGTCATTTGAGATAAGCACCTTCTGAAGAATAATTTGGACTAAATTTCAGACACATTACTGCTAAAAATGCTGGAAGGAGAGCAGTATAACACATCCTTCTGACAACATACAAGGTGTACCTAAAAGAGAGTTGTGGCTGGGCTGGAGAGACAAGGGAAAGTCATGTCAGGACCTTATTTAGGTGAACTTGAGTGACTCACAGGAGATGCACTGAGTTGTCTGCTTTTGAAAACACTCCATTAGGGCCTGCAAGAAGAGTGATTGGAAACTTCATGTTAGACAGCAGTTGTGCAGCTCACAGAAGAGATTTTTACTTGGAAACTGAAAGGAGTAATGTGGCTTTTGTGGCCATCCCAATGAAAATATAGGGCAAGAATAGGAAAAAGACTTTCTCCGGTGACAGCTAGAGATGGAATTGCCTCTCTCTAATCATGCAAAGGACCACACAGCAGGAGGAAGGCTTGCACCTGATTTCAAGTTGATGTTTCCCCAACCTGCCTTACATCCTGTTGTAATTTGGGGCAGAGAAACTGTCAGTAGAGTGCCATGGTCCTGCTTTGACACAAATGGATTTTTTGGTGGTAGCCTGATCTGACTTTGGTGAGATAAGGAAGGTACCACTGTATACCACTGAGGGATACCTGTCATGAAGCCTTTTGAGTTATTTGTAGTGCAGAAGATATGCCTGAGCTGCTTCATACTCTGAGGTTACCACTGTGTGCAGGGCTGGAGGTAATTTTCTTCACGGTGGCTGCTGCAGGGCTGTGTTCTGGATTTGTGCTGAACACAGGGTTGATAATATAGAGATATTTTTGCTATTCCTGAGCAGGGCTTGCACGGAATCACGGCCTTTTCCCTTGTACTGCCCCCACCAGTGAGTTCACTGTGGTGCACAGCAGGCTGGGACAGCAGACCCCAGCTGGCCCAAGGGACATTCCATAGATGTGACATCGTGCTCAGCATATCAAGCAGAGGGGACAAGGAGAAAAGGGGGGACAGAAATTGACCCACCTGTATAATACTGCTGCCTCACATTTTCATTCATGTAAATCCTTTTGCGAGCAGCTACAGGGCATATCTAGTACTTCCAAACTAATATTTTAATTTCTACATTTCACAGCTGGTTCCTCTGCCAGAATCATTTTGGCAAGCATGGAAATTAATGCGAGACAAGCATTGCATCCAAATGTTAATGGATTATTAGCTCTGTCTTCCAGAAACCTTTTTTTTAAATTCTGAGTCACTATCAGGCTATTTCAAACACCTCATATAAGACATATTCGAGCTCAAGATCCTCTTTAACCATTTAAATATAAAAGGTCAGATTTTACTGTGCATGGAGGAGAGAGCTACATCTCTTATACCATTCTCAGTCTCCTATCTACTAAAAATTTTCACTCTGCACATTAGCGATAACTGTTAATGACCCCAAAAAGAAGTGATGAGAGCCAATGGCAGTGAAAATAAATCACCAGCATTTGTTCAGTGGAGGAAAGGGAATTGTAATCTAAAAACAAATACCTGCAACAGAAAAGCAACAAGTGGTAATTTTCAGTTTCCTTATTTCTTATAATATTGCAGATCTTCACAAAAAGATGTCAATCCTTAAAGCACTATGTGCTATATGCACTCTATATACTTCTTCAGTAGATACTTATCTGTATGCTCAGGAAAAGGAAACACTTGGAAGTTACCCGATTGAATTCTTCCATCCCAAGGCAGCACACCAATTCAATAGCAAGGTATGAAACAAAATCCTGCCTGCTTCCCAAAACTACTCCAAGGTGGAGTAATAGGAGGCAAAATAATAGTAATGATTAAAAAAAAAAAGGTGGGAGAACACTCTGAAGGAACACTCTGAAGAATATTGCCTGAAACCCACACATTTCAGCTAGTAGTTCCTTAATGGTTGAGATCTCTCTTTCCCAGAAATCATAGGAAAGTGTCTTTTCTGTTACAAGCTTTATAATGGCAGTGTCACAAGCCTCACTGCTCTGCATGAAGGCATTTTAAAGCCTACTATAAAACCAGAAGGAAGATAAATGAAGATGACACGTTGGGCATTATGAAACCATATGCAAAAGAAGGCCACGTGTGCACACTCCTGCTTCAGATAATCCTCATTTTCTCTTCATTAGTGTCTGTGTGTGACTGCACAGTTATATCTCTAAATAGCTGAGAAATCTGTGAGTGGGCCTGAGTCCGTGCAGGAACTGTGTGCCCCCAAGCAGAGTGTCTAATTGCTTCTGCTCCAGCTGAGACTGCTGCTGGCTGTGGCAGCAGAGCTCCTCCTGAGTGAAATGAGCAGTTGTTTATCTCACAGATAAACACAGAAGCCCCATGACACTGAGAACTTGAAGAACATACCAGGGTGGAAGTTGTTCTGCACAGCTTTGTGCTGTTAGCATGAAACCTTATCTTCCGTTGTAGGTTGCACCTAACTGCAGCTGAGTGTTTTGCCACAGGTGTTCCCTTCTCCAGGGAGCTTCTCTCAGGACCTTGTATAAAGGGTGTGTCCGTGTGCCCCGTGAACTGAAAGATCCACTACAGCTGTTCATACAGCATCTGTGAGTTAGGGAACAACCAGAAATGCCACCACACATTTCAGTGTCGCTGAAATTATCAAGAACACCACTCCATATAGTACTGCAGGAACCTAGCTCAGGCTGAGATTTCCAGCTCCTTTTCCAAAAAGTTCCAATCCAATCCTCAAGTAGACGCCAAGATTTCTCATCTTTTTGGTCTTCTGCAAAGAGACTGGGAACTACAGAAGCCCTGGCTTTAATCATCACTATAGGAGTTCCCGGGCCCCTCTCTGTAATATGAGTCTAGACCTGAAGATTTAAGATGGCCATGGAGAAAGCAGATTTTGCCTGCTTTCTTCAAGGTAGAAGCTTGTCTAGGGAAAGAAGTTCAGACCAGAAAACCTTTCTAATTCCCAGCTTTACTATTTCAGATGCAAGAAATTGAAAGCTAGGAGATTCTTGTTTTATTCCAGGGATTTGTTTTAAACCCCTCAGAAGTGTTATTCGGGTTTATTTTTTCTCCAGCCGTGTATGCAACTAACTATGTGGAACAATCAACTAATTTTTTTAAATAGCAGAGCTTAAAAATGGTAGTGATAAAGCTAATAATCCAACTGACTCATGGACAGATCTTTGTTTCTGTCAGCTGCTCTGTAATTCAGTAGAAAAACATCTATGATTTCAGCAGCTCTATGGTCTGGCTCTGGGAATGCAGAGCTTTTGAGAGTGGATGAGTGTGCAGAAGTACAGGTACTTCTGCCTGACACACAGGGATTAGGGATGGATTCAGTAATTCTGATGTCATGGCCACCTCCTCCAGGTTGCAGCAGATGTTTAACTGAGATATTCCATGCTCTTTTTAACTGACAGTATGCAAATGTGGGTAGTCATATTTTTTAAGTAATGGGAAGAATTAGTATCAAATCCACCAAAATTAGTTTTCCCAGTTGAAATCACTTTATTTACTATGAGGAGTTTAAAGAACTTCTGCATTTGCTTCTTAAACAGTGTAGTTGGGTAAGGTAAGTCCTTCCAGATCCACACATCTACCCTGCACTTTTTTTTTTTTTTTTATTTCCCTCAAAGTGCTCTGTGAGAGGAAATTATTTAGCTTTACTATTTCATACTGGATTCTGGAACCCAGTAAAACAGACCTCAACTGGAGAAAGACCTAAATCTGTCCAAAAATACATGTAATTAGGCAAAACATTGTCCCAAAGCAGCTGTGGCTTTGTGTGAATAAAAATAGTTTGACAAACTAGTTGAATTAGATTTTAATTAGCTTGATTAAATATTTTCTAAAGAATCAAGAGAACACCTAGGATTACAGCCTCAGTAAAGATGCATAATTAGAGTTTCTGGTTTCCTGTTTACCAACAGAACTAATTTCAGGTTCAAGTGAAATAGTCGCTTCTGACCTTACTGGATGATATCCGTCTAATTTGACAATAGGCCAGAGGTTCCAGAGCCAGAGTTCCTGCAGGTTTCATGAATATAGATGGAACTGAGAAATTGTAAGGGTGTGAATTCAAACCTTCCTTATACAACAGAGAAACCAGACAGAGCTACACTTTAATAAAGTCTACTGAAAGTGGTAGTCAGAGCTTACACATCAACATGCTGAAAAGTTACCCTTACGATGTTAATACATAGATAAGCAGACTTTTCTAATCTCAGCACTCACACAGCCGGTCAGACAGCCAGCTGCTTTCCAGACTGATTCATAAGCACAAGATCCTGTACTATTCCTTTTTTTTCAAGTAATCTTGCTGCCTCAGAGCTCTACCTATTTATAACCTGTCTAACAGCTGGGGCAGAGCTGCCCTGCAATTTGTAGAGCATGCATGAGCAGACAGATGCTGTGCGAGTCTACTGCAGCAGAAACAGAGGTCAGTCCCAAAAGGTTTGGTTAAAAATTTCTGAAACCATCACTGGCACCAAACTGTATCCATCACAAAGCTGTAATTTCTGTTGCTTGTAACAGTGGTCAGCAGTAGCTGGATATTTTGAGTGCTGAATGCAAATTCTGTGAAAGGAAGAGTGAAACATTGCTTTTCAGGGGGAGAAAACACAATGGTCTTGGTTTAAAAATTTAATTTTATGACTCAGGAAGCAAGAAGAAGGACTGGGGCCAGGATGGGCCTCCTGAAAAAAAGGGAAGAGCTGAGGAAATTATCCAGATCAGTTAGATTTTACAGTCCTGATTTCCTATGGTGTATAATGGTGCATATTTATCATACAACTGAGCTCAATCAAAACTCATCATCAGACCTGCGTGCTTCCTTTCTTAATTCTCATCCCATTCTCTGAAAAGCAGAGAGAACTTACAGAATGATCTGCTTTTAGTACAGAATTTTTTAATCAGAGGAGAAAAGGGGCCTGTTTGTCATCTATAGACAACAGTTTCTGATCCACTGGAAATCCCTTCACAGAAAGCTTTGAGTAGAGATTTATCAGGAAGAGTTTCATAAGGTGTGACAGGCGTGCATCTGCTGGTTTTCCCTGCTGCCCTGCAAAGTGCCACCTCCCCATTCCTTCTTCCCCCACTGTAGTCCAGAACAAAAGGCACCTAAGCCTGGGAGACTGCAAAACACAGCAGACCTGTCCCACTGTGTGAAAAACAGAACAAAAATGAGATACATGGTCTGAACTAATACACGTGCTAACATTTTACCTAAAAAGATGGGGGGAACATATTGGGTATTATAATGAAGTGATAAGTATAATTAGAGTTGTGGAGGCAAGTAAGAAAGTACTAGCTCAGTTTCAAAAACCAAAACCAAATACACTGTTCCAGATATTGGTGTTTTAGCTCCTGATCTGACAGCCTGTATCTGGTTGTATAATGCACAAGTGACTCTTTCTATCCGCTGGTGGATACACCCACACCTTGGTAATACCTGCTCATTCTGACACCCCAGAGACCTGGAGCAGGTGGAACTTGAGTCCAATCAGGCTCTCACAGTCACTTCTATGGAGTAATTTCACTTGACATCTTTGTTTAGCAAAATCGTTTGCATTTTTTAATTAGGCTTAGCCACATTTACTTCCTCAAGTACTGAAAAATCCTGTAGAGCACCACAGAACAGTTTGCTGTGCACAGATAAGCAGAATGGATTTAAATACTTATAACACTTTAATCTTGTTTTGTGCTTCTACATGACATACAAATGTCTTTGAGAAAAATAATTGATTTTTATAGTAGTTTAGAGCAATGCTGTACCAAATAAAAGTATCTAGGTGTGTTAAAGAAAACAGTAAGCAAATACTCAACTGTCCCAGAAATCTGAGCATTCATTTAGTAATGTACCATTAATGTTCTCTTTTCTGTAAATCAGACATCATCATAATTTCCTGCTTCAGTTGCTTATAGGATTAAAGAATTCATCTGTTTGGCTTTGTAGACTGCAGGCAGTTATATTTCTTGGTTTACCAAGACTAGCCTGGGCAGAGACTGCCAAGACAATCAGAACTTGGGGCTGCAGGGAGTCAGTCTTTCACCTTGGTTTCATTGTTAAATATCTTGTTTTTCGAAACCATTAAATATTTTATATTGTTTGATGCATTTGGGACACTGTTCTTAGCCAGTGATGGTTTCAGTCATTTTAAACAAAACCTTTTGGGACTGACCTCTGTTTCTGCTGAGTTATTTAGCAGAGTCTGGGCTATAATTAACCACAACAGTTAAAACTATATTGCATCATTGCATTTTGGCAATTTGAAGTTTGAGCAATTTCTAGGAAGTCTTTTCCCTGGAAGTGTCTAAAATTTGAAAGTAGTGTTTTATAAAGTTTTGTCTTCTTCTTTCTGCAGCAGCCTGGTCAATGACGTATTGTTCCAGACTGTGCTTGTATTTCAGTAACAGGCCCACCCTGCTGCGCAGGAGGTCAGAGGATGCAGGAAAAGGATAAGGTGTAGGACTGGCTTCTGAGCAGCCCACAAACTGGTTTCAGGTTACTACTTATTATTTTGCTCATGAACAAATCCTCCTTTAAAATACCACCTACTGCAAGGGTCTGATGGAACCATAATTTTTCCATGCCAACAATTTTCAAATACAGGAAATGGAAAAAGTCAGGATTAACTTGAACAAAGCTAAATTATGGTATCAATTATGGTTTATTAGTTTACATTTATCACTTTTTTATTTGGACTGGCCTTGAAATCAGATCTGTTAACTGTCACAGTTATATTATCTAGTCCTCTGAGATTCTATTTAACATTTAAATGAATACAGAAAGAAAGAAAATAAATAAGCATAATAAGACCTATCAAAAAATTTTAAGAAGATTAATGCAGGCATATAAGGTTTTACAGAAATGTACATTAAATCTGTAGTCTTGCACAAGCAGTAATACTTTCTATTCATTCTGCAGTAGAAACTCCTTTTGATGCCAGTCTGTAAATTAAAGTGGTGACAGAGAAAAATAACTTAGTAATGGTAATGAGGGACAAGCAAAGAGTAGAAATATTAGGCTGGATATTGCTCCTGGCCTTGATGGGTGCAAAGTCATTTCTGTGAAGGAAGTTTTACACCCAACATGTGCATATTCACTGGGGCAGTCACGGAGTGGTTGATAACAAGATTCCCATCAAATGCAGTGAATTTGTCCAAGACCCCAAATGTCTGAAGATGCAGTGTAGGGAGACTTCTACTCTCCAAAGCCTGAGTCACAGGGAAAACCCGACAGCAGCTTTTCAGCACATGAATCAGAACTATATCGTAAAATTTATACTGAGAGTTACAGCCAAGCAGGCCTCAAGTATGAAAGTTTTCTTTCAGTAAATAATTGTGGTGAAGTGACCAAAGCCACAAGCTTCCAAAAAAAGTTTGCTATCAGCCTCCTCTCATACAAGTCCTACCAGACCTAGCTGATAAAAAAATTCCTAGGATCTCCAAAACTATTAGTTTGTTTCCTTCTTACCTAATGAATAATCTTCTGTGACATTTTAGAACATTTATTTCATTTATTTAGACATCATCATTTCACGGCTATTTGTTTTTATCTTTCTAAAAAAAAAGAAAAAGGTACTTGAAACTGTTTTGCGATTACAAGTTTTAAGAAATTACAATTTTAAAGAACAGAGAAGTAATGATTAGGGGACCTTACAGACAGTAAATATATATATATATATATATACACACACACACACATATATATATATATATATATACACATTTATATCTGTATATCACAAGAAATCCAAGAGTTTTTATTTAGCCATCACATTAGCATAAATAAGACAAGTGAAAATAAATGCAAAGTTCTGTTTGGGAGCTTTGCAGATCAGCATTTTGCTAACCATGAAAACAAATGCTCTTGTCACACAAACTGGCTGTATGGATACAATCTGCTGGAAAAGGCATTTTATGCCATCCTAATAAAAGTCACAAATATATGAGTGATTCTGGTCATTTTCAAAGAGACAAAGCTCACAGCAAATTTCTGGACAAAATCTGGCACATTGCCACTCCTTTGATATTTTCTGTGGCTTACAGTTTACTTTGGCTCAGAGGTACAGGGTAGAACTATATCCTTTCCTCGGGCTTTCGCTGACTTCAGCTCCTGAGGGAGCCCATCACGCAGCTGTAGGTTTTCTGAAATAGTCACCATTCCAGTGAGCAATGCGTTGGAGCAACTCTATTCTGTTATTGTGCTGTGGGGAAATTACAAGTGATCTAATCTTTCTAAAGCCAGGAGACTCAGACTTAGGTCTAATAGAAGTTTAGAGCAGCTATATTGTTTTTGTATTTTGCAGAGATGAAATTAGGATGAGAATAGGCTCAGAATTCCAAAACTGCCGTCCTGTCACAGAGTTATTGCTAAGAGCAGAAATTACTGTGGTCAAAGATTCCATTAAATGCTTAAAACAACTGTCATAGCAACCACAGTTGATGTAAAATTCAATCATCCTCTTCACAAACCGTACCTTCACAGTCCTACATTTAAAAAGGGATAAAACGTTTAGAATAATAGTGTATAAGAAACAACGCACACCCTGAGAATAAACAATACCTGCCCAAAATATGGAGGGGAAACAACATGGAAGTAAAATGCCAGGCCTTTAGTATTTCAAAGGATGATGCTAAATAATAATCAGAACATCACTGCATTAGTGTAAGATGCATGTCACTCACAAGCAACAAGGCGAGATGCAAAGAATCACAGGGAGGTACATTTTAATCCAGAAGTGACACTGGGAGAGCTTCGTACCTGGTCGCCCAAACCAGGACAGAGAGGACACAGCTGGCTGTCCTGACCTACAGCTCCTTCTGCTCCTGCCACTGCACTCTGATCAGCAACAGATGGTAACGTTTAAAGGGAACAAAATCCCTACTGAGGGCATGGGGGAAGCTCTAACTGCGAGGGGCAGCACAGTCTGATCCTGCCTTTCCTGCTGTGGAGCTGCAGTTGCTGCTGCAGTTCTCTGCCATAAGTACTCCGTTCTTGCCAGCACTTTAACTGGTTTTTTACATAAAACTAGCTTCAGTCCTGGGCTCAGCAGTTGCTCACCTTCTCATGTCCCACAGCTGTATCCGGCACAGCCTCGGGTTTAGGCATTTACACTATTTTAACTTAGCAGCCTGCTCAGAACTACTTTCTCCTGGGATCTCTCCTGGGGCTAATTATCTTTTTCACTTCTGTTTGTAGGAAATTAAACATGAGTTTTGTGGGCAGATTACAGAGTAGTCCCAAAACAGTTGTTCCCTCTAAGCATCTTGTGGGGTGTCTGAATTGGCACCTGGCATGAGTTGACTCAGTGATGTGTCAGGAAGAGAATGGGAAAAGCAGAACAGCACAGACCTGGGAGATAAAGACTCATTGTCTAGACAGCATTTACATCCTGACATACCAACCAGGACAGCACAGAACATGGAGAGTTCTGCACAGTTCTGTTGCAAATCCAAACATCTACACAGACATTTAGCCTCTGCTGAGGTGTATGGCACCAAACCCAGCCTGCTGGTGACACCTAGGCCAAAGCTGAGGATCAGATGGATGGGTACAGTGGTGGAATGACAGGGATGAAGCAGTTTGTGTCACCTGGATATAGTCCTGCTACTATTTTGATACTGTCTTTAATTGTGTTGTCGTAATCCAGCAACTGATGGATTAGAAACTAAGACGTGTTTAGGAGTGGCCTTTAGGTTACAAAGTCATAGACTCAAATGTTAGAAGATGGAAGATATGTAGTACTCTGATTCTTCATAATTTTCTCATCTTTGCAGGCTTCCTGTTCACTGAATCAGGCAGCAATACTGCATTGCATAAATGTGGGCATATGAGGTAAAATTCAGGTTGCACAAGCCATCTGTATATAGTTCTCATTTTTGAATCTTGTCTCTTCAGTTTATCTTCCTTTCTTTTAAAATAGATATTGAAATTTTTGGGAGGGTGGTATAATGTAGATGTATTTGATTTTATGAGGGAAAAAAACCCCACCGCCTGCAGCACTTCAAGCGAGTGTTGACCATAGTCCTTCACAGCACAGAACACAGGACTGTGTTTGACTCACTTTGCTTGCCAGGTTAACTATATCCTGAGGCCATTTGTCAGTGAGGAAAATGTACTGTGTGTACATTATACCCTTAAATACTTTATAAAAAAGAATTTCTTGATATATAGTTCTTTAAGAAGTGATGTGTCTACATGATATCTACACCAGCTCAAGAGGAGATTTCAGGACTTCACTGATCTATAGAATTTACCCCGTGCACCTCTTACCAGTCATAGAAATTATCATGCAAAATAGGGAAGAAAAAGCGAATACAAAGTTTCTCTATTTGCTTTTTATAAGATCCTGGAAAGTAAAGACTTCTTCAAGAGCTCAGCAAGTTAGTGATGATAACCTGCTGGGTACTATCCTAGCAGAAATGCTTGAAGAGTTTGATGAGAGGAGGGTTGGGGGTCAGACCCAAATCTGTGCTATTCATGTACAAGGATCTGCATAGTGCAAGAGTTGCTATTTACAGTGTGCCTGTGCATGATGCAGTTTAGGGACATGTAGCATCCTGCTTTGTTCTACATTTCAGTGCAGTGGTTCACCAAAAGAACAGCACTTTCCTCTCTTGAGCAAATGGGATTTCTAAACTTGGAAAAACTACTGAACAAAAAGTAGATACTGGGACATTGTGGGTGACGATTCGGGCTGTAAAGCCCGAATTTGGGTGGTGGGTTGTTTCCTTTTTGTATTGTGCAACACCATTTAAATTTTGTTGTTTTCTGCCTCCAAAATAAGTATTTCCTAAGAAAGGAAAAAAAGGCAATATCTTGATGTTTCTGCATGTTTTCCAGACCGTAGGTCAGTGTAAGTGGAAAGCAGACACACTTTGGAACTGAAAAGGTGTTTGTGGGAAGTCAGGAATGTGAAGCATAAAGAAGTGGCTGGGAAAGGACTAAACTGACATTTAGAGACCCGATGATGACAAGAAGGTTGGGTTACAGCTAAACTAAGCCGCATCTGATACAAGGGGAAAAAATCAGAACTAAATTGAGGTTAGCAAATCCTGACCTGACCTTGGCTCTTTCTTCATAATCTATGCAGTATTTCCCTCCTAAAGATTATTAATTGTTCTCTAGTGTTGTTTTGCCTTGTTTCAGTGGAGGTGTCCCTGATAATTACTATAAGTTAATCAAGCAATGCAAGCTAATGAGAGCTTAGAACTTGTATTACGTAAGCAGAAAACAGGCAGAGCTTTTTCATAATAGATCATTTTCTCTTTGAACACCACTGGTGAAGTATCTCCAGTGAAAAATATCCTCACAGTGAACCTCCTAGAAGGAAGCAGCAGTTCAGAGCATGCCAGGATGGAGCTGTAGAGTTAGTGTATGGTTACAGACCTCCCCATCTCGTCCTGCCTCCTGCTTACAGCAAAGGGAAAGAGTAACTGAGTTCATCAGTGCCTTTCACCACTCTCAAACTGTTTTTTTGTTTAAAAATTGCCTATAATTAAAACTGCAAAATCCACAGAACAGGAGATGCTAAAAGACTGTATTGGCAGTGTAATAAATCAATGTCAATGGAATTTGGCAAATGTATTTGGAAACTGGATTCAGTACTGCCGCAGGTTTTATAGTGCAAGTTCGTTAGGTTCTGAAAATCAATTTTAAAAAAAAAGGAAAGAAAGATAATGTGACTTAAAATACTAGATATTCCTGCTTATACTGAAGTTTCTTCTACTAAGGCATTAGTGAGTTATTTGCCATGCACACCTGAACCAGAGATGATGATTGTTTTGGCTGCTTGGAGAGGGCCTGGCTTTAGGATGGCAGTCGGTGTCGCTGGTAGCAGTTCATCACAGCAAAGTCATGAGCCATCATCCCAACACGGAGGCAGCAAAGGGCAAACCCAGGTTTATCAGAGAATCACGTGTTTGGCTGGAACATCCTCGAAGACACAACTGCTCCTGTGCAGCTTTTTCACAACCCTCCTCGGTGACAGCCCTGCCTTCAGCATGGGGGGACCACGCTGGAGAGGACTCGAAACTGGCCCCACACCTTCCCACACTCCTACCCTGGTGCCAAATTAATGATCCCCTAAGCAAACACACCTCCATGCACCTGCAGACTCATAGCTCAAATCTCATATCGCTGTGGGCAAGTCCATGTGCAAATCAAGAGTGTGATTTTCTAATGCTTTTTAGCGAAATGCCTATATGTGAAAAGCCAGTAGAAAGTAAGAGAAGTGTTTGTCTAATCAACTGTAACATGTTTAGGACATTATATAACCACCATACTATGTTGCTAGAGGGTATTTTTACTATTTTGCAGCTGAGACATTTTTACAACTATTTCTTAAAAGTTCAGCAGATGACAGTGGCATATCCTGACTGTTGTCATTATCAGGCACAGAAATATTTTTGCTAAAATTGTAAAAAGGCTGGAAAATATGCTTGTAAGTTCATGTAAAGATGACATTAAACTATTTAAAAGGGCAAAAAGCTTTCTTCTTCACTGGGTGTTTTTTGGGTTTATAATGGGAGCACTGGCTGGATCTTTCCATCTGCTGTACTGGCTGTTACTGCAGATGGTCATAATCTGTGCATATGGCATGTGCATATATAAACTGAGATCAGGGTTGTCTTGGTGTAAAAGCAGGCACACAACAGGAGCTCGGGTGCCTAACACAACAGTTAAGTTGTGTGAGATTATCCCCTTGGTGAAGTGGATAATTTAGAGTATTTTATATTTCTGTGGGATATTTACATGGAATTAGGGAAAGAAGCATTTCCTCTTTGCTGAAAAAGAAGAAAAAAAATTGCTCAGCTCTTTTATGTTAAATTTTGGATCTGCTATTTATTTGGAATCAGATGATGGCTTCAGCTGAGCCTTGAATTTGTGGTAGGTTTTGGTTTAAATGAGGACAACACCAAACTCTCATAAACTTCACAGTCAGCCTGGCTTTGGAGTCCCTGCTTCTAACTCAGAGCTGGAGGAGGCATTTTCTCATTAGAAAATAGCCTTCCAGTAAGCATGTAATAAAATAAAAATTTTCAGAAATTAAATGGTCCTCAGATCTGAAGTTTCTGTTTAAGTCAATCCTGCTACCATTGAAGAGTCACTGAAACCCATAATAATCAAAGGAGCAAAACCCTTTGTCATCAAAAGGAGAATTTTCAGGTGAATCAGTTACTCACCAGGCAGTTAATCTGTTCTGCACCTGTGATGGTGCCCAGTTAGCAGTGCTGAAAACTTCTTGTTGAATATTGACTCATGAACCAAGGTTAAAAAATTACTTTCCTAAAGTTTTAAACTTCTACATAGACATTTTGGAAAGTTAGGAAAAATACTCCAATATTTATATGGTGTGCAGAAAAACTCTAAAAGCACCTCACAATTGCGCTTACAAAACATTTAGCAACAACTGCCGGAAAAGAAGTCATTGGAAAAGCAAGACATGAAGAATTTATCTGATGTATAATCAAATGTATTTTTAACATTTCCTCTACCTTTGCTAATATCCTCTGTATTACAGTTTATTTGCAACATTTGCTCGTTCATCAGACAAGCCAACTGTCAGCGCAGATAAAGTCATGACTCTTACTCCTTTTTTTCCTCCTTTCTTGACATCTATTCCACTGTTCTCTTTGCTAACCTTTCTACCTTTCTTGTACTAGGAAAAGGCTTCACAGATTCAGCTACAAGGCTAGAAAATGAAAATATACTGACTTTAAAAGGGTTGCTGCCACTCTAATACAACTTTATAAGGTGCTGTTTCTTTTTCTCACTCATTACAGGTTTGTTTTGTGAATTTAGATGCCAACAGAGATGATTGCAGCGATGAGCAAGTGAAACAGGTAACTGCTTAGGTCTTGAAAACATGCGCAGTGGATCTAGTCAGGCCCATCAGGACTGTCCAGTAAAAATGCAGATTAAAATTCTATGAACAAATCAAAGCCAACCCTAGATTTTTAACCCTTACAGAGAGCAATGCGTAAGGAATCTGAAATGTTACATAGCATTTCTTATTCCCATCCCAGAAATGTGTAATGGATTGCTGCAGTCTGAATTCACAGCAGTTATATGTGCAGATTTCTTGTTTTGATCAGAGAAGCGAACATGGACATGTCATACATCCATTTTTTTAAATTTGGCATAATACTACATAAAAGGAGTTTCTGGTGTCCTGCTCTGCCACCAGTTTCTGATGCTTTTCTCTGTCCTACTGCCAAAAAGCCTTTGAAAATCTTCCACTCACCTAGGTCTTGTTCAGCTGAGCTGTCTTACTCAGTCCAACTTCACATAGGTAGATTATGTGGTCTTGAGGAGGGGGGTCTAGATAAAATAGAACTAAAGGTGTGTTTTATCTGTTTAACTGAAAGTTACAAGGGTAGGAAAAAAGGGATTTTAAAAAAGTGATAAAAAACCTTGGTTATTTTCCAAACACTGAGACAAACTACATCATGATTTGATATTTAAAACATATACCATTCCAGAAAAAAACCCTTAAATCTGCAGAAGTCACGTTTTAAAGATACGGCCTGGTGTCACTTTTGTGCCTACATCTTCTTTTATCAGTTCCTTTCCATCATCCTGGCTTGGTGCCCATGTTTGACACGCCAGTACAGAAGCAATATGTAGTGAGTGAACGCAGGTGGGATCTCCTGACAGTATGCAGGGAGTTCCTTGGTTAAACCATTACAGTTCATTTGCTGGAAACACTTTTAGCTCATAGAACAACCGGTGCTGGCACCTTGGTGCCTGCTGCAAGTCATTTGTTAGCAGGAACAGTTTTTCTATGCTGTTTTCTGCATCCTGGAACTGTTAAAATTCAGTTGTCAAAAATAAACGTGGCATCTTGCAGCAAAATGATTTTACTATTGAATCAGCAGGTTAACTGTGCAGAACAGCTTGAGAGGTTTTACTTTACTGAAGCCACAGAAGTGGTGGTTGTTTTCTAATAAGCAGTGGTTTTATTGTTGTTTACAGTGTTTGTTGAGGAACAAAAGCTATAAGAGGAAACACCAAAAGTTTCTCCTTCAATCTTAGAACTAGATATCTGTTCTCAGATTTCAGTGTAGGTGATGAAAATTCCCTGCTAGCACAGGTGCTATGCATTCTTCTCCAAGAGGAAACTCCCTCATCCCCATTTTTGTGTATAATAAGCAGGTTTTGTAAATTAGCATTGAGTTGGAATTGGTGTGGAATTTTATACAATACACTGGTGTGGGGAAAGCATTTCTTAGAAGAATTTTGAAGATGTTAGCACAGCTGTTGTTCGTATGAAATATACAACTACTTACTAACAGGTACTTGATTTACTAATAGGTACTGTTAGGATTTTGTATTACTGATTGAACCTTGGAATGGGTTAAATTGGGGAGAGGGGGGTGTAAAATAATCATGTTTCCAGACTTCTTTTTTTTCTGAAGAAAAGGTAAAGAAGTGAAGCAAAAGATAAATAAAATGCCATAACTTCCTACCTAAGAAATCTGATAAAATGTGGCAATTTAGGCAGTAGAAAAATAGAGATACTTCAGGAAGTTTGTGATAACAGAAAGGCTGTAATTTCACAGAAAAAAATAAAAAGGATGAGAAATTTTTTATGCTACAGCGAAACATCAGACTGAATTGAAGCACTGAATTCAGTTGTGTTGCATAAAAATACTTAGTCTCGTCTGAATATCAGTCCCCTGAAACGTGAACTGTTCCCCAGTATTGATTTAGGTTTTCTAAGCCAGAAAGTTTTATTCTATCTAATTCAATCCAAGGAAAAATAACAGTACTGCAAGCTTAATATTTTGAGGATGAAAAGGAAAAAAAGTGAAGTATTGTTGCATTGGATAGTAACTAAAGCATATGGCTGGTTGCCCAAGACCTGCACTCCCTTGAAGGGCTTTGCCACGTGTTCTGCACTAACACACGGGCCGTGGTAGTGCAGGACATGGAGGTGGTATTTGCTCCTGCTCTGAGGGGTCGGCCTTGGTTCTCTGTTCACAGAACAAGCATACCAAGATCCTTGGCAGAGAGAACTGCACTCTCAGAGTAGGTGTTGTCTTTTTGGCCTGGCCTTTGTACACAAAGGAGCACAAATGTCCCCTGCACACGCCGGGGGCAATACAGATCTCCAGTGTAGCATCGCTCATGCTGTGGCTGTTACTGCTTTTACCTCTAACAAATACATAACATTTAGGGAGTGACTGTATCATTGCAAATGGAAGGTCATGAAGGTATGCAGTGTAACAGCAAAGAAAGGCATATCCCGTGTATCTTCAATATTTCTGCTGTTCCATGTTTAGCATTGCACTGATTTGGTCAGCAGCGTCCAGGTAACTTCTGCTGGTTTCTTGCTAGTCATACACCTGGAGGAAAACAGGAAGATTTGCCCTATTCTCATAACCATACCTGCTGAAGCTTTCCTGTTTCAGACCATAAGAGAGACACTGTTTTCAGTCTCTAAGGAACTCACATGTAATAGGAGGTATTTAGATGCACCAATCCAATCCAGCTGTTCAGCACGTGACAATGTGAGGACAGATTGTCCTGCTGGACACTTGGGCAAAAGTTTATGCTGTCATCTTTGTTTTGTCTGGTGTCTCAAAAGAAAGAATGTGCATTTTAATGTTGCCAGTTCTATTCTTAATCTACTTGAAGTAATACTTTCAAGTGAGCTTTCTAAAGGGATGCCTATAAGTGATATTTCATTTCCATATTTATAAGTGCGCAACTCAGACTTCATTACCTGAGAGCAGAATCTCTCTTTCATACTACAGAAGTTGATCAGCGTCTCGCCCAATCTCCCCAAACTCATCAGTTCGATGAACGTACAGCCACCGAAGGAAAATGAAATAGTCCTGCTGAGTGGATTGACATCAGGAAACCTTCAGGCCGATTATGAGGTTCCCCAGGTAGGAGTCAAACTCATCTTTAAGATCACATCATGCCTGAGAAGGATGGAATTTAGAAAATAGGAAAAAGGAACCTGAAAGCAAAGACCTGAGATCAATTTGAGATGAGAGGAAGTTTGCAAACATAGAAACAACAGACTTTTGTCAGACAGATTTAAGTGTGTGGTGCACAGTGTGGGGACACACACCATGTACACAAAGATAGCTAAGAGATCCTGCTATTCCCTCTGGATCCTGCAGATGTCTGGGTTGCAGCTGGTAATGCTTTAAGCCACATTAGCACTTGATCCTTCAGAGGAGGCAGGCACTGGTGGCAGAGATGACTGATTCGTAAACCCAGATTTCAAGAGTAGCGGAAGGGCAGCACAGAGGGGGAAAGGAAAGAGGTAACACCTCTGTGCATAGAGCTGGGCCAGGGCACAGCTCCTACAGACTCCCTTTCCAGTGGTCTTGCCACTTCCCACTTTCATTCCCAATCCATCTTCACCTCTCAACTTTGTTAAAACTGCAGAGTTATCCTCGAGAACAAAACTGTCTCAACAAATTTAAAATGTGAACAGGTATCGCCAGGTTTGTCTGCTGCAGATAGGAAAAGCAGAAAATTTTCTTTCACTGAAATACTTGTGTACAAAAGGCTTCCTGGAGCAGGCCCTGTAACAGCTGTATTGCAAAGATCACTGAATTTCATGGTATACCAATAAGCTGATCATTAAAGAGAGCAATTACCTGGTTATTGAGCTTTCTTGCCACTCGTGACTAATGGCTGAATTTAGAAAGGTTTAACAAATACAAGCACAAGGCTGTGGTGGGAGTGATGGAGCTCCAAACCTCACATCCCAAGATGTTGCAATACACACAGGGGTGTTTTGAGACCCAAACAAGGTAACTGAAATACCCAAGTCATCCCTGTCTCCACAAGCCTACAGACACTGAGACTGGCAGCCCTCTCATGGAGAGTGAAGGCAAGAGACAACAAGAACTAACCTAAATTTCTGTGGAGTAAAGCTTTGCATTGAGGCTGGATGAGATTTATTGGCCAGATATGCCACAGTCATCCTATTGTTTGGCTTTCAGAGAAATTCATTTGTAAGATGACTGGAAGAGTTTTTGTAAAATTATTTTTATGCTGCTCCCCCTCAATCCCTTTTCACAAGTACAACCCTACAAACTGTGGATTGGGAAAAAGAAGAGGAATGTCTGATCTAAGGCTGCATCTGTTTTTCATAACATTTTTCACAATACAGTGCATGCTCAAGCCTGATTCAATTTCATAGCAGCTATCTAATCTATCTTCTCTGCTTTAATGCACTAATTTATCTGGTTTTCTGTTCAGACACAGTTTTTTAGGTGGAAAGGAAGAGCAGGCTAATAAACATGTCAATCCAGCATAACACTCATCCCACTCTCTTTACTAGTAGATATTTGCTTTGCATTCACAGTCAAAGACAAAAGGTCCAGGATGGGGCCACCTTATGTTAGATACTGTGCAAATACCCAGGGTGTCCAGGGCATCTTTTGCACAGCCTAAAACTTCCACCTCAATCCAATCCAAAGCTGGTCCCACCCAAGCTGGCTCTTTCCTGGGAGCCTGAGTTCGAAGCACAAGATCAGAAGCTGCAAAAGCTTGGCTTTGGTTCAGGGTACATCCATGCAACAAGCATGGTCCCATGCAGAGACATCGACTTAGCTCTGTTGTATAAATGTCCAGTGGTTTTAATATCAGTAAAAAGAAGATAACAAAAGTTCTTTCCTCACAGTTTCTGTCCAGCTTTCAACTTAATTGTACAGCTTCTATAAGTAAGGCAGTTTATTCATATAAAGGCTCAGCACATTGTGCACTGGAGCCCCATTGCCGGTGGGAGGTTGTATCAGCCTGAAATAATGGGGCTTTGGACAAAGAGGGACTGAGAGGAAGAGCAGCAAAGAAACAAAATAAAACACTGTTTAAAAATGGTCTGTTGGAACATCTAAAGGTGACCTGCTCTTCACAGTCTTATCAGCCAGTATTTACAGGGCTGCCTTCAAACAAGTGTTGCAACAGAAATTATCCTGGAAAGGAATTCATGCCCACAAACAATTCCCTCCAGAGAGGTAATACCGGGTAGTGAGGCCATTAATAACAGCATGTCAGATGACTAACATCAAATAAGTCTCTGTCATTAAAACAAGAAGTTGATTGAAAACAAACAACTTGGCAATTTCAACAAAATTGCCAAGCATCCCCTGTGATACAGCTGGGTTCTCTACTAAAACACTTGTATAACAAAAGCTGTCAGTCCAAGAAATCTTATTTTGGTATGCATGTAACTGCACACTGTTACTAACATTGAAATGACAAATCGTATTGCATCTTTGCAACAGAACATTCCCAAAATATTTACAGAGAGAGAAGCTTAAAATAAGTTTTATTTTTTAATTGAATAACTGAGATTCTTTTCCCCTCTAGTGTCCTTGGCTGGCAGATGTCTGCTTGGTTCAGTGTGCGAGGGGGGACAGAAGAAACAGCGCAAGCTGCATCATTTTTGAAATAAACAAGTTTCTGATTGGACTTGAGCTCGTTCAGGAGAGGCAGCTGCAGACAGAAACTCGTGTCCTAAAGCCCGAGGATGACACGAACTGCTCCGTGTCCTCAATAGAAGAAGATTTCCTCACGGCCTCCGAGCACCTCGAGGATGACAACGAGGCTGATGAATATAAAGCTGGTAAAAGCAGGGGGACTGAGGATAATTCTGCTGTTGTTCATACTGCAAAACAGCTATAGCAATGCTCACAGAAATTGCACTTGATGCTAATTCATGCATATGTAATTTAGAAAACAGACAGCCATTCATATTTTTAAATTTTTGTTCAAAGATATTCAAATATTCATATATTCAAATATTTTTAAATTTTTGTTGTACATGGCTGTGCAGTACTTTTACAGAGCAGTAATGCAGTATGAAGTTGTGCAGCTCTTTTAAAAGTCACAAGTTACTCTGCAAAAACTAATTTTTTCTTTTTCTTAATAGGTCATGAAAAATTAAATGTTTCAGAAGCATCTTCAGATGTCAGAAAAAATAAAGGAAAGGGATTTGAAAACATTCACTATAGAAAAGCCAGGTTGCCATTCATTCTTGAAGGGAACTGCATTAGTAAAGATAATGCAGCTACTCAAGTTTCTGAAACTGTGAATGTTGTGGCTGAAGATGGCATCTCACAACCTGAAGATAAGTCAGACCAGGAAATACTGTGGCAGAAGGAATTAGCTGGAAAAGGTACTTCTTCATTTAATACCACTAATTTGACTAGTGAGGTTGAAAACTCAGCACTCATGTTAGAAGATGTATCTGTAACCAAAATGGCTGAAGAGGAGCTGGAGCCTCAGGGTGACCCCACAGCGAAACACAGCAGCGAGACAGATGGGGAAGGTGGTGCAGGTATCAGGAAAACTGATCCTCCCTCCCAGAACGAGCAGGCGACCACAGGTCAGTATGCCACAAATTTAGCAGAATCTGTTCTGCAGGACGCATTCATTAGACTGTCACAGTCTCGACCCAGTTTCAGTGAGGAGGCTGCAGTCAGCATCTCTGTAGGAAGCTCCTGTAAGTCAGAAGATGTATCTGCTTCCCGATCATGGAATGAACTTCCAAAGATCGTCATAGTGCAAAGTCCAGACAGTTCTGAGAATGTACCGGACTGGCCAGGGTCTGCCTTCCCCAGCCTGAGCCACTGGGCTGAGGCAGAAAGCTCTGCTGAAGTTCCAGATTCCTTTGAGGAAGAACATTCAAACGGACATGACCAAAGTGCACTGGAAGTGGCTCTGGCTTGTGCAGCCACCGTCATTGGAACCATTTCCAGTCCCCAGGCTGCAGAAAAATTCCGCCGGGACCAAGAAGTCACGGATTCGAGAAGTGGAGTGGTTGCTACTGAAGAGGTGCACACAGCATCCTCACAGCTCCTTGACGACTGTGCTGGCACGGAATACTCGTTCCCATCTGCGCTCTGTGGCATGACTCAAGTAGCAAGTGCTGTAGCCATCTGTGGCCTGGGGGAAACGAAGGAGGAGAAGTACCCTGCAACTTCCAGCGGACTTCTGTCAGCTGCTCAGGCCTCTGCAGCCATTACTCTGCATTGTAGCATAGCTGTAGGAAGCAGCATGGAGAAGCTGAATGAGAGCATTGCAGAGGCACTTCTCGAAGAGGCGTCCGTAATTCTGACCAAACCCAACACATACAAAAATGTAGGGCATTTTATGGAATCCATAAACGGGAAAATTGTTGAAACAGCAGCAAGACCACGTATTCCACGTGCTGATGGAGTAATCAGGGATGAACTTGCACAAAACTTATCCAATATTATTCTACGACATTCTATGGAAGAGGTTAGGAAGAAGAGACAGCTACACCGCCATTCAGAGGACAGCTCAAGTACACAAGACATTTTCACAGAGACTGCAAACGAGTTGCTTTTTAATATAATATATTTCACTTGCAAGAAGATGAATGACATAAGGCAAGTGGAAGAGTGTTCTCCTCTCTTTTCCGAGGGCACAAAAGCAGAGAAAGTGACAAAAGCAGAAGGATGGCAAGCACTGGCAACAGCATGTGAAACTCCACACAGCCCCCGTGATCACTCTGCTGCTACACCATTTGGTCCATCCTACAGCACCAGTACTAGCAAAGACCTTGAAAAGGTCACAAGCACTTGGAAGAGTAATGTCAAAGATGTAAATAGTAATGAAGGTTCCACACTGAATTCAGAACCAAGTGGAGATACAGGGCATAACACACTTGGTGCAAAAACATCTCCCAAGAAAAGATACCTGAAAAGAACTTCACGAGACTGTTACAAATCCCCAAATCAGAGTAACAATCATCATCAGAAGAGAGACTACAGATCATTTTCAGACAGAGAAAATACCTTTGCAAGCAGTGAATGCAGGCACGGTGTTCAAGAACAGCTGTCTCCCAGTGCCACTATAAATACAGACAACCAAGCCAAGATTAAGTGTGATTCTGTGCTAAATAATGATGTTCAACTTAGCTTGTCTTTGTTAGGAAACCATGTCTTGCTTCCTTCTCAGCCTGTGCTACAGGTGAAAAATTCAAGGGACAAATATTGTATAACAGATTTTGCAGAAGAATTGGCAGAAACAGTTGTCTCTATGGCAACAGAAATAGCTGCCATTTGTCTAGAAAATTCAAATGGCAAGCAACCCTGGTTCTGTGCGTGGAAGAGAGGCAATGAATACCTGGTGACCCAGAGTTTATCATGCAGAACCATGAAAAGGAAGAAGGAAAGCCATACCAATGGATCTGTGGTTCGGAAGCACAGGGCACCTCGACTTAGTGAGATCAAAAGAAAAACAGATGAGCATCCTGAGCTAAAGGAAAGATTGATGAATCGGGTAGTAGATGAGTCTATAAACCTTGAGGACACACCAGATTCAGTCAATCTCTTTGCAAATGAAGTTGCTGCCAAGATCATGAACCTCACCGAACTCTCTGTGGTTGATAGCATCTGGCAAGGTCCAAACCACCCCAGGAACAGACTGCACTGTGAAAGATGGAGCCGAGCCAAGGCCTCAAGCTGTGAGAGCATACCGGAGGAGGACTCAGATTCCAAAGCCTCTTTAAATACCCTAGGCCTAATGAACAGCTTTGGTCACTCTCTGAGCCAGACAAGTTCTGTCTCAAAGCAGTCTAGTTGTGAAAGCATTACCGATGAATTTTCAAGATTTATGGTGAACCAGATGGAAAATGAAGGAAGAGGTTTTGATTTATTACTGGATTACTATGCAGGAAAAAATGCAAACAACATCTTAACTTCTGCCTTGCAACAGGTAGCCAAGAAAAACGGCCATCTTAATGTAAGACCAAGTTGCCCATCCAAACAGTCCAGCACAGAAAGTATAACAGAAGAATTTTATAGGTATATGCTAAGAGAAATCGAAAAGGAAAATAAAGATAGTCTATCATCCTCTCGGAATTCAAAGGACTGGTGTGGCAGTTTGCTGGCACCCTCTCTACGGTCGCCTTTCTGCTTTAGGCAGTCGTCGATGCCCGACAGCAGATCATCGGGCTCTAGGCTTACAGTGAACGTCCCAGTTAAAGCAAATTCCTTAGATGGGTTCGCCCACCATCGCCAGGATTCCTTAAGTGTACAGCCCGTCAGTACCGTGGCTTCTGCGGGGCTCTGCAAGTCTGACTCGTGCCTGTACCAGAGAGGCAAGACTGACCAGATCACAGACATGCTGATCCACGAGACTTGGGCCAGTTCTATTGAATCTCTGATGCGCAAGAACAAAATCATAGCAGATGAGGCAGAGGCTGCAGAGGCAGACCAGTTTTACAGTGATTCTCCACCACATGTGGAACAATATGCAAAAAGACTGGCTGCAAATATTGTTGAAAGTGGTAAAAGTTTAATTGTTGTCCAGCAGGATTCCTTTGATTATACAAGCCGAGAACACGTGCTGGAAAGCAAACATCCCCAAAGCACAACTCAGATACAGTCTAAACTTGAAATGGAAGAAGTAAATTTGGATGAGAAAAAAGACCATGTGAAGAGCCCTGGAAGCCTCCCTGCAGGACAGCACAGGGAAGTGCCTTTAATTCAGATAGAAACTGATCAACGAGATGAACCAGATAAAGACTCAGAGTCCTTAACTTCATGTGGCCCATCTGGAAAGGGGCAGCAAAGCAAAGAAAAGCCTCCAGAAGCTTTGGATGGGAAACACATGGTTTCCAGTTCTCCAGTAAATAGGTAAGTGACAAAACATCAAATAAGCACATTGCTTTGGTCTTCGGTTTATTTTCCCAGTAGAAGTTATTTTGATAAAGGAAGAAGGTAAGAGTGGTACTTCTAAAGAAATAAGCAGGCTAAGTTTTGACTACAGGTTTCTATTGGCATAAAGTCACCCAGTCATGTGTCACAGTGCTGCTTTCTGGAGAAAACTTATATTGAATATGACATTATGGTTTTAAGATTTAAATCTAATACTGCACAGACAAGTTCTCTCTCTACAGACATTAAAGTCTGCCATAATTAAGACAGGAAAGATGGACAAAAGCTTAAACTTTCATTTAGTGCAGGCTGATATCTGAACTAAAAAATAGATAAAGAAAAATCAGGGCTAGTGTATAACAGAAGATAGCAGGAGTTGACCTGTAGTTCTCTGCTATGCTTGTTGCAAGTAACGTTTTGTGTACCTGGAAAAAAGACCAGGCTTCTGAGTGCTTAAAGTTGAACTTTGTGTTTACAGTCTGGAGCTACAAGTAATAAAAATTCTTTAGTGAAGGAAATAAAAGAATAAAAGTAGCCTTTACCTCTTTTAGTTCAAGACTTCTCTGCTAGAATTTAGATAGGGAAAAGAAAAGCATTTTATTTTAATGTTGTTTTATGGAGTTTATATCACATCTTACCACCCTCTCCTTACAGCTGTACTCCTTTTGTTAGGAAATCTGCAGCTTGCTTTGGTTAAGGTAAAGTGTGAGCCTGGCATGAGAGTGCAGTGCAAGTGCAGAGGGTTGCTGTGGGTGCTCTGAGGTTAAGGGAATGCTCTCTCTCAAGGCGTTGCCTCTTTATCACTGTACTTCATTGTATCTGTTACTTTAATAGTATCTAAACTGCCAGTCTCTTGGAGCACTGCAGCAGGCCATTATCTCAGAGTGGCAGAAAGAGTGCAGGTGCTAGTGTTAGAAACCATTTTGTAGCTCATTTTATTCTAGGCAGTGCTGTGTTTTGGCATTTGACAAAGCTCTGCTTGAAGTGAGAAAGCACAAGTGCTTTCTCACTTGAAGTGAGAAAGTAGATAGATTGTAAGTACTTCCCTGTGTATGGCAGCAATTAGGTGGATAATTACCATGGTGTCACTAGTCTTTCATACTGACTCTTCCCCACTAACTTTACTCTTCCTGAAAATGCAACCTGCTTTTAGTAAGATAAATTTAGAAATCCACGTATTTGGAAAGTTGAATGTTTGAAGATAAAGTTCTTTTTGCAGTTTATGAGCCCTTTCATAACCTTTCCTCTGCCTTTGAAGCAGAGTTCCCAACATGGCTATGACATGGTTAAAGCAATAGGATTGGTAGGGCAGAATTAGTAAGCAGAGGCTACACCTGCATGAGCGTCTTGGCTCAGCAATGCTGTGCAGTTCTGGTTCAACTTGCCTCCATTTCTGTGCATCAGCCTCATTTGCAGCATGAAATGCAGAGTTCTTCCAAAGCAATCTCAAATAGAAGCTGCCCAAGTGCTCTCCAGATGTGCTCGTATCCCTGCTGGGAAGGCAGAGCCTCCAGTGGTTCTTCACACAGATCTGAACCATTTGTGGCATGGCTGTCTGGTCTAAGTCTAGGCTGGAGTGAAAACCTAAAAATATGTATAATGGAACTATAAAAGCATCAGTAGAAATGGCTTTGATCCAGTCCTACTGCATGAAATCACTTGCTGGTTCAGATGCAAGCACATAGGACTCCAGGCAAAATACCAAGCAGATATAGAGTCAATTAGGGAAAAAAAAATAAAAAGCCATGCAGGCCTTCAGTGATGAAAAAAAAGCTGTTTCTTATACGTAGGCAGTGCAACAGAGCCAGTCCTGTCACAGTTACACAGAAACTGTTCCAAGTGACTGTTCACAAGTGGGGAACTGTCAGTTCAAAGCATCGCTGGTGTGAGATGTAATTGCATAATGAATCAAACAAAACCCAAAATGCCGAGAAACATCGCCCACACAAATCTCTTATGTTTTGGACCAGGTATCAGGAGCTACCTGTCCTGTACTAAGAACCTGAATAACAGCCCTGCCCTGCGGCCTGGCTGCTCAGTGCCCTCGTGTCAGAGAGTGCAGGGGCAGAGTCCTGGCCCCGAGGGCTCAGGGGCGATGGGCACAGGGGTTTGGCAGAGGTGGCTGCCAGGGAGAGCAGAGCCCCAGGCAAGCAAGTCTCCTTCTTCCTGCACAGGCTGCACCTCTCTGTCATCCAGCATTAACCCAGCAACTTCTGAGAGTGGGAGCTTGGCAAAAAGAGATATCCACAATGATACTGTCTCAGTATATGCCTAATCAAGGTAATTACTCAGGAGCAATAGAATTTCTGGTGATATCCTGCTCTAACTGAAGGCAGTTGATGCCTGAACCATAACTACAGATAAAGATCTGAAGGCAAGAACTTCTCTAGAGAGATCCTGCAGAGGGTTGTCAATACGGAACATAACGTTGCTTTAATCCCTAAATTGCAAATGCAGACTATCCAGGGAATATAACAAAACTACAGTTTTGCTTTACTTGTTATTCTGGAACTACAGTGATATAATTATTGGAGAGATTGATTATTATTTTTCTTTGTATCAAAAGCCCAATTTAGCTCTAAAAACTTAGCAAAAATATAGTTTCTTTTCTTTGTTTCTGTGTGTGTTTGTGGGAGGATGTGTACATATATATGACATACACACGTGTGACATGTCAAGTGTGCAGAATTGGAAAGCATTTTTCCCTTAACCCTGTACTTTCTAAACTTAGTCTAGGCTCCATCTTCAGTCTGCTTTCTGACTGTTGCAATATTTTGTCCTTCCCCAGCCTAAGCAGTGAAGATCCTAAGGATATGGCAGGCTCAGAGTCATTAGTGATTCACAACCCACAATACTTTCCTACTTTCACTTCTTTTGGATCTACAATTTTACCAAAGTAGGAAACTCTCAAGAAACTCATTCACCCATTAGCAGGACAGGGATTTAGCAGCAATATATATTCCCAAGAAATGCTGTCATTCTGCACTAACATATACCACGTATTTCAACCACTGATTGACTGAAGTGCATTAAGCAATAACCCTTTACAGTGATCAGTTTTTTTATACACGTTAAATCTTTTTGTACAAGCTACAACTTTTCTATGCATACTTAAATCTAGGGTTTGTGTTTATTTATAGCAGTCATAAGAAAGTCTTTTTTTAAGAGCGTCTTAGGCCATATGTTCTGCTGGACTGGATGTATAAATTATAAGCTTGTCCAGTCTTTTGCATGTCTATAGTTCTGCAGCTTAGTTGACTTTAATGAGCAGCATTGCGTGAAGATTGGTGGCACCAGTTTGTTTGCCTGTATTACAATATCAGTGTGCCTTCCCTATCACCCTGCCAGCACCAGTCCTCAGAGCAGATCGGATGCTGAAATCATAGGAGAGACGAAAACAGCTGAAGAATTTCCAGCCCATCTCAGCAGCAGTGAAGAGAGCACTGGCAGCTGGTCCCAGCTTGCCAACGATGAGGACAATCCTGATGACACAAGCAGCTACTTGCAGCTCAGCGAGCGCTCCCTGAGGTACCCACGTTGTCTCTTCTCACTGTACAGTGGGGTCTGCTCACCAAGCCTACCCTGCATCAGCAGTGAGAGGCAACAGCTCGAGATTTTCTCAGAATACTGTAAAGAATGTCTAATGGCAGACTTTATCTCTTTATTTTTTAATAAGG
The DNA here is from genome assembly GCA_013397755.1 of Cnemophilus loriae. NCBI lineage: Eukaryota > Metazoa > Chordata > Aves > Passeriformes > Corvidae > Cnemophilus > Cnemophilus loriae. The sequence goes on along the minus strand of VZTF01003490.1, from coordinate 349,553 downwards.
GAAAAAAATTACCCACATTCTGATTCCCAGATGGGTCTTTTTACTATTGGTGAGTAGCTTGATTCAGACAAAGCAAAAACCTCCTGGCACCACTGAAATGTCTCAGTCCTACAGCAAAAAGCCCATTGGACAAGTTAATTGCTGCAATCTTTCTTTTGATTTATTTGCTACTGTTTGCATAATGTTTATTTTGGCACCTCCTTAGCCAAGATTGACGAGAATGCCATTCCCACCAGAAACCTGTGCACTGAGAACAAAGATTGAGCCCTGATCTGCTTAGACTGGCACAGGTGCAGATTAACAGAGGATGACCAATTTTTCCTTGAGTAGACATAAATTCAAGAGCTCCTACTGCTCTGTGCTGATTTTGTTCCAATTCAAGTCAGGACAAATGTTTGAAAATTATTTAGTCCTTGGAGTTCATATAGAGCGATGGTAGTTTGACTTCAGCCCTTTCACAGCATCAAATTGAGTAAGGTTTTTCCTTCACATGCTCTTAGACTATGTTTTAAATTATTATCAAGTAATTACATCTTTCTCTTGAGTGTTAAGATGACAAGGAGGGAAGACATTATGGTAATGAAGCAGGGAAAAGAAAGAGTCTCTGTCAGAGAGCACTGTTGGCTGGCTGAAATTACTGAACAAAACATGGCTCTCAGTGCAGCTGAACATTCATCCTGTTATTACAGTATCAACCTTTAACAAAGTCCTTGGTCTGAGAGAGCTGAAATATTGTGCCTTTCAGCTCTGCACTGGAACAGAAATTGCTACAGCAAGTCTGAATGCATGGCATGCTGACAATGTCTCAGAACACCCTGATGGGGAAAGGAGCTGTCTGATCAATCCTTCTAATGCAGGGGAAAATACTATTAGTTGGTTTTCCAGTAAAAATTAAGTGGTTCAACATGACTTGCCACACAGAATTTGTTCATAGTAATTGACTTGCAGCCAGCAAATTCACAACCTGTCCATGAGACTGTTACAGTATCTGCGTAAACATTCACTGTCACATTTATAATGATGTTATAAAGTGAACTGGTAATATTTTTTCCAAATATCCTCAAGTGCGCTACTTCATCCTTGTGAAGAAGCCAAAGAGAATACTTCTGTGTATTTGTGGTCCCAATGACCATTGGCTTTGATTAAAATCTCAGTCTTTCAGAGTAGTCAGAAACATGAGGGGCCATCTCTGTACCTGTGCATTCCATCAGATCCCAAATGGTATTTGGGGTATGATGTAATACACGGAAACTGCTGCTGGTCACCAGCGTGGACTCACCCTACAGGTAAGTGTATGACGGGCAGCCAGTGCCTTGCTTGAACTCCCCGTGTTCAGAGGTAGCTGGATCTCTGCAGGTTCCTTGCAGGACATCTCTGTACCTGCTAAGCCTTCTTTTCAAGGAGTCACGCAGACTCGGTTTTTGTTTGAGGCCAAGTGTTCATTGCATAAGCCATTCACAAGAAGAGAGTCCACTTTTTTCATCCAATTTACAGCATCAAGTGCATTGATGCACTTGATACATGCTCCATCTAGAACTATTTTAATAAAAGCCTCATTACTTTGAGCAGACTAGTGTGCTTCATTCAGGGAACCACTTGCTGAGCACAGTTGATTTTATGGAACAGGGTTCCTCCCCACTTTGCTTTGTACAGAAATAAATTTTTAAAAGATGTATGGAGACATGTTCAGCACAGCTTGGCACTAATACTTAAACTTTTGCTTTGTCAGCAATGGCAACAGCAGTACAACTAGCAGTCTTGGCATTATGGACCTGGAAATTTATCAGGAGAACGTGCCATCTTCTCCTATGATTAAGTAAGTAGTCACCGAAGTGAGACTTGATGTTTAGTCCAATTTTAACTGCAAATCGTTTGTGCCACCAAAACCGTGCCAAGCCCTGCTTTGCACCTGCTGCTGTGCCTGCCCATGGTTTCAGAAAAAAGCACATGCAGGTGTCTGTGCAGAGTGAGGGCACCAGACAGTGAAAGATTACAGGCAAATCCTCTCGAGAATGCGGATCCATCAACCACCCTGTCTAAAAGACAGTTCTCTGTGGTATCAGTTTTCTGTCATTGAACCTTCTTCTCTGAATAACTTCAAATATTATCAAAACTCTACTCTAATACCAAGGAAGGTCAAGCAAATAAGGATCAATTAAAAGCAATTTAAAAAACCCAATAGCATTCTTTCTAATAATAATAATAATAATAATAATAACAACAATAATAATTTGGCCCACAGTACATCTCATCTGTTGTTTCTGGGAATGCCTAAAGATCCTGCTACAACCTGCCAGCTGGTGAATGTCATTATGCAGCCAGGGCACACCCACTGAACAAACATGTGGATTGTACATCACATACTGAACATGGGAGCTTCCTGAAGTCAGTGACGTCAGAAAATTGTCACAGCAAAATTCAGACATTGGAAATTCAGCATTTCCACCCAGGTTATGAGACTTGCTTTGTCTTACCATAATGTCATTTGCTTGTCATTATGTGAACTATAAAGATACACAGATCCTGGTGAAACATAATACATGACATAAATAATACAAGTACTTCATCCTGCTACAGAAAAATGCTGCGATTCAGTTTTTACTGAGATACAGATTAAATAATGAAATATATTCAGCATTTTATTGTTTCTTCCTATGTAACCTTTCTCTTGCAGTTTTCTAGGTCTTGCATTGAGGGAGAAGTTTATTCATCATAAAGCAATGTTGTAGACTATTCCTAAGTATGACTAATAAGCTTTGTTGTTGTTTGTTTCTAAGTGAATTAGTAGAAGAAAAGGTTTTCCTTAAAGAACAGACAGAAAACACAGAGGGTAAGTTGAACCATATCAATTAAAACATACAGTTTGAAGATAACACAAGTAATTGCACAGTAACTGGTGGGATTATTTTTCCAGAAAGTACTTCTGAGCTTTCAGTGGGAACAGCCAACTGTCAAAAGGACCTCTTGGTGATAAACTTTGATCTGGAACCAGAGTGCCCCGACGTGGAGCTGCGAGCCACCCTGCAGTGGATAGCTGCTTCTGAACTTGGAATTCCAACCATCTATTTTAAGAAATCTCAGGAAAACAGAATTGAAAAGGTAGTGTTTACAGAATTGGGCATACTATCAATGTATACATAACTGTGGCAGTTACGATTTAGTGAAGTTACTGAGCTTAAAAGCAAAAGATGCAAAAACATCTTCATTACAGCAAGATGGCAATACTACTGTTCATGAGAGAAAGGAATGAGAGGACAGGTGTGTCAGAACTTCAGGTATGTGAAATATGTAGTAGATTGTCTATGGCACAAGAAAATGTCACCATGAGACCTTCTCCAAAGTCTCTATAGCATGCTTTGATGAATCTGTTCACTTTTTCATATCAATGATACATTAAATACCAATGCCCAGGCAGAATTAACAGAGTCCTTTATGTGGCTACATTTGAAAGGCTGCACATGGTTTACATGGAGTTTAAGTACAAAGGTTTAAAAAATAAAAGTAGAAGACGTTTGTGTGTGCGCGTCCCATGTACAAAGTTGTGCTACTTGGTCACTATAATGTGGGACATTATTTGGAGTTAAGATTTTCAGTTGTTATGCTGGTTCTGCCTTGCCTGTAACACTGATTAGGGCAGCCTCAGGTCGGTCTGAACTTGTTCCTGGCTGTTCATAAATTGCTCCAGCTGGGGATACAGCTTTTGAAAGCAGAAGTCTCTTTCCAAAGAGAAGTGGACAGACACAGATCACTGAGAAACCTTCTGAGGTGTTAGTCCAAGCCAGAGCCAAGTGCAACACTGAAGTCCAAAAGAGTTGGTGCTCCTTTGAAGCCACAACCAAATACCAACCACGGCATTTCAGGAAAGACCAAAAGAGACCCATTTCCAAGATCACCAAGAGCAGCTTAAGCTTTAAGGCTTAAAAACATGTTAGTACTTAAGTCAGTTAATGAAAAAAGTATTACAAATCAGTATTTTGGTCTCTTACGGGAAGATCATTTTGAGTAGCAGAGATATTGTTTGATTTTCTTGAGTACATGCATTTGGGAATTATAAACATAATTTTAAATGCATTCAACAGCAACAGTCCAAATTGCATCTAATTAAAGAAACAGCTGTCAGCTTTACCCATGTGCTTTGGCAAACAGTTAATTCAATTGCAAAAATACACTAGAGAATAATGAAGCACATCCTGCCTACAACAGCGTTCTTGGAAATCACGTGCCTATTAAATATCGTTAAAATACATATTAAAAGTTTAGGCTGCAGTATGTAAATAGCAGACAGCTACACTAACTAGAGACACAATCTTTTCTTTTGTGCTTTAAAACTGGAAACAGAAGGAGCAAACTAATTATTGTGAAATTCAAGGAAGTGAAAAGCTTTGATTTTCATTTATGTGCTTCAGAAGAAAAAGGGACCAGATGGATGACCCTGTGAATCCCATTATTAAGTACAAAGTGGACAAAACTCAGAGGTTTCTTTACAGCTGCTTAAGAACATATATTTAACCTCTGGTTTCTCTGGAAATTAAAAAAAAAGTCAAATACAGATACTGTCTATGTTTAAAACACAGCTGTGATAAATGTCTTCATTTGACAAAATTTTGCACAGAATTCCCTCTCATCAGTACTATTTGAATATTTAAAATACTATGGGATGTATATATGGAAATACAGAAAATTAAACATAAATTAAAATATAGCTAAGGGTAATGCAAAAATATTTTTTTAAGATGGATAGTCACACTTCCATTATTTTCACAATGAGTTGTTGATAACAAGGAAAATTTATCAAACTCACTTTGTCTATTCTTACTGTCATTGCAATAAATAAGAAATAATTGACAGAAGCAGTTAATTTGGAAAATGTCATGAGAGCCCATCAGTCTTTGGGGAGCTATGGAACTTGAGAAATGAAGTTTTTATAAATAGAAAGAATGTTGACGTTGCTGAGCACTGAATGGTGTCCACTCCCTCATACAGCTGTGCACTTACAAAGTGTGGGCTAACAAGGGTTCTTGTGTATGCATTTCACAAAATCTTAGAAAATGTTCACCACATCCTATGTGTATTTCATTGTGGTTATTTTTATTTAGTTTCTAGATGTGGTGCAGTTAGTTCAGCGGAAGTCCTGGAAAGTGGGGGATATCTTCCAAGCCGTGGTGCAGTACTGCAAGCTCAGCGAGGAGGGCAGAGAGATGACACCCAGCCTGTTTGACTGGCTGCTTGAACTGGGTTAACAATGGTCACTGGTGCAGCATTTCTGTTTTATTCCAGTTTAAATAAGCAGTGGTTTGTGTAACGCTCTGATTTCTGAACATCACTGAATAAAATGTGCAAAGATGTACAAACTCTACAAGAACAGCACAAGTTCATTCCACAACTGACCCAGGAGCAAAGTGAACCCGAATTTATTGTGTCTTTCTGTGTCCTGAGGGACTCTCGACATGTTGTGCTAGAGGATGCACTGTACTATGAGGGGATGGATTTTTAGCCTTCTGAATTAATGAGCTACACAGTAAAGGCTTAATTATCCAATATATTGAATTTTCATCAATTTGATTAAGTCAGTCATGTAAAATGGGATAGTACATTAACATTCAGTTTTAAAACAACACTGATATTTGTACAGTTTAACTGTTAGAAGCAGAGTGTTTCAGAATGCCTGGAGAGGCCCTTGTCCCTAGATAAGTAATACTTATGGATTTTTTAAATCCCCATAATCTGCTAAGGGGTAAAAGCTTTTGAACACTCAACGCCTTTGCAGTTAGACAACACAATAAAAAGCTGCTGAAAACACACTTTAGTTTCTTCCCATGCGCTTTTTTCTCTTCCAGTGCTGTTCCTGATTCCTGCAATCTTCCCAAAGAAATAAAATCCAGTCTCTCAGTTACTATCCTTAAGAAGCTGCTTTTGCCTGGGAAGCAGTGCAGTTCAATACAGCTACACCTGGTAGGTTCCTGCACACAGCTCTGTGAGCCAGGGCAGCAGTCCCCAAGCCCTGCCCCAGCCCTGGGACCTTGGGCGAGTCATTTCACCTCTGTGCCTCAGTGTCCCTGCCTGGCAAAAGGGAATAATGATAGTACAATTGTTACCTAAACTGCTTCTGTTGAAAGCGTTATGTAACATTCTACATATCAGTTAAAAGCAGTGAAAAAAGTACTATTTTAATTTTAGTGTAATCAAATAAATTGTTAATGAGGTGAAGAAATGCATATCTGAAAAGAGCACCATCTCATCCTAAAAATCTCAATGTTAGTTTTTGTAACTTACAAGAAAGGAAAATGTTTGTTAAAATTTCAGCAGACATACGTGTTCATTTTGAATATAACTGTTTGGACTATATGTGAGAGTTCACATTCCTATAACATTTCTATAATTGTTTGATAAGATATACTCTGCTATCGTCCTGTTGAGATGATCTGTTGGTATCATGCACTTAGTAATACATTCTCTTGACTCTGCCAAAGAGACTGGGTGTGAATGTAAAGGTAAAAATAACTTATGAAGTCACAGCTCTTCTGCAATTTGTTTTTTTGAAAATACTTACTTTTCTTCTCTCCTACCCAAATAGTGGAATAGAATACCTGCCTGCTTTTCCCCAAAAAATATTTAAGAGAAGTTTTATTTTCCATATAACAGTATATGCTTCTGTAATATTTCTTGGAAAAAAAAAAAACCTATCCTTTTGCACTAAATATTTTTGAAAATTTTGAAGTCGTTTTAAATAATTTATGAAAAAGAGCCATATTCTCAGTTTTATCTTTAAAACCATTAAGAAACTTGCATGATTGCATCACTCATTTGTTACAAAATACAAATTGTTAGTGAATCAAAATCTAATGTGGAACATTAAATAATGTGAGTAATTCTCCATCTACTCTGCAGTAGGAGTAGAACAGGAGAGGTCGCTTTACAGTCAAAATAAAGGTCAATTTATTGCAAACACTGAACATAACTGCAGTCACTGGGCCAGCCCCTAAGAACTGCTGAACATCTGTAACTCCCACTAACATGAGAGGCAACTCTGAATGCTCAGCATTTCTGAGGCTGAGAGCTAATGAAAAGCACCAAGAATTATAGACTTAACGTGCTTTGAGGTAATAAATGGGAAAGTGTATTTATTTTTAAACCAAATACAGTTAGTTGTCAGTATACAATTTTTTGTTGTGATAGAATAAATGTTTACAAAGCACAAATATCATGACAGAGTTGTAACAGTGTGATGCAGTTTCTCTGTACAGTAGTTCTTAATGTTGCAATTTATTCAGAAATAAATTTATGTTATGATGTGTGTCCTCTTTGTCTTCCTGAAAAGTTAATGAATGAGCTATGGATTTTTTTACCTATTAAATATTTGCCTGCCATTCCTGGAGCTTCTCAAACTCTACTTCTCAATGACAAATCTGATCCATGGCTCTGACCAAAACTGGCCAGAGCAAGGTCCAGGTCTTACCTCAGTGCCAAAGCTACTCGGGGGTTCCACAATTCATTCAAGAGGTAAAAGGCTAAACACAACATTCTTAGTATCACAATAAAATAAAGAGAAATGATACCCTGATTACCCAGAATAACTCCCAACGTACAAATGTCTATTAGTGCTAACTCTGGCTGCTTTCAGTACCTGCAAAAGTGAGCAGGAGGGTGGGGAGACAGAAGCTCAGGAGTTTCCTCCCCTTGTGTAAGTTCACAGAGGCATTTACTGCCCTATTGCCTAGGTACAACAGTATTTCTACTGCTACACAGAATAGAAAACCACTTCACTGACTAAATCAGAAAAGGACTTGTCCATCCTTAATTTTTTTCAGGTTTGTTTTTTTTAAGTGGGTATTAAATACACCTGAATGAGAAGAACATACTACATACAATCTTAGGCAAAAATCTCCCTCTACATGAGCATGATGCAGGTTTTTAATAACATGGGGGGTGGTTGCTCACTATCTTTCACAGTAAAAACTAGGATACAAAAAATTAAATTCATGTGAGCCAGATTCAAAGCAAACAAAAAGAGATGAGAAGTTACCAAATGAGAGGATGCAAGACTTGTACACAGGTTCAAGTGGGAGCTGGAGAAGTTCTTGAAGGAGATGTCTCGGGAGATTCCCTGGCCACCAGAGGCCCCCACGGGAGCAGCAGCCACGGCTGCAGTGCTCCCCTTCCTGCAGGTGGCTTCGGGGGAAGCTGCATTGCCACGCCAGGGTTGATTCTACCACCCACATAATGAACAGCAACATTGGCCTGTAGATCTATTCTTCAAAAAGCAATTCTACTGTATTTGAACTATATTTAAAAACTTCATTTTTAATTGTGTTGTGTTTAGGGTTCTTTTAATGTTGACATTACTAGAAGCTGAAAAACTATATCTCAATTTTTTTCATACCTCTGAAGATTGTCGTCAAGTAAATTAACCATTTTATTATGGTCTATGATAAAAATAGCCACGTGTTAAATTCAGTAGATAACTTTTCAAAGAGGCCAGTTCTACAGTTTCTCTTGCTCTGTTTCATGCAGAGCTGCATGACAGACAAGCATAGGAATGTCACTGTGAATCCTGAACTCTACATTTCAAAATGACACAGGGAAAAAAACCCACCAGTCCATTGAAATAAAGAACCCACAAGACCTACTTAAATAAAACAAATTGCAGCTCAGAAGGAAAGCACATCACACTAGCCACTTTAAAAATTTGAGTCAGAGCCATTCCTAAGCCTTCGCCACATATGAGCAAACCTATAATGCCACAATTTCAGCTTTTCCATCCCACTCTGAACCCAGTCATCACAAGGAACAGGCCCTCAGAAGGCATCTTGCAGCTGTGCAGCATTTAGCAGGACAGACAGTTATGTTAGACAGCTGGACTATCAAACTAATTAAAACAATTTGCAATGAAGACAGTGCTGGCTGATGGGTGCTGCGTCCTCCTCCCAGCTTCAGCTGAGAATTAGACAGTAAAGTGCAGCAAACTGGAAAACAGAAGCATCCTTTCACTAACAACCCAGGAAATGCGAGTGATCCCACTGAAGGAGACAAAAAAAGAAATTCACACAAAATGCCACTTTTAAAACATGAGTGGGTGTGAGTATTACTGTCATCACCTATTCAAAAAGAATTTGAATCTCACACATCACAAGTCCAAGTACACGCTGTGTGCTTACATGGAAATCCCCATCCTTGTGAAGTGTATGTTCTGTCCTAGGGCAGTTACATGACACAAACTTCTTTCCCAGAAAAACAGAATTGCATATTCACAGAGGTTTATCCTGAAAGGATTTCAAAGGTCTAAAGGACAGTAAGAATACAGCAGATATGATTTCTACAGTGATAAGCCTTACTAAAGCACTTCAGGGCTCTCCTGAGGTAATCATTTTCAGTAAGGTCACAGGGAGCCAAGTTTGTCAGCATTTCAGGGTAATGTTGAAAGCCACAGCTCACTCCAACCACACAGTGATTTAAGTAGCACCTGGATAGTATAAGGTATGCAGATTTAAAAAGCACCAGGTAATAGAGCTAGAACATACACATTCACCATTTTGGCTGAGGGACTAAAGTGGAATCGGAGAAAGGGATAAAGCTGCTGCCAGACCCACAGAATGGTTCCAGGAAGATACATCTATGCACTGCATTCCTAATGTGTACCTCTATAATTTATTAAGTCCACATATGGGTAAACCAAGGTGTAGAGAACCTAACATCAAAGCATTCTTAGAGTATCTAGAGTACTACTGAAGCTCTTACAAGGTGCCAAGCCAGCACCCCTTCCAGCAGTGCTGTGAATCACAGCAGATGTGAAAATATTTCATGTATGAGCAGGAAACTTAGATAACTTAGCCTGAAAAGCAGTTCTACACACTCAAGAATCTAGGAAGAATCAGAAATAGAATCCAGATGGCCTCCCAGTCCAATGCTTACTGTATGAAACCCCAATTCACAATTTCTTGCAAAAATAGGACAAGAGCTTGAAGCCAAAAGCTATTACAGACATTTGATTCACTAGAATAGTATAAGAAAAAAATCACAAAGGAAGAAGCAACAGGAAGAAAACCATCCTAAAAGATTAAGGGGGGTGGGAGGGAGAAGGTAGTTCCTAATCACAGTCCAAAGAGTATTTTCTACTTTGTGATAGGTACACAACAAGTCAAATTTCAGTTTTTAACTACGGAGCAGTAATTGTATACAGCTCATTATAGTCATTTTCCTCCATTTTTGTCAGCTGGAAATCCCCCAGATCACAGGTGCACATCAATCTAGGGACACTGGGTAATTCTAAACCAACACAGAACAGCACTGCCCTTCCTGCCCCTTTCAATTCCAAGTTACTGAGATAGATTTTTGACCTCTGAAGGTTTTGCACAAAAACCCAGGAAGCACCACAGGCATTACAGAAACATTTGTACCATTCACTTTGCCTACTGGTGAAAGTTTCATTTTAAATGATCTGCAACTCTCTGCTTACCTCTCCCACAGCACAGCACTGCTTGGAATAACCAGGAAATCTGCCAAGTGATGACAGACACTTTTGTTTCTTCATTTACACATAAGGATGCTGGCAAGCACTCAGAGGTAGTCACAACACATCAGCATTAGTAACTTCCTACTAAATTTAACAACACTTAGAAGTCCACAATCACCCAGAGATATAGAATATAAACAAAATATCTCCAAGTTCATTTTCTGCTGTACACTTCCTTTCTCCCTCTTTGCCTCTTCATCCTTCTTCCAAGTCTGCTGGAAGAGACCAGTCAGTTCTGCTCCTTCACTAAGCCTGCAAAGAGCAACTGCACTTCCAGGTGCTCTCTCAGGAAGTGGTGCAAGCTCTGCACAGGTGAATCCTATTGGCAGTTGCTGGGAGAGGTAAGCCTGGCTAAAAGCTCATTGTATGCTGGTAAAGAACTTGCAGGAGTTTCTCATCCACTTCTCAGTTTATGCCAGGATCCTTGGCTTCCAACCTTTGGTAAGCTGAGTTTCTTCATCCTGGATTTAAATCTTTGAGCCAGGATTCCAAGTTGAAGTCACTACTGATATTAATTTTTTTTTTACCTCAGTTCAAAATAGGAGAATGAGGACTGAGCAGAAAGGAATGGATTGAAGGGGAAGATGTGGGCAAGTATGAGAGGGGAGTTTAACTGCAGCATGTGTGCAATATTTAATAGCAAGGCAGCTCATAAATGGCCGCTGGTTTTCTCCAGAAATATGAATGGGGCATTGTATTACAAAAAGCAAAACTGGCATTTTAATTCAATATTTTATTACACACACACAAAAAAATTAATACAAAAGTACTCAAATCAAGTGCATACCAACACTCCTTTCACAACTGAGATTACTATAATGCTCTATTTTTTTTAAAAAAAAGGTTACAAGTTAAACACTACACATAAAGAAATGGAGTTATCCTATGCATTGATTCTCACTAATCATGATTTCTCTCAGGTGACTGAGATAACAAACGAGATTCTCCTCAGTGCTACTGTGTGAAGAGGCAACATGCACTAACTGAAATACAAGAAACTATTCCATTTAAACCTAAGAGGGAAACAAACCCCTACTTTTTTTCTTTACTATGCAAGTGATCAAATACTAAGCAGCTTGTGTAGAGAAACTGTGGAGTCTCCATCCTCAGAGATATTCAAGCCCACATCAGTCCTGGGCAGCCTGCTTGGATGACAGGGTGCTGAGCAGGGCAGGCTCCCATACTAGATGATCTCCAGTGGTCCCTTCCAAATTCTGCAGTTCTGTGATTCCATATCTAAGTCAAACCTATCAAATCTAGATAACTGTTCTACTTAACAGAAGGTGAACAAAGAGAGTAAAAGAAAACAGATCTGAAAGGCTGAGTTTATTGACTGTGAAACTCACAAAGTAGGCAGGCATACAGCAAACTGGATCCTTCCTTTTCTTCAGTCAGTGCCAGATTCTACAGGAGTTATCCTTGCTCCCTAGTAATAAACACACATTGTGAAGGAATCATTTAGCTGTATCACACAGTCTATCCATTTTTGTGAATACCTACATCAACAATGTACCCAGGAGACAAATAAATATTTTTTTCTCCACAACTAGCAACAGGCAGCAGAATCTAGGGCAATATTTTTAACTGAGATCATCCTGCATCCCATGACTGAAATGAAGGAAACCTGATCAGAGTTCAGCACCAAATACACAAAAGGTGTGCTCCCATTTAAAAACCTTTGCCTTTTGTTCATCCACACCTCCCTCATGGCAATGCATTGTGAGAAAATGGCTTAGTCACTGCTCTGGTGCTGATATGTGCCCACTGGAGAGATAGGAGGGCATGCCCATGCCTTTGCACAAATTTGTCCATTGCCATATTCTCTTAAATCTCAGTTCTAAAGTGAATATCTAGATTTTCTTGACTACATTGGAAGTCACTGCTGGTACCTGCATTTGGCATATGGCCCCAGGAAAGTTTTCAGACTCTTTTTGTTTTACCGTAACTAGATTTCAGATGTCTCCCAAAAAAACAAGAAAAGGAAAACAGAATATATCAGTTACCTGTAATGATTGTATCACCTTTGTAGTTAAAAGCACAGGAGAAGATCTCATCCGCATGACCTTCTAAAATCTGAAGGCAGTGTCCAGTAGCAGCATCCCAAAGCCGAGCTGTTTTATCAGAACTGGCTGTTAGTATGCAATTGCCTTTAGGGTTGAAACACACCTTTAAAGAATACAGAAATGAGTTATGTTACTTAGCAAGTCAGTATGCCTAGAGAAAGAAGCATATCAAGTGATTGAAATATGAAAATAGAAAGCAGCAACTCCTGCATTCAGTTTTTTAGCTAAAATCAAGGATATGGCTCCACTAGAGTCATGCTGGCAAACTTCTGTGGCTGAAAACTTTGTGTCTTTACAAAGGTCATGTATACCATGACCTTACTACAGGATCATAACTTCCAAATATCAAGCACCGAAATCACAGCTGGTACCAAATGTAGCAACTTCATTTAAATGTTATCATTATTCCAATGTAAAATTTATATGTACTTTATAGAGTTCTACATTAAACAAACATATCTGTAGTATCAGAATTTGCACTGGAAGCAACTAATTTTGCAGTAAGTCTTTATATTTGTTAAATATTCACTGCCAAAACTGCATGGATTTCCAGATAATCAGGTACATTTCTCCAGCACTAACTGGACAACACCAGTTTATTATATAATTCAAAATTGCTTAATCACTGAGGGCAAAATGTCTGCTCCCTAGAAATCCAATTTTCAAGTAATAACCTTCCTAAGTGGTCACATCTCCACAGAATACCTGCAGAAATACATGGCCTTTTCCACACGCTCCCAGAGGAGCAATTCTCTCTTCCAGCACAGAAATCAGGCTGGCACTGATGGAAGCTGTCTCTAACCCACCCTCTTGGCAGCAGGGATTCAGACTGCCCTCAGTGGGTCTACACTGAGTGTGAAATATTGCAGTGACTTTAGTAACTCAGGAAAGACCAGTCCTTCTGAACTTATTATTCTCTCAGCAAAATGATTATAATAGACAAATCAACAGAATGAAAGCATTTAAGTTCTGTACGTCAAGAACCATCTTAGATTCAAAATATTAATATTTCAACCTCAAAATACATGCAAAAAACCAGCACAGACATAGCAAACTAGCTTGGAAGCTAGGGTATAACTATCTATTTGAAAGAATAATGACAAGCTGCAAGCAATAAATAACAAAGTTTGAAAAATATGTACAATGTTGGAAGCAACTAAATGTATTTGGAACAGAACCTTGGTGTTCAAAACTGAGCCAGACAAGACTTCCAGCAAAGGACATGAGCACACTCCTCATGACCAAGTGATTCTTGAAACAGACTTTGTACTTCCTATGTTTTTTTCTGTTCCATTCCATACATCAGGTGTGTGGAGAAATGACAAAGAGTAAAGAGGAGCACATCCGGTAGAAGCAAGGAATCAGGGTGATGGTAAAAGCCTTAGAGGCAACAAGCCTTAAAATGTCAACAAGAGAGTAAAAACCTGGTGCTTATTCTGTCAGAGAACGTGGGACTCCAGTGGCAGAATAACACAGGCACAGTTTAGGGCAGGTCAGACAGGAGCTCTGTCAACAATGATCACCCTGAAAGAATGCTCAGACAGCACCTCCCTCTCTGCTCCCCTGTTCTTTACCAAGTGGGTGTGCAGACCCAACTGATAAACTGCTTCAGGAAAAGGAAAGAGCTAGGGAAAACCAGTCATTTCACTGGCAGCACAGCCAGGGGTCCAACCCTTGGAGGGATGCACTTAAGCAGCTGCCACCATTCTAAGGAATCAAATGGTAAATGACATGACAATACAGAGAGGTGGCTCTCAGAACCTACAGGAGTAGCACACCCGGTATCGTCTTAGCTCAGAAGTGGGGAATGAGTAAACAATCACTGTCTGATAGCTTTCAGCCAAAAGGAATGTTCTTCTACTAAAGATAACTTCTTAGCCAGACCTATCATTCTTGAATATTAATTATTATACCACCACATTCTTTAACAGTATTCCTGTGTGATGGGATGTCATGGAATAACTGGTGGATTGGATGTCACACATAGTCAAAAAAAAAAAAAGGTGCAAACCACACCCAACTTACCTTTGAAATTTCATCTTCATGCCCTTCTAGCTTTGCAATGCACTGTTTTGTTTCTGCATTATAGACTCTTGCTGACCCTGTTGCAGAGTAGGAGCCATATGTGATTGTTATGCTTAAGCATGCATTTCAGTAAGAACATTCCAATAAGATCAGAAGGAACACATCCTCAGGTTTAATTTTGGAAGAAATAGAAGGCAAACATTACAGAATTTCTTCCAAGGGCAAAGTATGTTAAAAAGAATCTGTAATCTGGTTGGAAAAGACTGACTTTCTTTCCTGACCAGAAATGGACTCTCCTGGAAAATTCCTAAAATATGAATACAAAGGTGCACATAGAACACAGACTACTGAAGCCTGTTATTTCAGAATGCATGTACAATATATTTAGAAAGCTTTCATTATACTTCAGGTATTCATTTTATTTAATAATCTATTCATTATATTTAATAAGATATTGATTAAATATCAGGAAACTTTTTACATTGTCTTTTGTCTTAATATAGCAAGTACAGGAAAATAGATCCAAATAGTCCTCCCCATCCAGTCTGGTATCCTGTTTCTGGAGTTGTGTATCTGAAACTAATATGGTACTGTAATTACGCAGTATAACATAAATAACTGAGCGGGTGAATACAAAAAACTATTAATTGTGATTCCTAGACAAATAATAAGCATGCAAAACTTCTGCATACCAATAACAAAACAAAATTGCTTCTTTCACAACCTCTTTACTGGGTATTCTCTTGCTGTGCATTAGAAAAGCCTGCTAGCAAATCCACCACTAGAGTTCCAACTACATTTTTCATTTAAGCCTAAATCTGAGCCACCAAATCAACTCCTCAAAAGCTACTTACATACACATTTAAAATGTATTTCCAGCCACAAGTGAAATATTTCCTTCCAAGTTTGAAGTTAAAGGGGAAAGACATGTTGAGTTGATTGAAGTATGAAAATAAGAACTTTGTCACTGGAGAAAAATTTTAAAGTTTAATGCCCAGTTTCTGTAAGGCAACAAACATCGCTTGATCTGTAGTTTTGAATCAAGTACTCCTCTTCATCAAGCTCCACTCAAAGCAAAGGCAAAGGGAAAGGACACAGGTGTTTGATGCTGCAGTTCTGCCAGCAGCGGCAGCCCCTCACTCACCGTCAGCAGAGGCAGTTGCAATGCGCTGCCCGGCGTAGTCAAAGCACACATCCAGCACCTCCCTGCTGTGCCCTGCCAGCGTCGCTACGCGTGTCCCAGTCACAGCACTCCACAGCTGCACACACGAACAGGGGGCCCTGCGTTGCTTCTTTGGACTAACTTACTTTATAGATATCCAGTTGATTGATAAAGCAACACATAGAGGCCCTTTCTGATATCTGACATGTAATAACAAGAAAGCTGAATATAAATCAATAATTTGAGTCACTCTTTAGTTAGTTTAATGAAGTCCTATACATTTTTTAGTTCAGTGTATTGATTAAACAAGACATGATTAGACTTCGCCGAAATGAGTAAGATTATAGGTTTTACATTTAGTTGTAAGTTCTCTAATTCATTATATGTACTACTTTAAGATAACGCTCCTCAATTTAAAAAAGATACATTTTATATGTCAAGTAGCTGTATTCACTACCTGCTCAACCAGCTTACCATGCATGTTTTGTCCATTGATCCAGTGACAATGAGAGAACAGTCCCAGTTGAACTGGGCACTGCTAATCTCTCCTCGGTGGCCTATTAAAGTATGTAACATCCTACCAAAACAAAATTAAAAACAATCATTTACATTTATAGCATGTATTTCGACATCGACATATAAATTATAAGTTTAGAAAATGATATAGATATAGTTAAGGTGTCAAGTCTTCACCATTAAAGCAATTACATGGAGTGATGCAGCTCATTTATGATTCTAGTACTACATCAATTCCATTTGCTATCTTTGGCAAAAAGAGGCAGTAAGGAATAAAATGGAAAATTCCTCTCTTCTCTTTCAAAATATTTTAGAGAATGTATTTCCGGTGAGATGCGGGGATTTTCAGTACTAGAGACAGATTCCTTGTATTCATCTACATGCTAAGCGTACACAGCAAGTTTTTCCACATTAATCTCCCATTATCCTACTTCAATGAACTGTAAACAGTACATTTTTAAAACTCCATATAATCTAAACCTTTTATAAAATCCGCTGAAGATCAAATGGAAGTTAATCAGGTACTTAATGCGAGCATGTTCCCAAATAACAGGCAAATGACAGCCCAACTGAAATATGATTTCTAATCCTCATTAATCCTGAACTTCTTGCTGCACAAGACTGGCAATACAAGTCCCATTAAATCCTTCAGCTTTATCTGAATAGAGAGGTTACAAATAGCCAATACTGCTTCCTAAGAATTAATGGACTATAAGGCAACAAAGCCTAAAAAAGATTAATTGAGATATACATATATTAAAGGATTAGCAAATTGGGTTATTACCACAATGCTAATATCACTGCATCATTAATAGAAGCACTCTGTAAACAACAGATAAACTAATGACTAGAAAAACAACTAAATGACTTTAAGTGACTGAAATGTTTTTATTCATTGCATAAAATATATAAGGGTAGCTAAATTAATATATGTGCTAAATGAACAGCAAAGAAAATTTCCTGAGCATTTAAATTTTCTATTTGTTTATGACAACAGAAACTTGATTACATTCATAGAATTTTACAGAATTACTCCTTTTACTTTCTAACACTGTGAGGTCTACATTGTTGTAATTGTGCAGATTTTTTCACAGTAAAACCAAAAATCAACAAGCAGATAACAGAGGAAAACTTAATTTTATAAACATATTATTTGGCCATCAAGACTGCTGTTACTGTAATACCTAATGCCCAAAATGCCTAGTAATACCTAGAAAAAAGTTCTAATTTAAAAGCTGAAAGCTTAAACTTCCAGTTTTCAAAAAGGCAGTGTGGGCTTCAAGCTTTGACATAAAAATCTGACCAATAAACAGAATAAATAGCAATGTGGAAAACATCTCACAGAAACCATTATCAGATACACACTTAGAAAGATACACAGAAGAGAGGCTTATGAAGTGCCATAAAAATTTTCCATTTAAATTATTTATTAAAAACAATCAGCTTTAGTCACGATAGTATTTCCTTAGCCTTCAGTTTCCACGTGAAATTTGATAAATGGATGCTCTACTATTTGACCATAACTGCAAATGAGAAACTGCTTCTCTCTCAGCACCCTGGTCCAGCACCCCTGACCCAAGGTACAGGAGCAGGCTGGTGATTTGCCAAATGAAGCTCTGCAGACGCCTTCTACTGAACTACAACTGACTGCATCTGCCATGGAAATACAGCCCTGGATTACAAAAGCATGTTTCCCCCTTCACCACTTTTTCTCTTTTTAATCGTAGTATTTCATGAAGAAAATCTTGAACCTTGTTCAGATTTCTTGTCCCTACATCAGCTTCCCTCAGGGCAGTTCAGGGTATTACCCAGAATAAAACTCAGGAACATATGCTCACCAGGGTCAGCCAGCAAGATCAGAAGAAACTCAAATTTGGAAAGCTGTGCATCTCATGTAATTCACGTGGTGAAAAACAAGCACGCAAAACCTCACCTACAAGATTTTTGCAAATCTACCTAAACCTGTCTACAGTATATTATGATTTGCTCACAGTCTTTCTGACTGCAACTTTCCATGATTCCTAAATGCATTCATGCCCAAGTGCCATCTGAAAGGCTGACTGCTGGCCTTGGAACAATTCTATTGCCCACTAGCTAATCACCAGAGCTGCTAGTGTTTAAATAAGAATCTTCTCCTTCATATTCCACTTCCTGGTATTGGCCCTGATGTGAAGTGCATACTGATTTCACAGGAAAAAAATGCAACACAAAAATCCCCAGACTTTGATTTCACTGCAAGCTCAGACAATAAGCTGGAAAAGTTGTTTTCAAACAAAAATACTTGGAAGAACATCAGGCTGAAGGAAGTTGAATTCAAAGGTCGATTTGCTGAATGAGTGTTGGTGTTGAATAAGCTCAAAGATTATAGGATCAAGCTTTAAATGATGTACGTGTCCACTACTTATAAATCACACAATTAGTCTCATTTTTATATATATTGTCTATTACCCCAAGATATCACTATATATACACTTTCCTTTTATATATAAATTTCAGAGATATTCCCCTTGCTCTCACAAAAAGAAAAAAGGCACAACCCTTGTAAACAAAATAGAATGGTTATCTTCATAAATTACTTTGTCAGTAATCAGGGTGATCATTTTATTTTCTTACTTACACTGAGTTTCCCATTGAAAAAACAAGTAGATTTGTCAGTATTATACAAGTTCAAATTTACTTACTACATTATTATTTGTTGGCATCTTAATCAAGAGATTTTGTTCTCTACAGTCAAAAGAGAACACATTTTAAATTTATACTGACAAAGGATTGTGAGAAGGAAAAATATACCCTCTATAGTTTTTAAAGATAACATAACCAGAATAATTTTCTATTACATAAAATATACTTTCTTTCTACTTAAACAGTCTAGAAATCCTAGACACCTTGCAAGTCATGAGTTTCCATGTTGGTAAAATATATTCCTGTTTGGAGAATTCACCAGGAATAAGCACAGGATCCGTCCATTCTTTCTGCCTCTTTAGTGCTTATAAGATAGAAATTTAAAACAAAGAACACATACAAAAGCATTTCATGAGCAGCATTCCCTTTGAGAAGAACAAAGAGAACAGGAGTAACAAGATGAAGGAACATATACTCTAAATGAAATACAAGCTCCGTAAGGTGTAGCTCAACATTTTCTATTTAATTTCTCCTGAAATCATGCAAAGTAAAATTATATTTATTAGTGCTTTAGTACCTGCCAGTGCCAACGTCCCATACTCCTACTGTATGGTCAAAGGAGCCAGTGATGATCCTGTCTCCAGTGGTATTGAAAGACAGAGCAATAATTTCCGCAGAGTGCCCCTGAGAGAATTTTTAAAAAGGAGTACGAGAATACAAATTATGACTTTTCCATTAATATAGTTTAATATGTAGTCTTTTTTCAGCAGAATAATCCTTCCATAACTCATCAAAATTTTATTTACTGCCTTGTCCAGTATATCACAATTTTGACAGAAAGATCTATCCAACTGTGGAATAGTCAATATCCCAACAAGCTGCAAAAACTCAGGCACACCACTTAAGCAGGAAGCTTATTCACTACATATTACTTAGGATTTATGTGACAGAAATGCATTGAAGCAGCAGAGGCCAATCTGACCCTGAGGAATGCCAGCAAGCCATGCAGAGCAAAGAGAGATGCCAATCTAGAGGTAACTGGATGGCTGTCCTCTGCTCACGTTTACAGGAAGCTCCATACAGAGGAGGTCACAACTGACAGTAGAGCAGCAGGTTTTAACAAGTGATGGGAGGCATTCTAATCTATAGCAGTAATTTCACTGCAATGAGAAAATCTGTCTTTTAATAAATACAACTCATAAAATACCACTGCTTTCTCATCCCCTTCAAGTTTTCATACTCTGTTTTGTAACTGCAGTCACTACGGGACCACCTTGTAAAACAAACTGCAAGGTTTCAAACAGCTGTAATGGTTACACTGTTATTTATCTCAGCTGGAAAACTAAGATAGCAGGGAACACCTTTGAAAACATAAGGAATGCAAACATACACTTAAAGTGGCCACTTCTTCCCCTTTCTCCAGATCCCATAATTTGGCAGTGGTATCCATGCTTCCAGTTGCCAACAGTGTGCTCTGAGGATTAAATGACAAACATACCTGTAGCAAGAAACATTGGATAGAAAAAGTTTAAAGGAGTCCATTTATATATTTTTTTTTTCTAAAAAAATAAAACAAGGGTCAGGATTAATATTTTTAAATAAGACAAACGTCTGATAATATTTTATGGCATACAGAAAACTTGCAGGATTCTTCCAACAGCTCACTAGAACAGCAACAAATCCTTACCACATAACTCCGGATAAGTACTCAGATCAAGTGGACTCCTTGCAAGCACATGCTTTGTTTTCTTTATTTCAAAATTATCTTTGAAATCCTCCAATTACTGTCCAGTCTGACAGTCCTTCCTAGCAGTATCATTTGGTAGGTTTCCTCTCTTTCTTGATGAGACTGGGGCAAAGATCATCCAAACAGTTCTGTGTACCCACAAACACACTCTGCGCACTCTTACCCTATCAGGTGTCACTATCTATGTCGTTTGCCAAAGGCATCGCCACAACATCACATTTGAGAAAAAGCAAGAACAAAAGCTCAACAACTTAAAAAATCATGTAGTCATCCCTCCCATTCTCTGTAATTATTCAGTATGATTGCTCTGCAAATTAAGAATAGGAGGTGCCATGAAAAAAGGAAAATAATAGCTCAGTTTTTTCATACTGAATAACTATGGGCATGCCCTTGCCAGCAATGTATCAGACGCAATAATGGCCGTTCAGAAACAGGTCTGATTCAGAGAAACACATCACTTTCTGCTGGCAATTATCTTCTAATTACTTGCTAGCACAACTCATAATACTCTGGGTCTAATCTAACCCCTAAGAAGTCAGAAAAAATGGACAGGCCTTTAAACATTTACCTGACTGATCTGTGGAAGCAAAATCACTGCAGCTTTTCTCAATAAGCAAACCCATCTTCCATTGTAAGGGGTAACTCTTTCAGAGTATCCAGAGAATCAAAAACACACTGAAACAAACCCCAAATTCCAGTGCAGTAAAATACCATTCTCTTGCTCTAGTCAAGGCCTCTCAATCTAGAATTAAATTCCAATCTTTTTTCAGAAACAATTTTCAGCAATATTTCATTGAACAATGATTGTATAACTATTTTTTAGAATCCCAAAAAGCCCACTCATTATTGAAATTCAGAGTTTTAGTGTCTTTGCCCTGATCTTTTAAATTGAAATTTGTTCATCAAGGGACTTGCTGTCGCTGATAGGGGTCCTAGTGCATGGAAGAGGAAACCAAGCATTTTTAAGCTTAAACTGTTTTAATTTCATAGATCTTTGACATTTCAGCATCCCACATATTCCCAGTTAACACACTTTACATTTCAGAAATCCGCTCTCCTACAGCTCCAATCAGTTCTGTACACCAAGTACAAATCTCTGTGTGAAAGACAACAACACAAGCAATGATGTTCTTGTGTATTTAGTTCTGCAAATATGAGAGGCAATGCAAGATAGCTTAGAAAAACAAGTGATATTTAATCAAGCCAAAAGTACGTACAATGAACTGAAAACTCCAATTGCTATGGTATTTTTTAATGTTTTAACATTTAGCAAACAAGTGAAATAGGAACCAAGTGAAAATTAAAATATAAGTTCAAACTGTGTATGATGGTTTATTCTGTCTCAAGAACTGTCAGACTATCTTCCTTGCAGTGCAGAAATGTTAACAAGATCTGGATGTATGAACAGATGTACCACAATAACTGTGCCTTCCAGTGGGAGCCCACAGGGAGTTGGAACCCACAGCTATCGATGATGGTGTGAGGAAACATAAAGGAATAAGAAGCACACATCACTACTCACTATTTCTGCACTGTGTCCTCTGAAGGTATGATAACATTTTCCTGTTTCTGTACTCCACAGTTTGCAGGTTTTATCAAAAGATCCAGTGGCAATCTTGTCACTAAATAGAAAAAAAAAATATCTTATCACTTTTATTTAGAGAAAACCCCTGACTCCAGAGACAGCAGAATCCAGAGAAACAATACCCAGCCTTGGAAGCTCCCACGCCCTTTGGTGCTCGCTGCCACACTACGAGATCCTGCAGCAGGATTTCACTAACACAGGTTACAGCAAGGCAAAAAATCAGCAGACACAGTGAGTTTCTGAGAGAGCTACTGTGCCTACCTACCAGCACAGGAGTGTTCACAACTGATAACTAACCTACTTTAGGGATGATGTTCTGCTGCACGTACAGATTTATTAAAAAGTTATATCATTTCATCAGATAACATCAGTTTATCAGCAATTATAAATGCAGTCCACCCAAATTTCAGAGGTTGAACTCTACTCCCACCGAAGTCAGGGGAAGTGTTGCGCCCATCTGCAGTTAGAGCAAGACTAAAGTGAAGTATCCAGAAAATGTACCAAGGGGCACTGTATCAAAACCTAAAGATTTGCAGAAAAAAAGTGATTTTTTAATCAAATTTTTAATGTAAAAGTAGTTCTAGGCTCTCATCGGGTTTTGCCTTGCTGTATGTTGCTTCTCCACTTTTATGTTACAGTCTAGTTATTGATCTTCGCACAGATTTTAGTCATTAGTTCCACCAAGCTATATAAATGAACTTAATTAAATGCTTTTCTAAAGTAAAGAATAATACCAGAATATAAGACATTGACATAGCAGGGTCTAAGTTTTCCTTTCATATAGAAGAAAGAGATGAAATTTCAAATAGTTTAAGAACAAATCTTTTAACATTTGTTTCCTGATGTTAATTGTGTATTGTTCAACTAATAAATAGGACATCTGACAGT
Organism: Cnemophilus loriae; assembly: GCA_013397755.1. Classification (NCBI taxonomy): domain Eukaryota; kingdom Metazoa; phylum Chordata; class Aves; order Passeriformes; family Corvidae; genus Cnemophilus; species Cnemophilus loriae. Next base: position 326,435 of record VZTF01003490.1, on the reverse strand, counting down.
AATGTGATTCAATAGAAAAATAGGAATTAATTTATCTTACTTTACAGAAAAACAAAATGGTTTTCTCATAGATGACAGCTTCCTCAGGAAGCAAATGACAATGAAACTTCAGTAGCTATCATGTAATTCCCTTCACCTAACAGGTGGCAATTCCAACCTAGTGCAAACAATTACTGAAGAAAACAAAAGGTGCAAAAATTAATATCTGACGTTCACACAGCAGCACCTTGTGGATTTTACAAAAATTACGCAAAAACTGTGACATTTCTAAATCATGTCCTAAATAATATTGAATTTTTAATGGCAAATGGAGAAATCAACTTCTTTCTCCTTAACTGAAGCAACACAGATTGTCATAAGTACTTATATCTCACATCACATGCAACTATGTGGAGGCAGAAGAGAATGATTAACATTCAGAACACAGTCTGGTCATGTAGATATTACTGAAATAAACTGTGTTTCAATATATTCAACTGACTCACATTTTTTTCAAGACTGAATACCTAATTAAATTTGTGGTTAGAATTTCTAAATTTAATTTTAAAAAATTATAGCAGAAAACATGTTTGAATGGATCTCTTGTACAAATAATGACAGTGTCATCCAACAGTGATTATCTATAGCTGAACTCTACAAATTCAGAAGCTGAACTCTTTCAATTTGAAATAGTCTATTCTATGTCAGAGTATTTGCAAAATAACATTATTAGCAATTATGAAGGATCTCAGAGGAAATTTATTTACCCATAGGGGTTATTGAAAGCTATTGCATAGACAACGTTTCTGTGTCCCTCCAGTGAACGCAGCTCTTCTCCCGATGCTGTATCCCACAGTTTGCAGGTTCTATCATAGCTTCCAGTGATAAAGCTAAAGCAAAGAGAAAGTCATTTCTGAATACAGCAAATAGCTTACTGATCCCAGTGCATAGCCAAATGATTTCTTTCCACGGATTTCAGTTAGCATTGTCTCAGACCCTAAATGTCCTCTTTCTTTCAAAAATACAGATTAATGACCATTGAGATTCCTTTTCTTCTTTCTTTTTAACATGTTATTCATAAAAACACCTTTTTTCTAATCTTTAACGTATTTCAACTAGAAAGCATGCTGCTGCTTTCAAGACATGAAGGAAAAAAATGATAAGACATACGTCTACGGTGAAATCAATTAACATGAAAGCTACACTTTCATTACAGTGAAACTCCCAAATGAGTTTATGTCAAAGACTCATTTAGCTTTTAGCAATATTTAGTTTATTGCCATAAAGGTGCTTCTTCCTGTTACATGGTAACTGTCAACAGACTATGGCTCTGGAAGAAAAAAAATTACGTAAATTGAATCTCACCTGCTACATTTCTGCATCTCCCATTGGTTTTCCCAGAGGCCTGAACTATAATCCCCAATTATGCCTGAAGCTGCTTACAAGCAGCAGAGCTGAACTGTTTTTGCAGCAAGATAACAGCACTGAAGTTTCCTTACTATTTAATTTACAAGTACAAAACTTCAATTAATGATTATGTACTTTGACTTTGAAAGCAACTCACCGGGAACCAGATTTGTTAAACGCGACATTAGTCAGAGGCAATATGTGTGTTCTAAGCACCTGAAATAGAAGCAGGGCCAGTGAGAGGAAAAATATTTGATGCTAACAAAATAAACAAAATTGCTCAAAATATTCAGTAGATTATTTTTCTCTCCTCCTCCTGTTAGAGGAGAAGAAATCCCACATTAATCATCAGGTTATCACTGAAGATGTTATACGGTATTGATTTCAATTTTATACTTTACTTGAATGAACTGTTTTTTCCCCATGTTTGCATTTTCTTCACCTTCTCCGAGACCAGCAAAGCAACCCTAGACCAGAGCTGAATGGGCAAAACACAAGAGGAGACCATGACTGCTGAGATCACTGATGAAAGAAATCCCAACTAATATTAAGCCTTATCCAGTGAACCAAGTTAAAGTGACTATTTGGGACTTTTAGGGTATGGGATGCTTTCAGCTGGCACATCACTTTGTTATACAGAACAGGTATAAAGGACAGCTCTGTCCTATAAGGTCATGACAAGGTGTGAAAACCACAGCAAAGATACTTAACAAGACAAAATTCCAAGACAGAATTTCAAATTTAATGACTGCATGTACTGTGCAGGTTGCGGAGGGCACTGTTTTCTAACGTTGTTTCTAAGGTGCTTTAATCAGACAGTATATGATTCACGTGAATGATCCCATAGCCATAATAATACATACTAAGGTTTATTAAACAGAGGTGAAAATAGTTTCAGATACTGCAGTGGAAGTCACCATGCCATGATATTTTAAAAAGGACCAAACAAATATAACCTGGTTGGTGTCTGAATAAACTGGCTGCTGTAAAACATGGTGTGCACTTGAATAATTTTCACCTATTACAAGCTGCCCTCTCCTTAAGTCTAAAAGCATAATAAAATCACAAACTGGGAAATCACAGTAATTGCTGACAGTGAAGTAAAGGGATGTCAAAAATACCCCAGTGGTTCACTAGGTCTTTTCTGTAGTGTAAGAATGAAGAAGAAACTATTTATGAACAATGAGATTTAATCATTGACATATTACCAGAGCTTCAACTTCTTTTTCTTATCTCAAGGTTTCCAAGCTGCCTGTCTCCAAAAGGAAAATGAGAGAGGCTCATAGATCTTCTACTCAGAAGAGTAGGGACTCATCAAAATGGAAATAACAATTGATAAGCGAAGGACTGAGAGGGAGAGAGAAACAGAAAACGTATTTTATGTTACAGAAACAGCTATTTCTGTTCTCTAGAGAAAGCAACACAAGTTGTACTTTCAGCTACAGAAGTGGGAATGAGCAATCAAGATGTGGAAATGACAAAAATATTGTGTTTTTTAAAAACAGACACAATATCCATCTGCATATGAGAATCAATAATTATGGAAATTTATGGAAATCTCACCCATTACATTTTTAGGACTACATGCAGGCTGCTCTGAACAGCTCAAAGGTATTTTGAAATTTTGAAAAAAGGGAGGAAAACAAGATGGTTTTTTGTGTAATTTCAGATTATGAGACTAATTCTGTTCTTCCAATGCCCAGTGCTGCAGTTGTTTCATCCACAGAACTCTGAGCCAGCAAGAATTGCTTCTGCGAATGATACAATAATCAAACCCTAAGGCAATATTAGAAAAAATATGCCTCAGTTCTGCAAAATCTGCTACAGCTGTACCTAAGATAAAAATCTGCAAATCACTACAGCATCCCATGCCATGGAATAGTTTAAAACCTGAGAAATTGCTATAAAACTCGTTTCTCTGCGGGGTACCTAACACACCACCACCACCACAATTGCTGGAAATAACAAAAAGATGAGTTTATGCACTTGTTTCAGATTATACTCCAGTGCAACAGGAAAAAAATTCATTTCCAAACAATGCACACACGGAACATTTTTTTGAGAGAAAAGGAAAAAAAAAAAATCTCACTCACACTCATCTCTTGTATTTTCTAAGTGTCTCAGAAGGACCTGGTACTCATGTTTCACTTAGAAGCCTTAAATGAAACTGAAACATCACACAAATTCTTTTCACACACTTCTAACCACTCTTGAGTGAAGGAAATAAGCCAGCACTGATTGGATTTGCCTGCCTCTATTATTTCCCAATACAGAAGCTCAAACACAGCACTACACCCAACAATGAACAAATACATCATTTACACTCAAGTTTGAACAAGCATTTGAAGATCTGCCAGTCTCTGTGATGAACAATTTTTAAAGCTTTTGAAAAGCAACTCATTATCTCAGTTGAGAGCATAACTCAGAAGAGAAACTTGTTTAATTTAAGATACCTTACAACATAGCTCTGTTGTCAAGGTTAAATATATATATCTTTGCAGAATTCACCCAGATGAGTATTGTTGGTCAAAAGAACCAAAGTTCTACCCAGGAACATGAAAGGGGCTGTTTAGCTGAACAGACCAACCTAAAACTTGTTTTTCTCTCTTAATTTAAGGTAACAATAAACACCATAGCACTGACCAACATTCCTTAACAGCTACACATTGCCATCTGCTGACACAATAAAGATACAACGTTTAACTATGTCAGACTGCACCATGCAATCCCTGGAAGAAAGTTTCATTTCCACAATTATATACAATTAAACTTATTCTCTTCTGACAGACTCAATCCTGGCTTTGGAGCTCTGAAAGGTCTCTGTAAGCATTGTTCTTAAAAATTCTATTTGTTTGAAATAATATTTCAAGCGCTGTCTGTAAGCGGAAGATTAATTTATCAATATTCAAAGATAGCAATAATGACAGAAAGTAATGAAAACCAGGCTTGGTAATGACAACTGCATGTAGCATTAAACCTCATAAAATAATAGCATAAATCCCACAATTTTCACAAAATGAAGAACAAGTAGACAAGGGTATGAAAATATTTTGGTGCTTTCTCAACAGCTAATTTACTTGGGGTCTATTTACAGGTTTTGTTTAAATGTAACTATGGGTGTTCCTGGCCCACAAGTTCTTATCTGACAAATAAAAGATTGATTTCTCTCCATGCAAAACACACCCTAGTGCATAAGCCTGTGTAAACAGTATCTAGGGACAGTTACACCTTCTCAGCCTTTTTGGGGGAATTCCTGGCAGAAACAACCAGGCCAGAATCAGTTGCTTTATAAGTGCAGAGGGGATTGAAAAGTGCCAGGAAATCAGTCATAGAGCACAATACACAGCAGTAAAAACATACTTACAGTATCACAACTTAAACCCCCCCAAATGGCCAAAATCATTTTAAAGATGCCTCTGACCTTAAAAAGAGAGAATTTGTGATTCTGTTTTTCCCCTAGCTTCTCCTGCAATCTTTGTATTAGATGTATGACATGTTCCACGCAGGAAGCTGTGATGAGAGGTTCTCTTTTTTGAATGTCTTCTACTAAGGTTGTGACATCTGTGCTAATTATGAGAAAAGAATGGAAACAAACTCAAAAAATAACCCAAACACAAACCCACCACATCCAATCCTCTGGCAATAATTATGAATATAAACCCAAGAATATTACTTACTTGCAGAGAAACTGAAGTAAGCAATTAAATGTTATGCATTTAATCTCATTCTGTAAACGCATAAAGAAATATGGATAAATTTTTCTTGGTTTTTATACTTCCTTCCCTCTCTTACTGAAGTTGTACAGTAAAACTGAACTTTTAAAAACTGTAGCTTGACAAGAAATTTATCTTTTCAAACAATTTCCACAGAGGATCAGACATGGGAGATGTGTGTCCCAAACTGTCAGTTTAAATATCTGAATTAAATAATGAATTTCATAAATGATAATTATAAATAAATAAAATGATAAAAATAAATGATAATAAATGAATTTCATAAATTCCAAACAAATTGACCATGAAGTAGTAGCAAGATAAATTATATATGCAAAGTTTTAAATTTATCTGTCAGTGGCTTCAGAAATCTATGGCTGTTTCTACAGCTCTTAGTTGTGACAGTAACTACCACAACGTGGCCAGTCTAGCGATGTCCCTGGAGCCCCCAGGGAGGGGATCACAGCTGGTCTATGGAACTGGATCATCTTTCCACGTCATCTGACAACTACTGATTTCTGGCTTTCTGTGAGAAACTAAGGGTTGACAATACCCAGCAGCCAAATCACCAATACACTCTTAAAATCAGTTTAGCAAGAAAGCCAAGCATTTCTGTTAGTATGGGAATTATTCAAGTCTAAAGGGGATTTTCTGCATCAGCACTCTAAACGGGAGCCACTAACATCCCATAAATTAGTATTCTCTCAGTGTTTATACTCCTGTTCAGTAACACCAGACAACTTATGTCTTTCACAAAGAGACCTGATAGGTTTTATCCACAGCACTATATTGGACAGTTCCAGGTAGACAAAACTTAGTAATTTTTAAATTGGGGTTTTTCATCCTGCATATGCAGTTTACACTGTCTGCTGACTTTGGCTTACATGCAGGGCCTCTTCCATATCAATGCTAGTATTAAGACAATCATATTACTTCATGTCCTTCTGCCTAATAAGCTCCACAGATTTGGGCAGCTTCATTTAATGGTGGCACTTTGTTATTTTTCTGATTCTCCTCCTACCAGAGCCGGCTGAGTAGAGCAAGTAGGCTCTGCATAACAGCTGACCTCAATTATGTCTAAAACAGTCAAATAGAGTTGTACACAAACATGCTACAAAAAGGCAGAGAATGCTGTTACCTGAAGTAATATCATACTTACTCAGGTCTGAGATCAAGCAGATCTATTGATCTGGTCTTTGACTCACCATCTTCTACATATTCCAAAATAATTCCTTTAAAAACAAGTGATAAACAGGTCATGATTAGACTTCTGGAATTTTATAACATGCACTGTAGACAGCAACACTTCCACTCTTATAGCTCCACTGACTTCAAGAGACCCAATTCCAGTTCTTGGAGCTGGAAGGAGGTTGGCTGTTCTCACTGAGTAAGCATGATGATGGACAACTCTGCTGTGCTTATACAAAGAAACACATTAAACAATATTATTTCTGAGCTATTTTCTATTCTGGAAATGAACATGCTCGTTTTCCCAACAACTTTTTGCATCATTTCATCAGCATTAATTTCAAATAAGCTGTCCTGAAGATATTTGCTGTAGTCTGGTGTTCCAAGAAGCCTGGAAAACACGTTTTACAAAACCAGTTATATTTATTTTAGTGTTTGCAAAGGCTTGAGTGCAGTAATGTATCAAAAATCATAACACACTTAACATTTCCAGGTTTGCTCTGGCACCTCTGCAACTTTCACTGAGCTGGATTATTAAAATGTTTAATGACTTCGTGTTTTGAAACAGCTGATAAAGGGCTCAGCTGCTCCTTGATCTTCTGTGGGAAAGGATAATTTAGATGAACCTCTGTGTCATTCTGCATTTTATGAAGTTCATAGGAAAAGTATTTAATTTGAAAGAAAGATCCGTTTTTCCAATACACTTCCTGAGCTGGCCATCTACAACTTGTTTCACTTCTGAAATTTCACTGAGTCACCTGAGTAGAGGATAAACCACAACAGTCTGGCAGCACTGCTTTTCAAAGGATAACTCTGCTCAGAAAATTAATAAATCAAGGACAAAAAATAAAAATTAGTATCAGCTAAGTTGGAAAAGGCCTCTGAGGTAAGTCCAACCCATGAGCAAACACCACCTTGTCAACCAAACCCTAGCACTGAGTGCCAGTCCTTAAACACCTCCAAGACGGTGACTCCACCACCTCCCTGGGCAGCCCTTTCCAACATCTGCTCACCGTTTCTGTGAAGAATTTCTTCCTAATATCCGATCTAAACCTCTCCTGGCACAGCTAAAGCCTACGTCCTCTCATCCTCTCACTGGCTGCCTGGGAGAAAAGACCGACCCTCACCCGGCTCCAACCTCCTTCAGGTAGCTGTAGAGAGTGGCAACTTTTTTTGCTAAACAGCCAATTAAAAACACAAATACGTTTTTCTTGGTGTCAGCTACAGTCACTGTCGACTTTTTAAACTCCTTACTGTGATGCGAGTAAGGCTGCCTTGACTTCGCAGGAAGTCACTAATTACAGCCGCGATGGGCGATGAGCTGCTTCCAGCTGCAGCCTCTCACCAGGCACGGGGACAAAACAGCGGCACCTGCACTCCAGCCGGCTGCAGGTGCGCGGTGGAGCCGCCCGGCCGTGCCCAGCCCGCGCCGCGGTGAGGGNACAGCCAGCCCCGGCACAGCCAGCGCCGGCAATCCCCGGCAGCCCCGCTCCGCACCCGGCGGGAAGTAGCGCAGCAGGAGCCGCCTCAGCCCCATGGCCGCCGCGCCCACCCCGCGCGTCCGCCCGCGGCCATGGCAACGACCCGCTGCGCATGCGCGGCTGCGGCCGCGGGGCTGAGGGCGCCGGGCCCGTCATGGTGAAAGCCTGAGGGGGTCCTCATGGCTGCGCAGCCGAGCCGTCTCCGGGATCAGCCTTACCGCCCCGGTGCTGGCACTACAGCATCCGCACAAAGCTGCGAGGGCTTCTGGACTGCGCCACTGAGAGGAAAGGAGTGCACGAAAAAAATATATAAAATTCGGAGTGCCAAAGAGCCACGAGTAATGGCGTAGCAAATGTATGAAAGCTATTTGGAAAGTGGATAGTTACTTACTAAGGAATGAGGGCAAAGATTAATTACATTAAAAAAAAAACCAAAACCTAGTCAGTTTAATTTTTTTAAAGAGATACTCAGGACTGATACACAAGTATGAAAATACAGTTTAGAATCACAGAATCATTAAGGCTGGAAAAGGCCTTACAAAAGAGACCAGCCATTAGCCCAGCACCACCCTGTTCACCACTAAACCATGTCCCCAAGGGCCACGCGGGTTTAGAACACTGCCAGGAATGGTGATTCCACCAATTCCCTGAGCAGTTCTTAATATCCAGTCTAAACCACCCCTGGCACAACTTGAGGCCATTTCCTCTCATCCTGTCTCTTGTTACCCGGGACAAGAGACCAACCCCGCCTCGCTGCGCCGTTCTTTCAGGAGGCTGGGGAAGTGATAATGTCCCCTCCAGTCTCCTTCTCCCCAGACTAATCACCTCCAGCTCCCTCAGCTGCTCCTCACAGGCTTGTGCTCCAGACCCTGCACCAGTTTCACTGCTGTTCTTTGGATATGCATTTCATCAAAAAGGGAAGAAAAATATGTATTTTAAAAGAGATAACTAACATGGGATCATTAAAAGATAATGCATTAATAGCAGTAATAATTTGAGCCAAGCTTTATGGTGAAATGGCTGTAGAGCATCAATAGGAGGAAGAAGTAAACACATTTTCGTTTGGCCGATCTCATAGCCCACATTGTTGACAATGAATCAATACAAGACAGTCCCACTCAGCGTTTAACAATACGTGACTTTTCCAAAAACACCCAAATGGCTCCCTACAGCTTCACTTTGAAGACAGTCCTTTGGTTTTTTGAAAGCCAGGAAATAAAATACAATGGCCAATTCCAGACTTACTTCAGGACGCGGCTGGGGGACAAAGTGGTCTCTGAGTTTTTCATTCCCATTTGTTTGTTTGAAGTCTTTTGTCTTGTTTGTATGTGGAAAGTCTTGAGGCAGATAAGAAATATTTTTGTTGGAAACAATCTGAACAGCTTTCCAACAGAATTGACTTACTTGGACCAACCCTATCCAAAAATAACTTTTTGAACAACCCCAAATCTTGGTGGTCTCCAGTTTCTTAACAACTTTTTGTATTTGTTTAGCATAATATGTATCTACCCAGATTATAAATTCAGAATATGAATATTTTTCTGTTCTTTTCACTTAAATGACATGAACGAACAACCATGGACACGGCTTCCTACCTTAAATTAAAACTTAATTTGTTCATCATAAACACAGATTCGTGCAGCCTTTCTGGTACCTTCAGTATTACTTAACATCAACTGGAAGTACTACATTTAATTGTTTTAGTCATATTTAAACAAAACAGTCAAAACAGGGGAGAGGTAAGTGGAAAGACTGCAAAGCTCCATGGTGTCAGTACCTGTTGTTCAGCACGTTTTCCCCTCACTTTCTTACTCCAAATCTTCATCTGAACATGGACACCTCACAATTTGTCGTTACCTGGGATTAGGATGCGAGATGGCACTGGAAGATGATAAATCAGGCGTCAGCTCTCACCTCTTTCCTAGCTTCTGTGTAAGCATAAGATTAGGGAGCAGTGGAGTCACAGCAGAAGTCAATCCCTCTAGGCCCTGTGCCTGCTCTCCAAGCTGACCCAGAGAGGCTCTGGTGTGATGGCCTTGTTTGCTGCTCTCCTATACAGTCACTAGAAAAAATTGCTGACCACCTGTGTGGGGACAAGGAGCTGACACTGTGCCGAGACAAAGCTCCCACAGCGCTACCCAGGACAGGCCTGGGTGCAGAATACGTATATAGTGATGCACAGTACATCCTTCTGACAAAACAGAACCAGACCTGTAGCACAGGTAGGATTACCTGAGGAGGCTTTAGGCAGAAAAGAGGAAACTGTGGGGAGGGAGTGAATGGAAGGTCTTGCTGTTCCATTGCTACTTGAAGACTAGTTAAGAGGGATTCTGATGATACAGCGGACTGAACTCATGTCCATACCATTAAATCTAGACTGTTAAGGAGAAATGCAACTTTTCTTCAGGTTCATGGAAAGAAGCAACTAGTGTATACTTTTAGAAGGAAAATTTTCAGACTGCTGGGGCAAAATTGTTGCCCTGGTACTTTTTTAGTGTCTAAAGTGTGCACACAGCCTCTGAGCCATGAAAGGCCAGGTTCAAAGAATGCACACTGTAGGGAGTTCAAAAATCTCTACACTGGAAACAAAAATTAAATGCTGAGACATCCAGGATGAGATAATCAGCTTTTATGTACAGAGATCAAAAGTATTGATGATATCAGCCTGGAAAGATAATTTATGTATCAGTTGCTCCCTGTGCATTTCTGCTTATGTCAGCAGATTCCAGGGGTGGCAGAAAGGTAAGATACTTTAAAACTCGTCGGTCTGTATTCAAGAGGCTTTGAAAGGCTGCAGTGCGCATTTATCTACAGAGCAGAAAGGAACTGTGTCAGGCAATGTGAAGCAAAATCAGTGCAGTTGCAATTAAGAGCTTCCTTTGGAGAATCTTGGGATCTTCCTGCCAACATAGGTTCTGAAAAATCCTCTCTTGAGCCGATGTACCATCCTAAGGATAAGAAGCAGCAAGTGTTTCTGACTCAAACATGCTTGCAGAGAAGAGTGGGGTTTACGCTTCCCGGTTTAAAGTTGTATCATGACCCACTTGTTCTGAAGTAGGTCAGCCTGTGGTATGCTGAACTCAATCAGAAAGGCCAGCCCAAGAGTCATCTGAGTTGAGGGAAAGATGTAGAAAGCCACTTCCTATTTCTGTTATTCCAGTAGTGGGTGAAGTGAATTTTTACTAAGGGGAGTTTTTGTGTGCTGTCCTCATAATTGTCAGGTCTGTAGAATGCAGAAGAACAGTTCTCTGATAGTTCCTTGTTTCTGCTTGGTGAATTAAATGGATTTACATGATTTTTTTTTTCAGGGTTGTTTTATTCTGGCATATTCTGCTTCCTCTTACCCAAACAGACTCCGTACATTGCTAGAGCTCACTTCTGCTCTGTTATTTCCAGTGCTAATCATGACACCACAGCCATGAAAAATGTTAAAACTATTACTTATATAAGGGACATGATCTTCTGGGAGTTTGCCCTTTGCTAGGTAAGAGCTATTCTAGGAGAAAGAAGTGACAGTGTGTTGTAGAACAGTGTTCTCTTTCCCAAAGATTGTTTTTCCTCTTTGCATGGCTGTTTTCATTAATTTAAAAATCTAAAATTAAAAAAAAAAATTACTAGTTGCAATTTGCCAAGAAAGCGTGTCACTCACAAATTTCTGTTCGCACAAATAGTTGCATGTGCCGTTCACCTAGAGTGAGATAATAAAAAGTAGCAGAAAGGAAGAGTAGTTCTCTTCCTTACTCTTCTCTTCCATTCTCCCTCTCTGACAAACTGCTTGCATGTCCCATGCAGTCAGGGAATTCCATACATCCTTACTTGCTTCAGTCGAATTTTCACTTAGCTGAAACAAATTTTTCCTTGCTGTCCACTTTTTATGAGAGTCTTTCCTCTTAACCTTGCCAAGTTTATGAGTTGACCTGACAAAAAAATCCTCAGTGCAAAAACCCCAATGAGATATATTTATCTTACCGCTTCTGAGAACTCAGAAATGCCTTTAATCTTTCTTTCCATGGCCCAGACCATGGGGGCTGAAGACCTTTGGGTTGAGCTCCACATCATCCCACCAAGACGGCGAAGCTGACGGTATCGGGTAATAACGCAAGTGTTCTGTGGTCAGTGAGTTTTCCAGATGCACCCAGTGAGGGAAAGAGAGGAGCTCTTCTACATATACATAATGCACAGTTGGGTCAAACCGTGAGTCAGGAGGCAGCAAAAACTCCTGACAAATAACAAGATTTCTAGTAAGTCTACAATAGAACTGGAAAATATAAGTAGTGAAAGCCACTTTGTTTTAGAAAACATGACTTTGCTGAAGTAGAAATGTGTTCATCTCACCATTGTTTTTAATTAAAAAAAAGCCAAAATAACTACTTTGTGATTTTATATTTAATATCTGTAATTCAGAAATTTATTAAGCATTTCACTTAAGCAGTTCTTTCTTCCATATCTGTTTCAAGACCAGGTTGGTTGGGCTTGGATTGGTTTTTGAGCAACCTGGTCTACTGGAAGGTGTCCCTGCCCATGTCAGGGGGCTTAAAACTGGATTATCTTTAAGGTCCCTTCCAACCCAAACCATTCTGTGTTTCTATATTCCTTCATTAAGCGTGGTAGTCTAACTACATTGTCTTCTTTTCTAGGTTTCTTTACCATCATTTTGATGTACTTCATATGGATGTGCAAAACAAGGTGCATGTTTATCAACCATTAATTGTAATTAGCAGTAATACAGCACTACCCACTTTCATATTCATGAAACATTTTTGCCTACTCTCGTACCGATTTGGGGAATGCTATAGAGTGAGCAAGTCTTTGAGATTTGCAGATATCAGATATCTGCGATTTGCATAATCTCTGAAAGACGTTTTGACCATTTATTCCTAGTTGTAGCAACATGGAACATTCAGATGTTCACAGGAACACACAATCATCTTTTTGAACCAGCTCTATTAAATGTCCATTTGAAAAAAAAGAAATCTCTGTAGCAGGGCATATAGCCAAAACATTGTTATTTTTCAGATATGCATGCCAAACTTTTGCGTGAGCATTTTGATTTGCATTCTCTAAATACAGCTGTATAACAATGCTTATTCATACATGAGATACAATTCACGAGATACATACATGAGTGAACAATTGAAGTCACTCTATACACTGACCACTACAGCTGATTTATCTGCCATATTAAATCTATCATTCTCAATTTCCCATTTGGTTACTTTGTACGTTTATAGAGTTGTCACTGGCTTTGTGCCTGACCAATGATGCTGCAAGGATATTAAACTACTAGTTTAATCTTGACACTGTAATTGACAATTTCACTGCAAGTTGGACAGTTTCTCTGCCAATTGGATCACTTACTTGAAACCTATCTCCACTGGCATACTCTAATCAAGTGGCTTGATCAGTCAGTGCATAGCTGTCTGCTCCCCTGCAGGTCTGAGTCTGTAGCTCCTAACAGATTTGTAGTGTTTCTCTGCCCTTGGCACCTAATGATGCTATCTGCTGTCACCTCCATATTTGTGTAAATTAATTCTTGGAACAGGGTTTATCCCCTTGCAAGTCATGCTGCCTCAAAAACAATATATGTTTTGATTAAATTTTATTATCCAAAAGATATAGGAAGAGTCAAGTACTTGTTGTACTAGACCATCCTACACATAACATGTGTGCCTACACATAAATGTTTTGCCTTGGCTTGTGGGCATGTGGCCAGGAGAGAAGACAGTTACAGTTTGAATCACTGTACCTAAAGTTTGGCTAAGAAATTAATAATATTTTGTGCTCCGTTTTAAACACTCTGGTACATGCCTACACTAACCATGGATCCCCAACTGCGCTATTTCAATGTTTAGTGTTTCCTGAGTTGCCTTACCTTGTAGCTATCTATTAAATGAATCCTATCATTCAGGCTTTCTCACCAGGAAGCCCAAGTGATGGGCCACCCCAATTCCATTTCCAGAGGCTGGTTTGTTTCTTTCTTTCTCCCTCCCTCCTTATCATGAGCACGTCTCTTAACCAAGTGTTGTCTAAGATAAAGTATATCTGATCTCTTATTACAACTACCCACGTGTGTCCTCTCATGCCCTGTGACACAGAGACAGCTAATGATAGGCATGCTGAGTCGTCTCTAAAGGCTGAGAGCCATTCCATGCATCTCCAGCAGTAAAGAAATCAAGGAGAAAAAACCCTATAAACAAAACAGATAGAGAGAACATACACATCTTCAGCCTCAGCTGGAACAGGCATTGTTTTCACTGAAAAAAGAGCTCAAGATCATAATTTCTGATGAATGGAAGTACTGATCACTGAAAGAAACATGGCAACGACCTTCCTGTTAAATTTCACTACTACAGCTGCTGTGCAAAAACATGAGTTGGGTGTCGAAGCATCATGCAACTAGCTTGGATGTGAAAAGCTGTTGAGATGTTCTTCATCATTTGTTTTCCACTGGTTTGTTTGGGTTAATTTTGAGGGCTAGAAAAAATAATCATTGTGAAGCTTAGATTTTTAGGTAAATCGAGATACTTCAGGAGAAGAAGTATCGTGAAAACCTGGTATGCTGAAATGCATTGGATAGAGAGGTCATACGAACAAGTTTGATCAAGGGGATGGGTTTTTTAATCTATATGTGTGGTAATTAATTATATATTTAATGAACCTTAGTTGATTACACCCCATGAATACTAAGAATTTGGAAGGAACCAAATTTAACAGAACCTGAGATATGACTTTTAATCTGTAGAACAGATTCCTGTACAAAGTCAATTCCCGCTTGCATCAGCCACCTCTTCTGAGAATAGGGGTGGCTCTTTTTCTTTGGATGTTCACATTCCTTTGCTGGCACTAATAGTCTAGGAGAATGTGCTGTGTGCAATCCCTCTCTCCTCACTTTTGTACATCAGCTGTGTGGCCACAATGCTGGATAAAATCCCTGTCATTTAGGACATGCCTTGTAAGTATATCCAGCACATTCCGTATATGGACACTATCTAGAGAATATCTGTTTTTTCAAGGAGTTTCAACCCAGATTATAAATTTTCTCCTTGATACAAAGAGAGTGTAAAAAAAGTTAATAGAGTTTTCAGTTTAAAGTTGGGGAGCAGCAAAATTTCAGGAGCACGGAAATGTAAATGCAGGTGCTTACAAGTAAAATTATTACTTTATTTTGGGGATATAAATGAAGTTATGGAAGCAAAACTAGAAATGCTGTTGTAAATTTAAAAACAGAAATTAGCAATAGTATTTTAGTCTCTACTTTTCCTGTGGCATGTTTGCTTTTTATTCATACAGTGCTCTAAATTTCATCAGCTGCTTTTACATTTAATGTGTATTTTGTATTGCATAGTCTTTGAATAATGCTAGAAATTCAAGAAAGCTAAAACACTATTAAACAAGTACCCAGGTTTATTTGCAGTAGTACCTACATGAGCAATACTCTGTGGCTAATGTACAGTAGCAGCCACAGGACTGCAGCTATTGTATATCACATTTAAATGTTCCAACAGCAGCAGCTCTAGGAGGGCTTCGGCTGGAAGCTGTCTGCACCTGACAGCACAGAAAGAATAAACACAGCAATTCAAAAGCCTTTACAGACTTAGGGCTGCAACACTGCACAGTTAAGGCTGACACCTCCCAGAACAGAGCAACCACAAGATCATGGGAACATAAATCATAGTTTTCATTTATGTACAGTCATACAGCTATAATTGCTCAGTGTACTTAGCATGCACAATGCAGTGGGTTTGTTCTGAAGACTAAAAACTTCTTTTATGATTCATTTTTTGGCAAAGGATGTTGCCTGTAGCCTGGTGTTTGGAGCAAGACTTCCAGGGTGTAACACAGCTGAACTCGGCATACAGAAGGCTTGTTGCAATTGATCCATTTCTGTTGTTTTGATGTTTATCCAGCTGAGTGAATGTCATTAGAATCAAGTGACAGTGTCATAAGCTTAAAGCCCTTTGTGGTTCTTGAGTTCCTTGATTCAATTCTCAACAAAATTGCAGCTGAATGGTGAATTCCTGCTCATCAGGAGTGAAGTTAGGCTGCACATGGGCTTGTTGGTGTTGGTCATTGAAAATAACTGACCAATTATCAACATCCCTATGGAAGAGCTGAAAGTGTCACTATCACTGAGCACACCCAGTAAAGCTTGGGTTTCAGATATACTTGAAAGCTGCACACTGCAGGACAAGGCCATTCACCCATTTGTCTCTTGTCTCTTGGATTTGCAGGGGCTTTACAAACCCCCTTTGTGTTTTTCCCCTTTTGGTGGAAAAATCAGGAGACAAGGAAGGAATAAAACAGTCTTCAACTAATGGAAGCTACCGTCAACTGAAGAGAAATTCAATAAATAACTTGTTAGTACTTCCCCAACAGATGAAATGTGGCAGGTTTTACATTCTAATAGCAAGACTAAATCAGCAGAAGATTTGCTATTCCCTACAAAAGTCCCTGACCATGCAATGCTAAGTTATTTTGTTGCTTTGTGCTGGAGTGTGATTTAAAAAAAAAATTAGAAATTAGTAAATCTAATTATGATTCCATATATGGACAGAAACTTCTCTGTCAAAGATCCTAAAACAACAAAATGCTGCAATTCTTGACACAGAAAGGTGTGAGATTGCTTTATGGTAAAAAAGAAGGAAATAAAAAAGAAGCAAAAATAAAAATTATTTTAAAAAACAAACAACCAGCCAAACAACGAAAAAACCAAACCCCCTCTTCCCCCCCAAAAAAGCACACAGAAAGAATATACACAAATAGGATTCAATAGCAATAGCGCAGCTAGCACAAGAATCACCAAGGACTGGTCTCAATGCAGGGAAAGCAGGACACTTTGAAACTGAAGTGTAAAGTTTTGCCCAGACTTTGAAGGGAAAGCTCCCACATCCACTTCCCAAATATCCAAGCTATAATAAAAAGTATTTTGCAGGAAAAAAAAATTTTGTTTTTTCTAAAAATTGTATAAATGGAAGAGAAGAAGTCTCAAAATGACCATCATTTAATTCTGCATCTCAAATTATTCAACAAAATTGCACAGGCTGAATTAGGAGCTGAAGGCCAAAGATAGATAGAGAGGAGACAGAAACTCACCTACTCACATGCAGAATAGTCTCACCAAAGTAATTAGGATTCAGGTTTTTCTAGAAAGGGTCATGATTTACAGAGATGTCAGAACTTCTAACTGACCACTTAAAGTTACATACAAAAATGTGCCTCTGATCTGATGATTTTGGAATTGCAGCACTCACTTATAATACCTGTTTGTATCCTGAGGAAGGCATGGAGGGACATGCCTTTTACACAGACTTTCCTACCAGTAGCATAATGACCTTAGCAATTTCTGATATTGAGATAGAAACAAATATTTTCAACATCTTTTTTCTTCCAAGGGGTTGGTTATAAAAAAATTCAACCAGAAAAAGAGGAACTAAAAAGAAATTCCACAAGTCGTAGCTCTGTGGATGAAGCATGTAGTGTTTTGTAGCGATGGAACCATGGACGACTAGAGGAAGGGAGAGCTACAGAGGAAATACAAAAACTTCAAAGAGGCCCAAACGGGGAGAAAAGAGCCACCCACAGAATTCCAGACATTGGTCTTCACCTCCTTATTTTGCTCCCTGGCTTTGAATTCAACTCTTGGACTCCAAGCTTTTCTGCACCAAGTTCTTTACAGCTCTGGTTCCTAACACAAATTCCCAGGGTAGGCTTGGGGAACCTCACCTTTCAACACTTTTGACACAAACCCATTCTTCGGGTCTGTACCATTTTGTTGGTACCTGATTTAGACTACCAGCTCTTTGAGCCCGAACAGCCCACACTGGTCCTGGCAGGTCTGAGACAGAGCTCTGCAGTTCTGCCCAGAAGTTAGGGGAATGCCCTGGGAACAAGCAGGGTAATTACTTCTCCCTGGAAAACACATTATATTCTCAATATCAGGAATCCCCCATAAGGAAATTAAAGATAATTAATTTTGCTCCTTTAGATATCTTGATCCTTCAGAGCTTCACTCACAGGGAACTGACAGTGCCCAGATTTGTAGAGCCACAAGCAGATTAAGTTCTAGCAGGTTTTGAAACCAGAAAATAACAGCCTTACACTCATGAACACCATTTAAAAAACCCAATACCTCTCAGTTCCTCTCTCAAGGGCATCAGAAATAATTTGCATTTAAGTTTAAATTAAATTAAAATTCATGCTTGTATTTCTGTGACTAAAAGGTACTAAAGGACAAGATGTAAATTTATCCATAAGACTCTGGTGCTGACAGTGAGAGGACTACACCTGCACATCCTGCATGGTCACATCCCTGAAGTCTATGTGGGCCATGTAATAGTGCATAAAAAGCTGAGCAGTCTTCCCCAGTCCACCTGCACTTATCTCTTCCATGAAGTCTCATTACTTTTATCAGGCATCCCTGACCTCCATCAAGAGCTCCTGCATCAGGAAAACTTCGTTGTGCTGGAAGCCATAAGATACCACAGGCAAACACAAAAAGGGGAGGAAAGCCCTGCAAGTTTCTCCTCTAGAGAAAGCCCTTTCAGTTGAGAGCAGACTACATAACCATAATGAATCCTCCTCTGTGGATAGGCTAGAAGCTCGCCCAGTAACAGTGTGTAAGGTTTCTCCTGAAAAAATAAACTGGCAAAAGGAGTTCTCTCAAGTCTGATTAAGATGAAGTTAAGTCTTCATGCTAGACAAAAACTTGATATATAGCAGCTGTCTGGGGGTGAGGAAGGAATTATATCCTACAGAGGTCATAGCTACCCCTAGGGCAAACAAAGTGAGAAAGGTGGAAAGAGGCTTTAACAGGTGTCAACACACCTGTGCAATTGTTTCGGCTGGAGGCTCTTAACAAAGGAATTAATTTCAAGGGCGAGTCACATTTTCAATTAAAAAAAAATAAACATGTCACAGAGAGTGCCGATTTTAACATTTATTTTTTTAAAAACTCCAATTACCATTTTTTTTCTACAAACAGACTTTGTTTAACAATAGATCAAGAGGTATTATAGTGCTAATTACAGCTTAAAGGAAACATTTTGGCACAAGACAATACCAAAATAAACAGAATAAATAACCTGCTTTACACATGCTAAAGAAAACAAAAGTAACATGCAATAAACTTAATAAAATTCACACTCTGTACAACAGCTTAATGCAGTCCTTACTAAACAGTACTCATGTCCTATCAGTAACATACACATATTAGTAAAAATAGAAACTTTAACAAAATGCTTAACTCAAGCAAAACAGCGATGCAATATGAATCAACTCAAGAAATTCATCAGTTCCGGAGCAGCCAGAGCTGGGGCTGAGTGGGCACACAACAGTGTACAAACCATCTCAGCCGAGAGCCTGAACCCAGTTCTTCTTCAGCCATGTCTCTGTTTAGCTCCTTGCTGGAAACCACGTCAGGCTGACATCTTCCTGAGCTTGTGGCTGTTAGAAGGAAGAGAGAACACACATAAATAATGACCTCAGCCACAGGTCAATTATAGTTTTCTCTTCTTCCCTGAGAGAATAGCTCAGGTGGAAAAAGGGACATATGACATGATTGTCCCTGAGAAGGCTCTAGAAAGGAGTAGCTAAGTCTGACAGAGATGGAAAGACAAATGTGTTCACCAATGCTGTCAAAAGTAGCATTCAGGAGATGTAAGAGATGCTTTCATGCATGCCCTGTTTTCATCAGGCTGGTAGTATTTAGATGTTTAGATTCCTACCTCAGGAAAAGGAGGTGTTTCTTCACCCAGCCTTCATTAGGATTTACGCAGGCATTCAGCCCACTGAGGGTGTGGAAACTGGAAAAGAAAGAATGATAAAGAAATCAGTAAATCTTTAGAAATCCCTGCCAATAATTGCTGTGGCGAGTACAGTTACTCTGTATAATGACCACTAGAAACTGCTTTTGTAAACACCAGTTAGACATGGAATGCTCCAAATTCCTCCAATATTATATGAACAAAAAGAAAGTTAAATATAATAGCTACTTCTGTCTCAGGGATCATTTTTTGCACCATAAAATTGTGTTCAATTTATATGATCTATCGAGGCAAAGACCTTTGCTCAATGCCAGAAACAATTTGTAAAAATAGGGAGAATAGCTGCTGTCAAGCTAAGGTGACAGATCAACATCTAGGCAAAAACCTTGTAAGGAAAAAATCCCATCCCTGTGAATTAGAAGAAGTCTTGTCACTTATGTGTCTGTTCACAGGTTTTGGCAAAGTAGAACTCTATGCTGGCCAGAGTGGCCCTTAGCTGGAGACAAAACATGTCTTTGTTTGCACAGCTAATTCCTAAAGAGTCAGATTTATTATTTATATTGTATGACTGTCCCATGAGCTAGCAGTCCCTATCAACTAGAGGGTGTGTGTTTTTTTTACAAGTGTGATATACAATTAATTCAGTTAATTTACCTTTTTGAAAAGGCAGGAAAAATCATGTTTATAACATTCAAATCATTGTTTTAGCCCAAACAGACATCCCAAGGTTAACACATGTCAGAAAAACCAGAAGAAATTCAGAAAGTAACTCACATGATCGCAGGGATGTCGCAGACCTCACTGGAGAGCTGTTCAGTGTAACCCTTCAGAGCCCACCGAGGCAGACGCACTTTGGTGTAAGACAGGCAGCAATCCTGGTTGCTTTGTGCTGGAGTGAAGAAAAACAACAAAGTAAATAAACCCCATTTGTCCCACGCTGCCCTGCTGTTTAGGGCACTCACTGTTCAACCCCAACCATCCAGCTCCCCCCGTGACAGAAGAGGAGAATGAGGCAGCACGTTTTGCTGAAACCATTCCCTTCCAGCTCAGCCTCATCCTGGTGCCAGCTGCGAGCAGCTCAGGGAGCCCTTCCTGGAGCAGAACGCCCGAGGTCACTCACCTTGAGAGGTGCCGCACAGGAGCAGCGCCAGGAGCCCCAGCAGGGAAACCAGGAACATGCTCTTGCTGCTGCAGCCAGTCATTCCCTCTCCACACACACAGCTGTGCTCCAGTGAGTGCCTGGCTGCTGCCTGCTTGTCCTGCCAGCCCTGCCGCACCTCCACCTGCTTATAAAGGGGTGGCAGGAGCCACGGGAATTCACACGGGCGGGTTCCACTGTCATCAGCGGGTTTCCCCACAGCAAATTCCATCGTGCCCGATTTAGCCCCAGCACTCTTTCCGGGTACTACAACCACAGATAACAGTGTACTGGGGAATATTTTAATTTTTTTTTAGGTAGCTTAAAATATTCAGCCTAAAAGAAAAGGAAATAAAATGCTGTGAGGTAATGGTTCTGTGGGTGAAGCATGTGTAGTTTTAGGGGTAGGAGTGTGGGTTGTGAAATGAGGAAAGTCAAATGTAGGTAACTTTAAATCTTACGTACAGAAACTGTGTATCTGCTCTGCTCTAGTTTAATAAATCCAACCTGGGGGCAGAAGGGAGGTGGGCTCAGCCAGCCTGATTCATTTCAGTATGGCAAGCCCACAGGAGCTGGGTCACAAGCTGCACTTACACCGAAGTACTACATTAATATTTCCTGATTGGCCAACACAGTAACATCAGGCTTTCCAGATTACTGCTTTCTGAGCTCTAGGCTGTAGTATTGGCAAGGACACATGAGCAACATTGAGTATTCATGGACATGGGTTTATTTAGTTTCCTTAACCATATATTCCCTGCTGCGACTTCCTGCCAGTTTGTTACACATGTGAACTATTTCATCTGAAACAGAGTGAGCTTAAAAGAAGCTTGAAATGGGGCCTATATTCTCCTCCAAATCTGTGCTGTCTAGAATGCATTAATGCTGCTTCAGAAACAATAGCTGTAGTTTGTTGCTTTCCCAAACTGTACCTGAGTATTGTGTCTCCTGAACATTCAACAAAAATACACACAATCTTAAAATTGCCTTGCACAGCTCTAGAGGAACCACCAGGGAGGGGCTCTGTCACCACTCCAAGTGTGTTGTTTGAGTTGCTACTGAAGGATGGTACTTTCCCATGCTGTTTAGGGATTTGTGTGAAACTACTGTGATGGCTGCAGGCCTAGTCCTGGCCAGCCAGCGTACATAGGAGCTGCTGCCAGCTCCAGGTGCTTATAGAGTAACCTGAGCTTTAAGTGGCTTTTCTTAAGGTAGAGCTCATGGACAGTCATAGTCAGTTCATAATTACATGCCTTCTATCCTTCACAGAGTGCCTGTACCTCTCTCAAAGGGTGAGTTCTTATTATTTCTTTGTAGAAATATAAACAGCTCGAACTCTAGAACAGAATGTTATTCAGAGAAATTAATTTCTCTATGTAATAGCGAGAATTTAGGGAATTTCGTATGGCTGAGGTATATCTAAGCAACCTTGCAGTGTGCATGGCATCACATGTACTGGACATGCTTCTCTGCAGAGCCACAGCAACTGGCCAAAGGATGGGGAGGATGCAACAAAGAACCCATGCCCCGCTGTATGCAGCTTTTTGGAACTGTTTTATGGATCATAGCAAAATGCCATAAAAATACAAAAAGATCAGTGCTCTCAGTATGCAGCTATCTCTGCACTGCTTTAAAGACTATCTCTCAGCATTAGGCAATGCCTCAAACTACCTGACTTGAATGGTAGTTTTATCCTTTACATACAGATTGCATGGATCCCAAATCTATTACACCTATACCTGACTCTGGCATATCTTACACCATTTCCTAGGCCATACTGTTATCCAGATGGAGGTGGCCTTGCACCTCAAGTCTTCTTTGTGACTCTACAGCTCTATTTCGTCTCCATTCAGTGCTTCTTGGACAGAATCTTCTCATCTGAGCTTTGACACTTCTACCTAAGCACTAGCGGTCTGGATACCAGAGTGATGGCACTACTCAGGCAGTGCTCACCCCGTACTCCTGCCCTCAGGCAGTTTTCATCACACCAGTGGTTCCCACAACTGACCATGGCTGGCTGCATTCATGCTCATGGTGTTCCTTTTATCTCATGTTTTGTTTGATTTAGGAAATTAGGTTAAGATTTAGATTTAGAACAACAGCCACAAGGAGGGCCCCAACTTCAGGAGCGCTGTCATCTTTTTTGTACTTGGTGTGTACAAAGTACCTTCAGTTTATTTGCACAAAGTAATTAAAACAATCCAAAAATGTTTAATGCAAACAGCTGAAGAAAGCTCTGCTGGTTCTAATATGACACATAACTGTATTTATCAGTCTTTACCTTCACAGACCCATAATGCAAACAGAAGGCAAAAAATATATAAAAACAGAAAGGTGCTTATATGTTCCAGGGAAGTATCATTCATTATTCTCTGGGAATGAGGGGACAGTGACTGTTGTCCGACCTGACCCAACCAGACTTTCAACCAGGTTTCCTTTGGCACCTGTGTGACTGAGTGGGGCCATGTGGTCTGGCCAGGGACTGCCACACAGGCAAGAGACGGGGCTGCCAGGCCCCAGGGTGGCCAGTGGCACCTTCAAACCTGTTCATGGGTCAGTTGCAGGTGCCATTTAAATGTGTTTAGTGTCCTAATACTGCTGCAGTTCAAAGGCTGCACGCTGAGGGGGTTGCCAGGTCTAGGGAGTCCATCATTTCCCTGGCCTGGGGCCTGCGTCGGGAGCGCTGTGCCCAGAGTCTCCTCAGAGGGTACAGGCAAAGCATGAGAGGTATTGGCCACAAGCTGTGGAAAGAGAAATTTCCATCAGACATAGGGAAGCCCCCTCTCCACAGCAAGGGGCTGAGGCACTGGCATAGGTTGGCCAGGACAAGATGTGAAAGCCTAGTTTGAATACCCTTGCAGATACTCAAACTTAAGTTGGATGTGGTCCTTCCCTGAGCATGATCTTAAACTTGGGTTCCCTCCCAAGCCACAATCAAGCCCACATTATTTTTTCTGGGTTTTTCACATTTGGCTGTTTGTTTCTTATTTTAGTTTCCTAACTTATCTGACTTCCTGACTTGACTTTGCTGTAAGCTTCTCAGCTTCCCTCCCTCCTGTTGTCCCTCCTCAGATCCCCTCACAACAACTGCATTCACAGTAAGGCAGAGCAGCAAAACGCAGACTGACAAAGTGTTCGTCCTCTCTCTCCTAAGCTTCCTCTCCCATTGTTCCAGGGGCCAGAGAAAACAGGCTCAAACCCCTCCTGTGTGTATAACAAAAGATGAGGTAAAGACAGCCTAGGCGTCAGTGCTGCAGAGCCATCCAGTCAGACCTGTGGAAGGAGAGGAAATGCATCAGGGAAAACTGAGCCTTTTCCCAAGTAATACTGGGAAACTGACAGTTCTGAGCAGTTTGGGGATGTTAAAGAGGAGAGCTGGGGAGTCAAACTGCTCTCAGGCACCATCTGCAAAGCTACAGCCAGAGGCAACTTTCCCTGCTCACCAAGCTGCTGCATCCTGATGATACACTTCCTCTCTTATATCCCAAAGGACTTTTACTCACAGAAATACCTGCTGAAAGTCTGAAGTGCTGAAGGAACTCAATAGTTCAACCTTGATAAACACCCCCATACAGGGGAAAAAAAGGCATTCTTTGGGGGGGATGGGCTTACCACATCACTCTCCCCATCGCAGAAAAGCACAGGAGCAGTCTGCCTGGTTTCCATCGAAGAGCTGAAACACTCCATGAACTTTTGAAGAGAAAGAATTTTATAATCATTAACCATTTCATTATTGTCACTTTATGGGTTTAGGTCTAATATCAAACATGAACGATTAAAATAAAGAAGCCCAAACCATCTCTTATCAATTTGAATGTCAGACACTCTCAGTATCTTTACGTATGCCCTACAATAAGATGAGAAACATACTGACAGTTGTTAATCAACTGGCAGTTAACAACAGTTTCCATGTTTTTCATTCTCATGAAGAGATATTGTTTTATTGCATATTAGTACCTTTTCTGAATTGATGTAAATAAAGCCTTACAACAATACAGCTGTAATAATAAGATCTGATCATCCAGGAAAGACGGAACCAGACAGGGGAAATTCCCTTCTGTAATTACCAATGTTTTAGGACTCCTTTGACAAAGCAAAGGGCATGAGAAGGCAGTAAATGAAAGGAACATGGCCAAATACGGGGATTTGATCATTGCATAATCTCTGATGAGTAAATGCATAATAAGTCCCAAGCACAAAAGTTCCAGAGGGAACTTGCTTAATATCTCTGGAGCTTTAGAGGCTATGATGCAATCCAGTGATTTCATGCAATTCAGTGCTTGCATGACTGACAAAAATTGTTATCTGAGGAAGAAGCCAATTTTCACTAATTATAGGTTGCACTTCATAAGTTACAGATCTAGAAATACCATTGAATGACATTGCTTTGATGCAATTATGGACAAGACATGTGCCTGTTGGGAGAAATTAACTTTCCATCTATCGAAAGTGCAGGTTATGAGGAGACCTGGCGCACCTGCCATGAACATCCTGGCAGCCATCCTGGCACTGCTGATTGCTTGCTGCTACCTACATATAGAATCTAAATATCCAATGTTCTGAGGTCAGATTTCTCTCTGCAAAGTTAACTCTACTCTGTCTACAGTCCCTTGGGGTAGCCAACCACCTTTTCACAGAAATGGACCTCTCAAATGTGATGGCAAAGCCTATAATTGGAAAGAAGAATGAAAAAATAGCCTTCATTGGATTTGTGTGGCAGGGTTTTGGTAGTGGGTAGGCACCAGGGGTGGATTCTCTGCTAGAATCTTCTCCCATGTCTGGCAGAGCCAATGCCAGCTGGCTCCAAGGAAGGACTCAGTGGACAAGGCTGAGCCCATCACTGAGAGTGGTATCATCTCTGGAATAATGTATTTAGGAAGGGGAAAAAAACCCTGTGCAACTGAAGCCGGAGAGAAGAGTGAGTATATGGAGGATGGATATATGAAACCACTCTGCAGACCACAAGGTCAGTGCAGAAGGAGGGGCAGGAGCTGCTCCAGGTGCCAGAGCAGAGATGCCCCTGCAGCCCAAGGTGCAGCCTGTGGTGAGGCAGCTGTGCCCCTGCAGCCCCTGGGGGAGCAGAGATCCACCTGCAGCCCCTGGAGGACCCCCTGTCAGAGCAGATGGATGCCCAAGGGAGGCTGTGACCTCTTGGGAAGCCCATGCTGCAGCAGAATCCTGGCAGGATCTGTGGCCCCATGGAGAGAGGAGCCCATGCTGGAGCAGGGAAATAGTGTGAGGAGTCCTCCCACTGAGGAGGAAGGAGCAGCAGAGGTTACATGTGATGAACTAACCAAAACCACCACTTTCATATCCCTGAACTGCTGGGGGAAGGAGGTAGAGAAAATCAGGAGTTAAGTTAAGCCCAGGAAGAAGGGAGGTGTGGGGGGAAGATGTTTTAAGATTTGATCTTACTTGTCATTGTCCTACCTTGATTTGGTTGCTAAAAAATTAAATTAATTTCCTCAAGTTGAATCTGTTTTGCCTGTGTTGGCAATTGGAGAGTAATCTCTGCATGCCCTTATTTTGATCTCTAAGCCTTTCCTTATTTACCTCTCCTCTGCCCAGATGAAGGGTGGAGTGATAGAGCAGCTTTGGTGGGCACCTGGCATCCAGCCAGGGTCAAGACACCATATAGCCAAAAGAGGAAACAGTTAAAAGCTGTTTCCAAGCTGGCTCTAAGTTACATTATATTTGCTTTGTTACAGCCACTTTCTCTTGCAATTTAAATTTGTATTTGCCTTTAGGCATAGTAAACACAACAGCAGAAACGTTTTGACTAACATGTTTCTGATCCTTAAAGTAGTCCAGAAGTATGGATTTTCTGAATAACTTCTACAAAAGAAAGGACGGAATCACTTCAGAGGATTTTACACTATCTCCTGCAAGGGACTGAGACCACCAAGTGTCATTTGCAGACAAAAAGAAACCTGATTACAAAAAGTAGCAATGTGATTAATTAAGTAATTAATGAATGTAATGCAAGGATGTTAAACACATGTTAGACACAGACGTGTTTAACATCCCAAAAATCTTCACCAAGAAAAGCTATCAGGAACTTTTCAGCACTAGAGTGATCATACAACCACACCGAAACTGAGCCTGACCCTCACCACTTCTACACAAGTCAGTGCTTCTCCACTGCTTCGATTTGGCTGAGAATTTCCCCAAGACGCATAGATCTCAAAGAAGATTTGGAAAAGGAAAATTTTGCTGGAGCCAAAATCCACAGCCTGAACATGAAAATACTTTCAAATACTAAAAAATGAGGGTTTGCACTTTAAAAATATTTAATTCAGAAAGAGGAGGAAAAGATACTATGCCTTGGCAATTATGAAAGAGAAATATGTGACATTTTCTGAATCTTGAAAAGTAATAGACAACAATAGAAGTAGGGAAGAAAAAAATATGAGACTCAAAATTTTCATTAAAATTCAGTTTTGGGTGGGCTGAAACTATTCATTAATTCAATTGAAACATAGTTTTGTATAAAATGAGAAGAAAACAATTTAGAAAATGGGAAGCTGCTTTTTTTGTGTTCTGTTGGCTTCCTCAGGAAGACCTAAAACAAATAAACCAAACCTTATAAAGAAAAGAGAAAAAGAAAGAACTAAATAACATGAAGTGGTAAAGTTTTAAGTTGACCAAGAGAACTCATGAAGGTTTTACTAAGTTATCCTTGACATACAGAACATGTGATTACTTGGACTACGTAGTACATTTATTAACACAGCCAGCATTTTGTCATGTGCTACTGGAAGACCAGTTTAAAAATACCCAGCAATACCTGCTTATTTGGGATTGCCAAACAAAAACCAATCAAGATTGTTTTAAATTGCTTTTAGTTAACACTGTGGAGTGGCTGTGTCACGAAGCCTGGCAGAGCAGCTGTGGGCACAGGCCCTCTCAAGGCAAGTGCTGCAATCACTGCGGCTTTTCAGCACTATATGGTTACGCTATAGGGACTTTCCTGGGAGAAGCTTTAAACCACAGTTGCCCAAACCAGCTGGCTTGGACTTCTCTCTTTCCAAGAGGCCTGCTCTTTTCCCAAGGAAATCACACCACCACATCCCTTCCATCCTCACTCTTACAGGTTCTTTTTCATAACACAACCGAGATCAGTGACTTTCTTACCCTCCTACACCCCTTTTCTGGACCTTGGTCCTCACCTCTTGATTTCTGCGAGAGGCATTTGGAGGCCCTAAAAAGGCCAGCCTTGCCCTAGCTCCTGTTAAGGAAACATCTGCCAGGGTAATTTTTCCTCTCTTTCTGCAGGGTTCTCTTGGCTGCTTCAAGCATTCTCTTGCTTGTCCCCATTTTCAAAGTCTTTCTTACTTACTGCTAGCCCAGACAACTCCAGCCAGCCCCAAAAGTGCCCTGTTAGTTGGGCTCTTGGCTGGGGCTTTGAGGAGGGTGCTGTTTCCAACCACTCACACCTGCTCACAACCATCAGGGGCTCCTACAAACAACAAGGCGAAAACCACAGACACAACAACTGTTTTAAGCCAGAAAAGATGTTTAAGGTCAAGCAACCTGGGCTTGACAAAAATCTGCTATTCCAAAGTGACCTGTGTTTTACAAGAACATCTCATCAAGTAAGTAGGCTCAGCCTTCGTCAGATCAAAGACTGGTCCTTTTTCTATTCGTGTTT
Source organism: Cnemophilus loriae (assembly GCA_013397755.1). Taxonomy (NCBI): domain Eukaryota; kingdom Metazoa; phylum Chordata; class Aves; order Passeriformes; family Corvidae; genus Cnemophilus; species Cnemophilus loriae. Next base: position 298,116 of record VZTF01003490.1, on the reverse strand, counting down.
GTACCCAGCCTAGGACATCGAGGGACATGGGAATGAGGGACAGATCTCCAGGTTACAACACATACACTGTAACTGCCCTGCCTTTGAAAGGATCCACAGGAAGGTGAAGGTGCACAAAGAAACACTTGGACCACATAATAAAAATTATTCTTCGTGAAAGGGATAAAACCTAACACGCTGTTGATGAAAAAAACCAAACAAAAAAAACCCCCTAAGGACTTCGATGATCCTATGATCAAAACTCTTCAGAGCTGGCAAGAAATCAAGGTATTAGAAGAACTCAGGACATTTTAAGGGCAAGAATTCTTACTTTTAAGCGAACGCTAGCAGCGTAATGGACTTATTTTAAGTCTGTTCCAGGTGTCATTAGAGGTTTAGCATCAGATGAAGCAGCCAGCTTATTATGAGCACTTGTCAAAACGTGACAAATGCTCTTCCAGCAGGACTTTACACTACTCGGGCTGTTGCAATGATTCAAAATCTCCCATGGTGTCTGTAATGAGATGCACCTTGAGGGTAAAAAAAAGGTAGAGAGGAGGTGCTGGGCTGAAACTTCCTACACACACACAGGTTGTGCAAATGTAAATTTGCATCTCTGAAATGAGACATCCGTCCGTGACGACAAGACAATATCTGCCACTAGTGGGAGGTTCGTGGGATAAGTGTACAGGGGAACACACCCTGGAAAGTGATCTTTCAACATGGAAAGTTCATTAGAAATCCCTTCAGGTTTTTCCTCTTGTTTCTCTTTGGCAATCCACAGTAAGTATTAGTCACTACAAGTATTAACCAATTCAAATGAGATTTCATTGACCTATATATCATTTCCTTTTTGTTACTTAACTGGAGATTTTAAAAATACGCAATCCAAGAAAAACTAAAGCACAGGCAAAGAGTGTGCATTGAATTGGATTGTATGGCATTGTTACAAAAACTACAAATAGGATGTTAAAGTCACCAGACCAAGCAAACTTGGAGACAGGGGAGGATTTTTTTGGTGCTGGGATAAGCATCCTACCTACATATATTTCTAACTGTAGTTAGAAATTCTAAAGGTTAATCTTAATAGAGTCTTTTATAGTCTTCCTCTTCTCCTAAAAGCAATGCTGTTTTTCTCATTTTTTGTTACCATGTGCTACTTTTTTCTCACCAGAATCATCTTTCCCCACTTCATTGAGAAACAAAAAAACTGCTGTTCTTCCTTTAAACAGTGATGGCTTCTATGCTATTAGAAGAGCTGACAGACAGTGTAGGGGACAGAGGGACACCAGAGCCCAGTGCACCCAGCCACAGTCAGCACTTGCACAAAAGTAATCTGTGAACCTACAGCAGTGCCCTCATAACATTTTATTAGAAAGGAAAATCCTCAGAGAATTCCACTCACAAAGGAGTAGTTCCTGTCCTCCATTGATGATCTGGAAGAAAAATATAAGGAAAACTGAAGGACCTACTTAAGGTATAACCTGTTCTTCTGTAAGTCTTTCTGTCCTGCTGTTATATTCATTGAATGCAAAGTGAAGATTTTCTCCACCTTCCAGCAAACTTCGGGTCACACTCCTTTCGGAATTTCAGTTCTCCATTTTAGAAGTCTCAAGACAGTAATTTGCTATTGGTACAATTACAACAGAAATAACTTTGGCAGTTAGGGCCGAAATACACCCTGATGCCAAGAGCGAGACCATACATGAGACATCATCTGTCTGCTCAGTTCCGGAAATTTTACCATTTATTCAACTTGCTTGATTTTGTGGTTGCTGTTGAAAAGTAGTTTTGAAACATAAAAAAACCCCAACCAAACAGAAGGAGATAAAATTGAATTGTCCAAAAAAGAGGAAGATACCACAAAACTCACAGCTTCATTTTGAACAATGAATTTTGCAGCAGATCTGCACATACTTCCACATGCTGGACTGTCTTCTGACTCAGCTCCTCTGGACTTCACCGCTTTGCACCCCTCAGCTGGGAGAGCAGTGTGCTTTGTGCCAGTAAGAGTGAGAAAGTAAAAGGCTGGTCAACCAACCCAGTCTTCGGACAACCAACCCAGTCCTCAGACAATGGGAAACACCTTTATTTGGAAACCTCCTAAGGTCTCTGAGCGGTTTTTGCAAGAGACACAGAGCAAATCAGAGAGCTGCAATGCAGGTCCCTGCCATGCAAATAAGGATCTCTATAAAGTCTTGGCAATGCTTCCAAAGAGACACCCACTGTAATTGGATGCTCCTTGCCCAGCCTCTCACAACTACACCAGTGACCTGTCACCTACAGTGAATTTAGCAATGAAACTGTAACCGAGAGACAAATCAGACAGTGACTTATATTGCAGAAAGCTAATGCAACTTAACTTTCCCTGGCCAGTAACAGGAGATTAAGAGGGTAAATCGCTCCTTTCAACCCAGCACTGGCCCAGACTTCATTGTGTACAAAGGGGGCATGAAGCACAGCTCTGCAGGCCAAAGTAGGTTCAACCAGTCTTTAAAAACTCATCACAGGACTTCTATGTGCTCCATACCATGTGGTAGCACATTGTAACAAGAGCTCCAGGCCTTATTTGTGCCCAAGTGTGCCACCACAAAAATGCTGCCTGTAAGAAAAAATTAACACCCTCCCCAAATGTCTCAGGGTGATGATCAATGGCACAGCTGTTTGTTCCACATCCTGCACTGCTACCAGCAGCCACTGCCCTGGATGGTGCAAGTGGCAATGGGCGCTCCAGTGATGAGAGTAAGAAGAGTGAATGGATAAAAAGAGCGGGCATTATCCTTGGGTAAGGCACAGCATAGTGAAAAATAGCCTTACAGCATTACTTTTTAGTAAGGAAGCAGCTCTAAGTCTACATTTACACCAAGTACCTGAAATGTTAGTTTGGTTGAATGTATTTCCTACCCCTTGGAGTAATGCCCTTAGTACCTTCTAGCTAAATATCCCAAACTAAACTTTGCATGTTCATTTTTGTGTCCCAGATGAAAAGCACCCGAGCCCAGCACATGAATATCTTGCCACCTTAGGAACCCAGGGCAAGATTCAGCTGAGAAGCAAGTTATGGAAACCCTTACCCACACACCGTGGGATTCAGGGCCAGACTGCAGAGAGCAGCTCATTCCCAAAGTGAGCATGCAGTACATGAGAAAAGATAAATATCAGCTCATCCATAAGTCAGAAAGTGAACTTGTCCTGTGAATACTCCTGGGTCTGAGAAATCTGACAAAAATGCACTTTAATCTTTATTACTGCCATTGGAACCTTTCTGTGTGTAGGCTGTATTTGACCACGAATGGAGACAAATCTTCAGTATTAGCCACCGAAAATTTTCTTTGCTATCACTTGCTTTAGAGAACATAGTACACATTCTTCAGAAAGAATAAGCCTTCAGTTTGATTTGAAGAAGAAGTCTCTTTGTCTGAGTTGGGCAGGTGTCAAGAAACAGATTTGTGATTTGTGAGCTGAAAGTCAGTGCCCAGCCAGACAGAGAGACACGTCACACTGCCAGCGTGAGTCTCCCAGCCTTGCTGCCATCCTGTGAAGGAGCAGAGATAATATCAGGATTGAGTCCAAGGGGCAGCAGAAGCGGGAGAAAGTATCAGGACGACAGAGGTTTGCAGTCTTGTTCTTTTACTGCCTTTCCTTCCCCTCTCAGAATTTTCCTATCTCCTTGATTCATAAGAGACCATATTAGATTAACTCTTTAGGATACACTACTACCATAAAACTCACCTGTCCTCCACTCTTATAGAATCTTCCCTTTCCCAACTGAACAGAATAGGGATGTCAGCTAAAAACAGATCCCCCAGCTGACCCTCCAAGCATAACAACACTTCTGCTTCTGACTACACTTTGTGAAAAGAGAGTAGTCCCTTCAAACCCAGCAGCCAAGCTCTGCTGCAGGCAGCTTATGGCAGAGGGCTCAAGTTGGCCCAAAACTTGCATAAGCTCGTTGCAGTTTTATAGTCTTCTATTTGGCATTCAGAAGTGAATCAGTGAAAAAGCATGAAATTTTAACTACAAACAAGATGGACTGAAGACTATGGGAAAGAACAGATAATAAAGGATAAAAGAGGATCTGAAAGCAGAGAAACCAAACATCAATGCCTGGAAGTTACTTAAATCATTCTTTCTCATTTTTGCATTACAGGCAAAAACAGAATTTTGCAGTTTTTCTCAGTGTCAAGAAATTTGAGTTGGATTCTTCAGTAAGTCAATGCAAACCCCAAGTGGCATTGTTTCCCTCAACAGTTCTCTGCATTTTAGCAAGAGTTTGTGAGAATTAAAATAAATGCGGGTATACTCAGTGTTCTCTCAGGGGGGTTGTCACCTCCTATAGCTACAGGGTCAATAGAACAGGCAGAACCAAGATAGCTCTGGGATCAGTGTCAGACAGTGACCGATGGCTGGGAAAGGGCCCAAAGGAATTATTACATTCCTTTATGTGTTAGTTTCACATACATTACAGAAGCTGCCAGCATTCAAGGAGTTCTGGATGATGCACGATGAGTCACATGGTTCAGTTTGAGATAGGGCTGTGAGGAGCAGGGAGTGGGACATGATGATCCTCATGGCTCCCTCCCAGCTCAACATGTTCTATGGCTCTGTAAGTACACAGCACTGTCCTGGGCAGGAGGAGATGGTTTCATGGACAAAGGCCAACAAACAAGTTATAAAGACAAGAGGCAGGGATGGCCCCTCTAACATCACTAATCCTGTAATATTGACTGTTGAGGGCTAGAAGGCAAAAAAGCTGCAAAATCTGGCCAAGAGGGAAGGCAAAGTACTGGCTGAACTGAGACACTCACCTGACCCAGCAAGGCATGTCAAACCTTTTTCATACTCATGTACATGTCCATAAAGTTACTGTTATATTTTACTGTGGGTGAACCCAGATACCGCCTTCCTCTGATTGGATAATTCACTGTTACTTAAAGATATTTACAAATTTTCCTACTGTATTGGTCATATTCCTAAATAATTATTACATTCCTCATTCCAGACCTACATGTTGTGGGACCAGGGTTGGAGTGGATCTAGATTTGTGTACATTTTGTGAAAGTCTGTACATTTCACGGAGTATACTCTGCTGAGTCCCACAGAATCTTCTGAAGCTGACTATAGGGCAGCTATGCCCATCTTCCGCAGCACTGTGAGAACTTGCCTAAGCAAAAGATCTGACAAATTTGGCAGCAAATAAGTCAAGAGGAAGCAGAGCAGGGTGTCTTACTTTTTACTTTTTAAATTTGTCAGAATAGTTTGAAACCCCGTGTAAGTGCTGTGGATAGATTCCAATCGTACAATAGTGGTATTTGCTCACCCTCACCTCTGTCACTACCCACGCACAGCTACTGCTCCCTCTTTAATATAGGCCACAGGTGGCTCCCAAGCCACATATCCTGTCTAATAGATTGAAAATTCTTTGGGAACAGAACTACCTCTATTGACTTTGTGCCAGTCAGGCACCAAACTGTAGTTTGTGTCTTGATATACTGCTGCCTTGGGGCAAAGACAGGCCGGGATTGTCTGGCTGTTCCTTTAAGGACGCTGAATGTGGATGCTGAAAGAAAGCCAGCTGGAGACCATTCCAAAGGAGTTGTCAGAGCAAGCTGTAATACCAGAAGAACAGGAAAAGCACAAAACCCAAACAGAGTCCAGTAGCTGCAATACACACAGGACAACCAGAAGTAAGACTGGAAATACTAAAAGGAGGCTTTTTCCTTGGAAGTAAGAAAGGAAGAGCTCCAGCACAGAAGGTATGATTATATATGAACTTTGGAAATCCGAAATCCTGCAATGGCAAGGGAAAGTGGGAGGAAAGAAGAGAGGGGAACTGGGAGGCTGTGTTAGGCTGTGTGTAGAAGAGCTGGCAGCTCCGGCACCAAGAATTGCTGGAGGAAAAAAGAAACAGAGGATTGTTTTGTTGCAGAACACCAAGGCGTCCTAAAATCTCTTCAAAAGTGAACCCCTTGATTTATAAAAGACAAATTGACCACATGTGATGACTGAACTGAGAACAAATTGGATCCTTCCCCTTCAAGCACCAAGGCAGAGCTCTGGTTGTCAGAGGTTTGTGGTTATGAATGCAGAAAGGAGGGGCTGTACAGCAGATGCAGAGCCGAGGAGGGGCTCACCACTGGCCAAGGGCTGGGGTGTGAGGGGAACACAAACCCCAGTGCAGGTGGGGTGACACCATCTCCCACTCTCCAAGGGCAGAGTGGGCTGCCCCTGAGAGCCCTCAGCCCACTGCCCTTCCCAGCTCAGCACCACTGACAGATTTTTTTCTGCACAGCTGCTTAAATCAAGTGGGAAACTTCTCACCTGGCTTACCTACCAGCCTAACACTGGCACCTCAGAGTAAAACTGCAGCTTAGAGGTACAGGTCTAGCCCAAAACCCTAATCAGTGCATGTGCTGGCACTGTAGGGATGCAGTGACCGGGGCACACCTGAAGTTCTTCTGTGTACAGCTGAAACCATGAATTCCTGTACAGGATGGCAAAGCCCTGCCACTGATGGGCAGCGTCCGAGGGGCAGCACAAGCACCCTGCGAGCCCTGCAGAGGCAGCAGCTTGCCCCACTCACCTCCCAAGCAGTGGGACATTTTGACAGGCTACATGAGACTTGCTGCCCTTGTGTCACACAGCCTGCTGAGGGTGAGCAAACAGGGCAAGACTTGAAACAGACCGGAGCAGAGAATCTAGGCTGGGAAGGGAAAAATATGCCCTGGCTATGTCCCAAAGTTGACTTGTACAAATGTTTCTCATTACAGTGCTAGAGATGCTCTCCACCCCACTCTTCTTGATGCCTTTCTCAGCATCGCATGAAGCATTCCCATGGCACTGGGGTGCTGTATGGCTTTAATGATTACCACGTGAGAGGAGAGCCAGGGGATGTTATGATGACTCAGTGAGCACGATCCTGGGCAGGGCCCAAACTGGTCCTGCCAAAGCCACGTTCACAGCAGACTGATGTTACAACAGCTGGGAAGGAAGAAGGGGCAGAAATGCTTCCTTTCTGGAGCACTCAGTGTCTCACAGTCCTCCCGAGCTCGTTTTGCCTTGCTGGGGTCACCTTGCCATCTAGTGGCTCACACTGCAGAGCTGACACAGAGCTGGGTTCGTTTCTGCTGGAAATCCTGTAATGCCCATGCTTTTGGCCGTCATGCAGCAAAGGAAGTAATTCAAATTCCCTTTGATCTGCACCCATTTCTTAGTGCATCAGGCTGTCAGTAAAATGTGCTGTCATAGCATGAAGTTAGAAAAGAAGATGCATAATGCCTACTGCCTTATACGTATCACATCCTATAAAAAAGGATCCTCTGCCCATCCAACCTGGAGTGATGTACTCATCAAGACATGGCTGGTTTTGGCTGAATAGACCTTCCTTCAGCTTTTACAGAAAAGTTTGTGAAAAAACACTACTTCATTTTTAAGATTTTTTTAAGATTCATTTTTCGCCTAAAAAAAAAAAAAAGAGTTCTCGGGAGGGAAGTAGATAAAAGTCAAAGGCAGAGTGATAGAAATCCCATCTGCTAATAAGCAAACTCCAAAGGGCTCCAAAAAATAAACTGCACACATTAAGATTCTTGACATTGCGTATACTAACATGAATATGGATATTAACTTACTGCCTGTGTCCTTTGCATGCCTGCATTACACCTATTTTGACTTCTGTTTGGGCTCTGTCCAGCAGAGTTGCAAATTTTAATTTATTCCATCATCTCACCTAGTGACAAGAACAAAAATATCTGCTTCATTTCATTTTAGCATGGACTGTTAACCTTCTGTGACCACTTTTATACACGGAAAATATAATTTCTGTATCCAAAATGGACTTCTGATGCAGATAACTCCAGATTAGAGTCTGGCTTGACATCCTTTCTGTATTTATTAGTAGCTCCCAACTGCTAGGCTCCAGAGTTATCAGCTGTCCATAACAGGAAAGCCATACGCATCTAGGAGGCAAAGAAGAAAAAACAGCAACTGTGAACTATATCCTTGTCATTCAACAAGGTGCTTGGCTGTGATCAGTCATGGTGTCCAGGGAAATCTCAGTGCTCAGCTGTCTTCAGCCACTTCCATCTAGGAAGGCTTTTCCTGTGTTTATCTTGGTCAGTGCAGATGGAATGACAGAGTAGTTTGTCTTCCAGTTAAGGATCTTCCAATCCATTTTTTATGCACTTTCTACAAAGAAAGCAGCAGACAAATGTTCACTTTAACATTATAAATAAAAATTATTTTGAACTATCAGCCTCTAAAGAGCACTCCTTGGCATTAGATATCACAAAATAAAAATGAATTACAAGATCTCTTTGCACTTGCATGTGCAGCACCATAATTCTAATGAACTTTCTCCTCAGCTTTGCTGCAGAGGCCATGGGCTGCTGGAAGCAAGAGAAAATCAACACTTGGACTTTTCCCACCCTGATCCTCTGCCTCTATGGATTCTTCTACATGATGAAACCATCAGAACCTTTCCTAACACCCTATCTAACAGGACCAGATAAAAATCTGACCACAGACGAGGTATGATTTTACTCTACGATTTGTTTCAATTCAAGTAGTGAAAATAGAAAGGCAAAACACTGTTTAAAGTTTTTAAATAAAATTAGAAGGAAAAAAAAAAAAAGCACAACTTTAACCAGCTCTGGCAGGTTACAATTTGCAGCAGATTACATAAATAAAAGATCCATTTAATGGATCCAAGATCCATTTGCCTGCCCAACAGTCCCATGCTGATTAAATGTGGTTATATATTTTATGAATTCCTTCAGAGGAAAAACTTCCCTCTACAACACCATTTAAAATACATGAACTTCCTTTCCTCAACAATAAAAACACTGACATTTCCTCTTCTGTTCTAGGTTACCAATGAGATTTTCCCAGTTTGGACATACTCCTACCTCGCCCTCCTTTTCCCAGTGTTCCTGCTCACAGACTACCTGCGCTACAAGCCCGTCCTCCTCCTGCAGGGCGTCAGCCTCATTGTCACGTGGCTCCTGCTGCTCTTTGCACATGGAGTGGTGGCCATGCAGGTGGTGGAATTCTTCTACGGGATGGTGACAGCCACCGAGGTGGCCTATTACGCCTACATCTACAGCGTGGTCAGCACCCAGCACTACCAGAGGGTCACCAGCTACTGCAGGAGTGTCACTCTGGTGGCAGCCACCGTGGCCGCCGTGCTGGGACAGCTGCTGGTGTCCTTAGCACACCTCTCCTACTTCTACCTCAACGCCATTACCTTGGCTTCCGTGTCCCTGGCGTTCCTGTGCGCATTCTTCCTGCCCATGCCCCAGAGGAGCATGTTCTTCCACAGGAAAGATGCCTCTGAGCCTGTGCCAAGGCCTGAGAAAGGGCTGGCTGCAGGTGCTTCCCACAGGCCCTCGAGCTGCCAAGAGGAAAAGAGCCCCGATCCTGCTGCCAGGGGCCCGACCCCCCAGCACCAGGCTGGGAATGCCAGGCCCCACAGCCACATGCTCAGCGTGCTGCTGCAGCTGGGCAAGGACCTGAGGGATTGCTACAGCTCCCGCAAACTCCTCTACTGGTCCCTGTGGTGGGCTCTGGCCACGGCCGGCTTTAACCAGGTTGTGAATTATGTCCAGGTGCTGTGGGACTTCCGAGCCCCCTCCCTCAGCTCCGCAGTGTACAACGGAGCTGTCGAAGCAATAGCAATGTTTCTGAGTAAGTCAATGTTTAAACAGTGATCACAATGACACTCTCTGAAGTTTCACTTTAGTAAACCTTCAAAGTGCCATTCCATTGCAGGCACTCCAGGGAGCCAGTGCACATCCTGTGCATTCCAGACCTAGTTCTTTGATGTACAGCAGTTCAAATGTGTGTTGTGTTGGTTTTTCTTTATGACCAGACAAATAACTGTACCTTACCAGTATGCAGAAAGTGTGCAAGTCACACAGACATTGCATCTAGCTGGTAAATCCATGCAAGGGCACCCAAGTTTTTTTGGATGATGCTATTGGGTGGTTTTTTACCCCAAAACAAGTATTGCACTGTTCCCATAACAATGCTATCAGCTAACACAGATGAGAGAAGTTTTCCGTAAAAATTTTACACAAGAAGCACATAATCCTCTCATTAAGATGTTTTTCTAGTGAAATACCCTTGTGCAACCAGACGAAAAGAAAAATTTTAGTCATTCCAAGATACAAAGATTTGCTGGGAGAAAAAAAGACCCTATTGAATCCTTACAATACTGATGTGAACCATTCCATTTTTGCACCAGGAGCAGATGCTCACACCACACAGGCAAAGTGAGGTTATCAAAAGGTAACATCTGAGGATACCACCCTGCCTTGGCTCACATTGTGCTGCTATAAAGAACTTGCACAAGACATGGGGGTGTGTTCCACCAGGAAAAATAAACATGTCTGCACCACACTCCGTCATTCAGGTTACCCTTACAGTCATTAAGGAGAAACAGATTCTACTCTTTAAGCAGGCAACTAAATAGACCAAGTGAATAATGAACTAGAAGCACTCCTGTAGTATCTACTTCTTCATTAATTTCTCTCTCTCGTGGACTTGCCTATTTCTCAGTGTGTAAGTATAGAAGTTTTTAAATTGTCTGGGACTCCTAAGATGGGCAGTCAGGTGGCTTAACTTTGCAACAGATGTATCTTCTAGGAGGCCCCCAAAAAGCAAACCTATCCTTTCTCAGTTCCTCGGATATACTTCCTTGATGCCTCAAAACTCACTTTTTAGATAGTTTACCCCCTTTATGAGGTGCACAGTGCAGTGAGCTAGGACAAGCTGGAAGAATTTACTTCTTGAACTCCAAACCGTGTTCCTAATTCTCTCCCCAGAGATACATGCTGTGTACCCACACCTAAATAATGAATCCTTCCACATTACAGTTTATCCTGTGAAGTGGAATAAAACACTAAGAACGGAATGGCAGAGACTTGATTTATGCAGTTGTCTTAAAATGACCAGTCATCTGCACGGCTGCAGAAGTCATCAGAAATGCTTTCAAACTTCAGACTACTCTGCTTCATTATTCAGCATTGCCTTTCAGCATGTGAGAGTGGCAAGACTTGGTCATACAGGCTGTGGAACAGATCCAATATTTACATGTATTTTTTCTCTTTTTCTAGGCTCAGTAACATCTTTCCTAGTACAATATATGAAGATTAACTGGGATCATTTTGGAGAACTGGCTTTAGGGATCTTCTCTGCAATAGATGCTGGTTGTCTGTTTCTCATGCACTTCTCTACCAACATCTGGGCATGTTATGCTGGCTATCTCATTTTCAAGGCCTGCTATGTGCTCCTCCTGACAATAGCAACGTAAGTACAAAACATCACAGTGCTGCCATCATGCACGAAATACTGATCCAACTTCCAGTTTGCTTTGGGCATTCTTTTTCTCAGAGGTAGCTGATCTAATGCTAGACATAACTGTTTAGGTAAGGACAAGGACACGTAAATGTCTGGTTATGTTGTTTTCATTCTTTCAAACAACCAAGAAAGAAAAATTGTCAAAAGGACATCAAACATTCATTCTTACCTAAGCAGAAATTATACAAGGTAACTTTATTACTAAAGGCAATGGTAACAGCAAAATGTAGAAGCCATTTTCCTCCTTCCTGGCATGAAAGATGAAAGTGAACAATAGGGACAAGCATACCTTGACAGCCATCCTTTAGGATCACCATATGTCTAGACCCCCTACTGATAAACCTTTTAGCATGCCATGAACTGCATGAATGCAGGAAAAGACTCCACACAGAGTGTTCCCCAACATAATTTTATACATATAATCATTAATGATATTAAGACGTAAAGAAGGAATAAAAGGGAACATCAGACATATAAACTCAGACGAGATCTCATAGGACACCAAGCTATTCTGCTGTCAGAAATAGAAATATATAAATAATATTAATAACAAATATTTTATCCTGTTTAATACATATAAAATGTTATTGCTCCAGTAATTTTCTTGCTTGGAATGTCTTTAGTCATACCACACTATTTCATTAACAAAAATACTGGATGCATTTTGTGTCAAACCCCAAAATTAATTAGAAAATATTTTTAAAAATTGCTAACATTATAATGCGTGGCAAGGTTATGCCTATCTTGAAGGAAGTCAAGTGAGCTCTTTATTTTCATTTTGGTAGATTGTTACTACATTATAGTGAATTACACCTGGACTATTTCAATATATTCTAGAAAAAAACCCCAACAAAGTAAAATTTTGCAAAAAACTCCCAAGCTAAAATCATTGAAAATGAGTCCTGAAGGAATAACACCCTTTTGTTTGTATAGAAACTTTGGAGGTATGTATTGCAAGGAAAGATGTTCTGATTATTGTCAAAAAAGATATTGCAAGTAAAATCTACAGGCTCTTGACAGAAATAAGCAGCATGTTACCTCCACTATCAAGTCACAAAGCAAAACGTGACTCATCACCACAGAAAGCTTGGTTAGAAGCTACCCACAGTGACCTTCCAGCCCAACATCCCAGCCAGGGCAGAGCTGCTGCCAGTGCCAGAGCAGGTCACAGCTTTGCCTGGCCATGTCTCTGAAAGCTTCCAGCCATGGACACTTTACAGCCTGTCTGGCACAGTCTGTGCAGGCAGAGAAGGAACAAAGGGGGAGGGTACAGAGAACTGACATTCTACCCGATCACGTGATAGCAGGGGTTAGAAAAGCTGTCCATGCCAGTTCAAAAAAACATTAAAATACACTATGGTACCCCAGACTTTTTTTTTTTTTTTTTTTTTTTGAGAAAGCAAGGGAGCAAACAAACAAATGAAGCACCATTTCCTCTGTCCTTGATGCACCATCTCCATGAATTGTTTTCTCTTCGACTGATAGACAGCAATAGCTTTCCCAGTGGGAAGTCACTGACCTGCCAGTCTCCTGTTAGGTTCCAGATCGCCGTCAATCTGAGCATGGAACGCTATGCCCTGATGTTTGGATTCAACAACTTCATTGCCTTGCTGATTCAGACCATTCTCACAATAGTTGTTGTAGATTCAAGAGGCCTGGGACTGGACATAGTGACTCAAGTAAGTGCTGTTACCTTACTTCCTATTTACTGCTCAGCCAAGTCATCTTCAAAATTCTTATGCCAAAGGACAACTTAATTCCTCTTTCTTCTATAGAAATCCAGACATCTTGTTCTTCCCTTGTCATTCTTCATTATCATTCATCATTATTTATCGTCATTCTTCCCTTTTGCCTTTCAATACATTTAGGATTACAGATGCTCGTCTGTGACTTTTTAAAGGGAGATACACCAGAACATAATTAACAAGGCCCTGCTATCTGACCAGTTTTAGTAGTTAATAGGACACCGAACAACATCCTCCCTTCCCAAAAGCTCAGACTGGTTTTGTCAGATGCCGAATGGGAGTTCAGGACTATGAGGCACAGTCTGGATTATCTGAGGTTTTTCAGCTCAAGTAACTTCTAATTCCAGCTCTGGAGCAAACCTGGTCTGTATCTCAACATGTACAATAGAGTCGTCTGCCTACAACTTGGGCACTTAATTTGGGATGGGATATCCTATCTCACAATTGTGTCCCTAACTTCAGTCAACCCAATGTCACTTACGTTGAAGTCAACTGAAACCTAGTGACTTCTGCGTTTTCTCAGATGGGCTCTCAGCTGGGGCAGCTTTCTACTCTAATGGATATGAAGAAAGCTAAAGCTATTCACACTCTGCACAGAGATGGCAAAAGGGACTTTGAAAGAATAAACATTGAATCAAATATTAAATTTTTAAAATAAAGGACAGGAATATGTAGGACTTCATAAATAGCCTTGCCACTGTTGTTGGAAATACTGATACAAAATCACAGTGTATTAACTGAAGCCAGTGTGGTGACAGTACTGAAATGTGCAAAAGCAAAACAAGGATGAACTCAGGCTCTTCACGCAGATTATTCATGACCATGTGGGTAATGAAGCTACTTCTACATTTTGCACCAACAGAAAAAAAAGTGCTGTTCTTATCCCTCTCCCCATCTGACATTTATTAAGAGCCATAAGGAATGGAAGAAAGGAGCAGTTCTTCATTTCACAATTATCTGCTGTTTACTTGAAAAGCTGAGATTTTGCTTAATCACAAAGCAAAAACTCAAGTGTAGAGAAACTGCCAGAACACAAGTAAAGAAAATCAGAGTGACTGTCATCTTCAAAAGAAGCAGCATTTCTCTAATGTGTTTTTCATTAATTGTTCTGCCTTTTTCTCCTCCTCTCCCAGTTTTTAATTTATGGCAGCTACTTCACAGTCATACACGGGATTTTCATGATCAGAAGCATTTGTGTGCTGGTCTCATGCAAATGCCAGAGGAAAATAGCGAGATCTTGCACGGAGCAGCTGAACCAGGCTGAGCATGACTCAAGAGAGCAGACTGTCACAAGCTACATGACACGGCTGTAGGAGGCAGGCAGGCAGGCTCCTTGGCCAGGCCCTCCTGGGAGAAGGGCTCCCAGCAGGGAAGAAGAGCAGCATGCAGGGAACAGCAGTGCAAGAAGAACGTTCAACTCAGCCCTGAAAAGCTACGCTGAATCATTCCAGCACCTCAGCACAACATATGCCAGCAGAGAGCTCACCAGAATGGCACTGTGCCAAGAATAAAAGATAAGTTGCTTTAGATTCTTATTTACGTGCATATAAATAGCTTAAGGGCAGTAATTTATACACAGAATCAGAGCAACCACCTTTGCACCCCACCGTGCACGATGGCAGAGAGCAGAGTTCACCCTGCCTTGCTCATTGTAGCTCCCGAATGGGGTGCTGGCAAAGCTGCTTCTGTCACATTTGCTGATGCAGTGGCTGAAGGTCTGACCCCCATTTTGCACAGCCCTTGTTCTGAACCCAGGAAGAAAAGATCATGTTTGCATCATTATATTCTTTCATACCCAGTAGAGGCAGATGGGGGACAGGCTCCTCCTGTCTCATCTCACAGCCCCGTGCACACAGGCTGCAAAAAGCAGGGCTTGCACAACCCCTCCCGGGAGCTTCACTGCAACACTGCTATGCCACAATTGTTGCTTGGCCCACATTTGAGAGTTGCAAACACTGTACTGACTTCACAGCAACCTCTGCTGAGAAGGGAACAACTAGAGAGTCCAAACAAAATGCAAGAGCACCACTCCTTTGCTTGTGCTTCCAGTAAAATTAAATTCAGGACTGACTGTCTTCCTCTTTCAGCAGGAAAAGAAAAAATACCAAGGGGCTTAAGTAGCACAGACTAAAACCAGAGAAGGACACTGTGGAGAAATATAGCTGATTCCACACAGGAAAATTCCAGATTAACGGGAATATCCAAGAAGATTTATAACTGAAACAAACAACTAGCATCATGTGTGGGTTTGAGTGCCAAGTGAGGGAAGTCCACTGATCTCGGCCAAGAATTTGGCAGGATCAACATCTCAGAGTTTGTCAAGAAGCTTCAAGTCCTACAGCTAATTTAGTCCAAAAGACAGTCCAGGAGAGGAAAAAAGAGACTAGAAATGAGTTTGTATAGTGAATGTCTAATTTAATATGAACTATATCCATATGCTGAAGTTATTTCTGTACTGCTGTTTGCTTCTAGCTTCCAATATCTACATCTAATAAAAAACACTTAGCATTTACAGAATAATACTTTTCCTGTAGAGACACAAGCTATCACTTATACAGGCATACCTGCTTTTCATACCATGGTCACACACCACAACTACACAAAGTGCCCAGAGGCAAGGGCAGGCAGGACAGAAGCAATTTGTTTCAAGTCACAAGAAGAATCATTAGGATCTGACAAAATGAACCTGGCTAATTTTTTTAGGCTTTTTGTTTACTACTGTGCGTTGTGGGGACATTCTCTGTTGTAAACTGGCTCTAAGCAGAACAGTGTAACCAATGCAGTCATGAAAGTGGGAGATGTACTTAGTCTCCAGTGAGAGTTCTTTTCCTACTGCAGAACTGAGGGCATGATGCTCCTGCCTGAAGAAACAGGGACAGAATCCAGGACAGCAAGGACCATTTTTTCTATTCTTCCTTGTGAGTAGGAATCTTCTCTTGAGGCATTGAGTTTAGAACTAGATGTCAGTCTTGGACTAGAAGTTAACTGGAGTTTGTGTTTAAATTAAAAAGAAGAACTTTGTGTTTTCAGCTCCATGGTCTCAAACAGCCTTTGATATAGATGGTTAACAAATATTTTCATGCCATATCTGACAAATGGAAAGGAATCAACAACACGCAAAACTTTTTGCTGGTGTTAAAAAACATAATGCCAGCAGTAGACTAGAGCTAAAAAAACCAGGTACATCCAACCATAAAAATTCTTATGTTCTGGCTAGAGCTCACTGCTCTGTGTGTCTGTGGGATGCCACTGAGGAACAAAGGAACCAGGCAGACACAATATATTTGGCTTGCAGCTTTAGAGAATACCATCTTCAGACAACAGATAAGACTTTAAAGAAAAAATAATCCATTCCTATTCTCTCTAATCTCCAAAATAATGATTCTGAGGTTGGAAGCTGGCAGGAAGCATTATGGGGGAAGTAGGGGAGGAAGAGGGCAGCTCTTAGGAGTGTTACGAGGAAAAAGGCAAGGCTTTATGTTATCCTGGGTTTTCAGCTGCAAATCAGAACTCACCCAGCAATCAGAGGTTTCTAAAAGAGTAAGATGTACACATCTACCTGTGTGTTCATGTACCTGCACACACACACTCTGGAGAGGAGATAGCTGAGACTTGGCAGGTTACGAGCAAGGCTGGAACCACAGGCTAGTTCTGAGGGAAATGGAAATTCTCAATATATCCACCTCTCCAAGCAGCTTTTAGTATTGTTTGTCTTTCTTCCTGCCTGTTAAAGGTTCCCATGCAAACATGGAACTCCAGATCTGGGCACATTCCCCCCCACAGCTGCAACGCCCTCTAAATACAACACTAATTACCTTTGAAACATTAGTGGGTTTGGGCACAAATCTTCCGTGAAGATACAGTCCAGCAAGCTGATAAGGCCAGTTTGAGCAAACAAGGAAGGAACAAATAGTGTGTTTGTATTCAAAGCATGCAGGTATTGCCCAAGCACTGTATGGGCTACCAGAGAAATGATCCAGCAGCCCCTTTCAGCCCCTGCCCAGCAGCACCTTCCTTTCCCAAGGTTCTTTCCCTGCCTCAGAAGCCCTTGGCCAGGGAAGAGGACGAAGGGCAGAGAAAGGCCTGGCTCCCCTGAGCACTTGCCTGCCTGGTTGCACCACACACTTGAGCACTGAGGGATCCTTCCATACCTGCAGGACCAGACCAGGCTGCTGAGCTCACAAAGGGGCCCCTCCTGCCAAGGGCCCAGCATCTGCTCCCAGGGTCAACACACGTCCTACCAACAGGCTTCAGGGTGAACTCCAGCGTCTGATGAACCTTGGAAGATGCAGGCAGTCAAGTCTAAAAAAAAATGGGTACAGGAAAGCAAAGCAGAAGCATTTCTCTGAAGTAAGCCTGTTGATTTTTTAGCTTAGAACTTAGATTTAGCATTTTAATTTCATTTCCATTTTTCCTTAAATGACAGATCTGGCCCTATATAGAAGTAATTCCTGACCAACTAATAGTATAGGAGGCATTTGATGACCTACCTCCCAAAGCCCCAGCAAAGCCAGGAGAGTCAGAGCAGACCCCACGAGCTCAGAGGCCTCTGCACTATGCACGTGACAGGGACACTGTTAGCCAAAACTGTAAAACTGGTGCTCTGTCTTTCCATGAATCAGAGACCAGAGCTTTTAAAGGTATTTATTAACATGAAGAATGCAAGATTGTTTTCTTGTCACGACAGGTTTTATTAATCATTAGCTACTGTGAGTCTTATAGTTTTATCTTGAAAATAGAACTCAGTTTGTTGACAAACCCTGCAAAGAACACTCCCTGCAATCTTCATAGACAAGTTCTGCATGCAAGAACAGCTATGACAAGTTGTTATTATTATTATTATTTAAATTCTGATAACATTTTATCAAGTTTAGAAGGAACTGTTTGGAAAAAAAGTTACAGAAATTTCTGACTACCACCAACTCTAAAGGGTGGTTTCTGACTTCTCTGCAAGACAAAGTCATCCTAGGAAGAACTGCACCTGAATCCACAGGAAAGGCACCACAGCCAGAGCTTTGACAGGTAATTCATTATCTTTGGAGTTACTTGGGAGTGCGTGCCGGCTACTCACTTGCTCAGTGCATTTGGGGGTGATGCAAGATTTATGCAGATGTTACTGATCAGCCCAGAGCTTAATTTTTATATTTTTACCAAAACATTTCAAATCAGGTCTTGAGTTAAAGATACTAGAGGCTATATTTTATTTACAATTATTTGTAAGAGAAAGATGAGAGAGGCAATTTTTTAAAATCAAGTTTCAAGGTTAGGGCTGCTTTTTCCAACATTTCTCTGAGGTCACAGAAATATTGTCTTTATAACATACGATTTATACTAAGTTTTACTGAATAAATCTCACAGCACAGGTAGAAGCACTTTTGAAAGAGTGCCTGCTATAGAGTGGAATTCAACAATTGAAGATAAATAGCTTGTAGCAGCATGATTAAACATCAGCTAGTGCTTTGCTTTCATTTGCTTATGATTGAAAACATTGTTTCACTTTTCAGGATCAGTGAAATTGACTTTCTAACACAAAACAAGTAAAATAAACTTTAAAAAACAAATCTCTTTAGACTTCTTTTTGCTGCCAACTACAGTGAAGAAACAAGCCTCCTCTTCCTTTTGGTCATCACTTTCGAAAGTGAAGTCAATAGTTCTCTATTCCAAGTCTGAGCAGGTACCACGAGCAGATAATTTCTGCATCTTTTTTTACCCTCTCCAATGACTGGAGTGGAAGAAACACGATGAGTATTAAAGCATTTTGAAGAAACTGAGATCACAATGGGATGAGCTGCCTGATGGCTTTTATTGCCATCAAGAATGCTTGCACCATCATCGTGGCACTGGGTACTCAGGCTGCAAATCAGCAGAAAAAACCTCCTTGAGCACACAGAACAAGCTTTAATCTCACAGTTCACCCACTCGTTTATTCAGAAATGAGACTGTAATGGAACTTTATTCTTCTGATACAGCACAGCCACTTAACCCTAGGCACATCACTACAAACAACCTTTGACAGACAATACAGAATCTACCAGGGCTGATGCACCTTGATTCCAGTTGCTCATTTACAAGCTGCAGCAGTGATGCCAGGCAGGTTCAGTGAGAGGAACATTGGCTTAGGCACGTGGCACAGCTGGAGCCACCCACTTCACTCACAAGACAGAAGCGACAATGCCCTTTATTGATATAACAAAGTTCAGTGGTAAATGTGACAGTGGTTTAACAAGACTCAACAGGAAGGTGTGCTTGACTTAGTGCAGAGAGGACAGGATCAGGTAAAACTGTCAGAGAGACCCTCCCACTAAGTCATGGGGTTCTAAACTCCTCTCAGAGAAGAGCCTGGGTGCACCTTAGACCCATTCCTAGCCCCAGATTTGGCCAACTGCTTCTGTCTAAAGGATTATGCAATACGTGCAATAAATTCTTTATAAGACAGCCAAGGTTTCAAGGCTGAGCACACTGTTAGTCACTTACCAAGAATGTGTTGCAGCAAAGAATCTCAGCCTCAGGAGTAACTGTGAGAGGTGTCCCTGCCTAAGAGGAGATCCAGGCATGCAGCTCAGTGCAGGAGCGCTTGAGATAAGTGGTTTGGTTACATCTGCACACCAGCCAGACATCTGAGTCACCTCTGCGGGCAGCCCTTGGCTGTCACACTGCCACCCATCCCCCAAAGTCCAGTTAAACTGGACGCCACCACCACAGCCCTCACTGGTGGTTATGGCTTAAAGGAGGCGAGTGTAGGTTTAGTTAAAAAGTAAACTTGAAAATGAATTTTTACCAACTGTGAAGAGCATCTATTCATTCCTTTGGCACCTTTTGTTTTGTTTAGGTAGACTATGGATTGCTGGAAGGGAGCCATAAGCCACAGCTGGATTTATCCCACAGTGATCATCTGTGCAAATGGATTTTTCACCACAATGAGGCCATCAGAATCTTTTCTCACCCCCTATCTAACAGGACCAGACAAAAACCTAACAATTGAAGAGGTATGTAACTATTCTCTTTAGCAGTAACTAAAATGCTTAAAGCATTAAGCCTTACAGCAGTAACTGAAGGGAAGATGAAGTGTGAATATTTTATCTAGAGACCCATATTTAAAGATGCTTTTGGAAAAGAGTACGGAGTGTCCTCTTTGGCAGGAGGTCCGAACTTTAAAGTCCCTACATTCTTAGGACCTTGAAACCCCCTTGGTGGTTGATATTTTTGGCAAAATCAGGTCAGCTGTTTCATCTCTCCACCCCAGAGGAGGGGCAACACTGACATTTATTTATACTTACCATGGAATTGATTACACCGACAGCAACACATTGATTTCAAATCATAAGAAAGCTAAGCAGCCTTCCCCTTATGAGCTGTAAAGCTTATTTCCTACATTTTATGCATTCATTAACCCATGGAGGTCAGGTTCACATTCAGAAAAACTGTGGTTTTTTGACAAAAGCATGCACTGCAAGTTTCCTTGCTCTGCTCCTGTGTTTAGCACTGGCTGCTTCAGGGGTACACCTCCCAGCAAAAGGGGACACGGTTAACACGTGGCTGAGTCATGGAGCTAACGGTATAATTAGAAAACACAGGCTTGCTACACCCACATACAGCTAATATGAAGAACAGTCATTCCTGATGTGCAGTAGCAAATGTTAAGGCAGAATCTACCAGCACACTGTGAACCCAGCGCTTCTGCAGAAGAAAGGTATTTGTGGTTTAGGTTCTGGTTCAGGGAGTTTTTTTCTCCCCCTTTTTTATTACTATTTTTTTAACTACAGAGAAAACCATTATTTCTTATACAAATCACACAGATAGCATCATAGAACGCCTTAATTCTGACTTTAGCAAGAATCCTTAACTCAAAACACAAGCATAGTACAGATACTGTCTCTTTCAGCCAAACTCACCTCCAGTGAGTTAATTCCATGAGGTAATTCTAAATTCAGAGAAACAAAAGAAGTCACACAGAAAGATACAGTGAACCTGCTGCTCACCATGCAACTCACTCCAGTACCTGTTCAGAAGTAAAAAGCATTCCTTCAGCTTTTGATACAGTTCCTTTGTAGTCTAATTGCTTAAGCAGAGAAGAAGAGACCAGGAATGGATATCCCATCAGGCCCCACAATTACTGGGCAAGACCTCCCCAAAACAGACAGCTTAGAGTCATGGAATAAGGTTGCTTCGTGATGTGCATCTAAAAGAGGGATACTTGCCCCAGGTGTGCCCAAACTGCCCGGGAAAGCACTGAGCTTAGTGGCAACCACGAACAGCATCTTCCAACCCAAATGCAGAACAGTTTTAGAAAAAAGAAGAATTTCTTTACAGGGCATCTATGTATTGAAGTCCAACTTAAACTTACTGAGAGACTTCCTTAGTTTAAATTGGAAAACACTTTAAATTGGAAAAAAACGACAGAAGGTGCAGTAACCTAGTAGTAGCTAAACACTAAGTGCAGTTTCAGTTCCTCCACTGTAAGAAGCACATGCTTTTTTCTTTTTTTCTAAACCTAACACAGGAAAGAGGTGACCAAAGGTTTACAATGACTCGCATAAAAAGTTAAAACAAAACTGGCCTTCATTTTCTGCTACTGTGGGGAATAGGATTTGAAACTGGAGGGATTTACCTCTGATACAAAGTTACAACTATTTTAAACTGCTGCACATCAAAACCTGCCTTCTTCATAGGACTTTACTAGAACTAATTTTTCAGCCAATCTATCTGTTTCTTTAGTGGAGCATAGAATCACTGTCTTTGCCCCTTACATAGTAAAGTCACAGTCTTGTACCTTAAGGCAGTTTAAGCCTGCATTGTTCACACAACTCAGTGTTTCCTATCATCACAACTATGTCCTTTCAGCAATAACACCATCAAAATCCACCAGAAAGGATATTTTAAATGTTTGGGAGTTTGGGGTTGTGTTTTGCTTCTTTCTTTTAATATTTCCTTTCATTCTGTTCTAGGTTACCAATGAGATTTTCCCAGTTTGGACATACTCCTACCTCGCCCTCCTTTTCCCAGTGTTCCTGCTCACAGACTACCTGCGCTACAAGCCCGTCCTCCTCCTGCAGGGCGTCAGCCTCATTGTCACGTGGCTCCTGCTGCTCTTTGCACATGGAGTGGTGGCCATGCAGGTGGTGGAATTCTTCTACGGGATGGTGACAGCCACTGAGGTGGCCTATTACGCCTACATCTACAGCGTGGTCAGCACCCAGCACTACCAGAGGGTCACCAGCTACTGCAGGAGTGTCACTCTGGTGGCAGCCACCGTGGCCGCCGTGCTGGGACAGCTGCTGGTGTCCTTAGCACACCTCTCCTACTTCTACCTCAACGCCATTACCTTGGCTTCCGTGTCCCTGGCGTTCCTGTGCGCATTCTTCCTGCCCATGCCCCAGAGGAGCATGTTCTTCCACAGGAAAGATGCCTCTGAGCCTGTGCCAGGGCCTGAGAAACGGCTGGCTGCAGGTGCTTCCCACAGGCCCTCGAGCTGCCAAGAGGAAAAGAGCCCCGATCCTGCTGCCAGGGGCCCGACCCCCCAGCACCAGGCTGGGAATGCCAGGCCCCACAGCCACATGCTCAGCGTGCTGCTGCAGCTGGGCAAGGACCTGAGGGATTGCTACAGCTCCCGCAAACTCCTCTACTGGTCCCTGTGGTGGGCTCTGGCCACGGCCGGCTTTAACCAGGTTGTGAATTATGTCCAGGTGTTGTGGGACTTCCAAGCCCCCTCCCACAGCTCCGCAGTGTACAACGGAGCTGTCGAAGCAATAGCAACTTTTTTGGGTAAGCAATCGTTAGCGGGTACTTGTAATCCATCTAGTGCTGAGGGATTCTTCAGCAATGTCTTTGGTGCCTTTCCATCTCCTATGAGGACTAAAGTAAACAGGCTGTGAGAGAGAAACTCAAATAGTGCACAAAGCATGATTTTACTACAAACTTTATCAGTGGGCTCTTCAAAAATAATCTTAAAAAACATATATAAATAAGCTTTTCCTTCTTAGAGGAGCCTCATTCTGCCAAAGTGTTTTAAGAGTTTTAAGTTCACGGCTCTGTTTAGACCATGAATTCAACCCCAAGTAAGCAGATCAAAACCCTGTGCAATGACATGTTGCATATTCCTCCCTCAAATACACCTTAAGCTGGCTGGTTTAAGAATTAAAAGAATGTATTAGCGGATACACTGCTCTAAATACTAGTCAGAGCATACTGTGAAACGGCCTATTTAGACAGCAGATTAAAAATCATTCCAGTCTAAGTGCTCCTCAACAAATACTCTGTGACCACATCTATCCTTATTGGCAAGTTTGCCACAACCAAGGTTGTGGTTTCAATCCCTGTATGGGCCATTCACTTCAGAGTTGGACTTGATCCTTGTGGGTCACTTTCAACTCCAAATATTCTGTGAAACCATTTCTGTGACGTGACAAGGCTGAGAGCACTGTAATTGTTTAGCCTTGAAAAACAAGGAATCTTATTAATGTGCATAGAGACTTGAAGGGGAGGAGCAAAGAGGATCAAACCAGGCTCTTTCCAGTGGTGCCCAGTGACAGCACAAGAGTCAAGGAGCACAAAATCAAGCAAAGTTCCACTTAAACATAGAAGAACATTTTTATTCCAAGGGTGATTTAGAACAGGAACAGGTGGGCCAAAGGTGTGGACTCTCCATCCTAGAGTCAAAACCTAGACACCCATCCTGAGCAGCTCCCTTTAGCAGACTCAGCTTTTAGCAGGGCCTGGTGATCTCCACCTCTCTTCCAACCTCAGCCATTCTGCCTGTTATTAGTTACCTGGTTCACTCAAATTCCATTTCTCTTTAGCCACAGAAGAGAAGGATATGGGTAAAATGAAACTTCATTTACATAGCTGTGCAGCACCAATACAGCCTCCTTTTTGAGCTCCCATTTACATAGCTGTCTCCCCCTACGTTCCAGGAGTTGTATCCCCACACTTCTACAGGGAATTGTCAGTCTACTTTTCCTCCCTGCAATCAGCATGAAAATCCATTTTACTGAAGGTACTCCATAACTTCTGACTACTGCTTTGAGTAGTGTTCCCAAAAGTTTTCTTGCATTTACACCCTCTGGCACCTGACACAATTTCAGAGTACAGAAGGTATTCACAGTACTGGGAACCACTGCTCATAGCAGGGATGGAGCAAAGGGACTGGTTTGCTCCAACTTTTGGAACTCTGATGAGGAGCACATACAACCAGCAAACGAAGCCCAGTTTTTGTGCTAGCCTGCCTGAGAACCTAGGGTTTGCTACACTGTAACAGACACCAGTAAGGCTTTTTCTACTTGTGATGGTCAGTAAGGCATTAACAAATGTAGTTCATAAGGCTTTTCACCAGAAACTGAAAAGACACTCCCATAAAAAAAAACAAGCATGAGGTGCTACAGATTTTCATTCCATAAAGAACTTCACATGAAGTAACTAAACTCGTTACGCATATTTTGGCAGAAAGTGCTTGGTGGGATTGTTCTTCTTTGCTCATGGTTGTCCGAAAATAGAGCAACAATAGATTGTGCACTGCTGCCTCCAGCCTTAGGCATGAGGCACTCTCCCAGAGCGCTTCCATCACTGAAGGGTGCAAGCAAGGAGGAAAACATCCAAACTAATGGAAGACTCCCACGCCACTAACAGGAAATATGATCCACACCATTACCAAAGCCCATGTGACCAAGTCTCTGTGACCAAGACTGAAGAGCTCCTGGCATGATCCAACAACAGTTATGCAATGGCTCTCAATTATAATGTTTTAGAGTTTTAATTCTTACTTTTCAATTTTTAGGTTCAGCAACATCCATGGCAGTTGGATACGTCAAAGTAAACTGGGATCTCTCTGGAGAACTGGCTTTGGGAATTTTCTCTGCACTGGATGCTGGTTCTCTGCTTCTCATGCACTTCACTGACAACATCTGGGCATGTTATGCTGGTTACCTTGCATTTAAAGCTTGCTATATGCTCCTTATAACAATAGCAACGTAAGTTCAACACACAACTGTTCTAATTAAACTGATTTAAATCAGTGTCAAATTTTTGTATTTATCAAAATTTTACAGAACATTTCCCTAGATATAAGTTTAAACAGTTTATGACAGCTGTATATATTGTTTCTAGCCTGTATAAAACTGGTTAAAATTATACAACCTAACCATTACCATAGTACGCTCCAAGTCAGAACGAGGTAGCTTCTGCACTCGCCCGTTCAATGATCAATGTATGGGTATCCTCTAAGTGATCCAGTGAATATACACAGATATTTAGCAAAAATATTCACTCAAGTCAAGGGTAAATAGGATGCACAAAAGTCACAAAGCCAGAAAAAAACCATGAAATTTCTGTCAAAATGAAGCTGCTAAAGCTTAATAGCCAAAACTGAAGTGACCTTGTCCTTTGAAGAGTGCACTGTGCACATTAAACTGTTCCTATAAGCAAAGTGCATCCATCCATCCTTGTTCTCCACAGTTTTGTGAACCTGTGCATTCTTTGTCAGGTTTCAGATTGCTGTCAATCTCAGCATGGAGCGTTATGCTTTGATGTTTGGCTTCAACAACTTTGTTGCACTGGTGATTCAGACGATTTTAACTATTGTTGTAGTAGATTCAAGAGGTCTGGGACTGGATATCAGCACTCAGGTAAGCCACTGAGTCCCCTTGTTCAGCTCCCCTACTCTCCTTCAAAAGCAGGTTCTACTCCAAGATTAGCCTCTGGTAATGTGCAAGCTCAGGACAGTTACCTGGAAAAAGGTTCATTAAAGTGAACTGGCACGGATTACTACAACTTGCTTGTCCTTTAGGCCTCCCAATACTTGGAAGACTGGAAAATATTCTATGAGGGGAAAGATGACCACCTATTACTCTGAGTATTCTTTAAATTAAAGGCTTACTATTCACAAGTTTATAGTCAAAATACCCTAACCAGAAGCAGGAAGCAAGCTGAAAGGCAATCTATGGGTCTATTACTAGGGTAATTCTAAGTTACACAGTTCCAGTGGATGCACCTTTAAAGTTACTGTAATTAAGAAAATTAACTCATTGCAATTCCCCATTAAATTTCTAAAATTAGTTTAAACTTAAGACACTGAATGAGTCTAAGTCTCTAGCTCTTATGTTTTCAGAGAAGAGACAAAGTGCAGGACAGCTGTCTTCCCTTACTGAGGTGGGGAAGTACATAACAGAACAATCTCTCCCCCTTTTACAACCACAGAATTCCTAGAAGGTCAAGTCAAGCAGTCCAGACTTCTTGCATCCTTTCAAGATGGGGTCATTTTGGGCACAGGTGACAGGGAAGGGAAGGCAGCAATGGAGGGACACCCCTTACAGTCAAAAACTGCTTTTGCTGTTAGATACTAACTTTTCTCCTTCCCCACCTCCATTTCCCAGTTTCTCATTTATGGCAGCTACTTCTCAGTAACAGCTGGAATTTTCCTGATCAGGAGCATGTACACCATCATCTCCAATAAATGCAGAAATACAAGTGTGGCTGCTGAAAGCACTGCCCATTAACAACTGAGACAAAAGCGATGGTTACAAGCAACAGTGCAGAAGGCTCCATCATCTGGACAACAAATTAGGAGAAAAATAACTTTCAATCAAGCAAAACTGGTCCAGGTTGAAGCAGGCTGTTTATGAGCCTACTGCAAAGAGAGCTTTGTCAACAGGATGATGCATTTGGTCCATTTTCTTCACCAGCAGTTTAATGCAAACATTCCTCAAACAGTCTTCTAATTCAAGTTTAGTGATCTGACACGCAAACTTCTATTAACGCTCAGTGAGCACAAGGACATACAGATGCCTGAACCTCACACCATAGGAACTCAAAGAACAACCCTGGGACTTTCCCTTCTGCTGAGTTTTTTCAGTTTAAGGCAATTTAATTACTGACGTAAGACCATCAGACATGCCCAGGGAATCTAAAGCAGTTGTACCAGACAATGACCTGTTGGAAAGCTTGTCACAGAGGCCTTTGGAAACCTTTACACTTTTTCAACTGGAAGTTGTGGCACACGCTTTTTAAGCAAGCTAACAAATATCTAAACCTCATTTTTTTTCCAAAAAACGCTACTTCTGTTTGTTCAGCGATGGATTACTACCATGTAATATGGTACAGCAATACTGTCAGTTCAATTTACCAATGGCCAAATGCAGGCATTTTGATTCCACACAGACAACGCACTGTTCAGAAGTTACAGGACTGTAAGGAAAACACATCATTACATACAGATAAACTGCTACTGACGCAGTGACAGCTTTACTGTGAGTTTGTTGAAGATGTATGAATAAAACACACTGACCTCTTTGAGTGTTTGTCTTGATAAGCATATACAGTAATGTCTGACAACTGCCATGACCCACACACACTTATCTTGGGAAACAAAGAACCTCCTAAACTAACTTTTTTTCATGGGGAGACACTTCAAATGGTGTACAGGGCAGTCTTTAATACCATGACTCAAAGTTTAAATATGACTAAAGCTAATTAGAGAATGTTCTTCTAGCTGTTCAGTAAGGTTCACTTTGTAGCCAAATACATCAGACAGCAGCTAAATCCCACTGTGTTCCTTTATCACAACTTAGGGATTTGTCAAGACTCAGAATTAACCCACCCAACTCATCTCACAAAGTAAAATCATCAACTCCTTTCAGACCATACTTTCAAAAGCTACTTAAGTGTGTTCTTATGTCCCAGTAAGTATTCCCTTCAAGACAGCAGAATACTTGCATTGTACTTATACTTTTCTTTCAGGGATTCCAACTAAATCTGGGGTTTTTAAAATTATTTTTTGCTTTAGCATTTGTTTCAACATGGTGCTTGGATGTTTGCAGCCATTAAATTTTGAACTGCAGTACCTGGACATCACATCTGCCTTACAGAACTCAGGATGGTCCTGCAAGTGTAGCATCTTCTTACACTTGTAACCGCTGAAGTTTTAGGATTAAAGTCTAATCTAGGAGGTCTCCATCTTAACTTCTGTATAAGAGGCCTAAAGTTATCAAGTAAACTGCTTTGACGCTAAAGCATAAAAATACAGCTTTTAGGCAACTATGCTATTTGCATGAACAATTGTGGGAACAACTGCAGAGATCTCCAAGATAAAAACATTTGAAATCAAGGGTGAAGAATTCATTTTGTAAATAAAGCTATTTTTAAAACCTAATCAACAAAACACCTATGGTGACAGTTTATGCTCAATATGCAGAAGACTCAAAACAATACAAGGTCTTCTTCAGCTGCTTATCTGGAATTTGACAAACCTGAAATTAGTGAACATGAACTAAAGAGGTGTGCTTGTGTATAGTTAAAAGTTGCAAACCTTTGCACTTTTAACTCAGTTATAAAAAATAAGGTATTCCACTATTTCTGCAGCATATTCCAAAGTACATGCTTTGCATACTTCAATCAGTTTCAGTATCTCAGCAGTAATATTTGGATTAGAACAATTTCTATAGATGCTGATCTCAGTAGCCCTTGCCCAAAGCCTAATTTACACCACTGTAAGTGAAGAGGGCACAGAATTGTTGCTCTTTTGTAGCACTGTTCATCTCATTGACAAGACACCTCTTTGGTTTGGTCCAGTTCTCTGCACTAAGCATTTCTAAGTGTTCCACAAGCTCTGCTGAACCCCTGCAGTTCCCCTACTGCATTTACCTGTTACTATCCAAAACAGTCAAGGTTGGTAAACAGGGAAGAATTACAACTATTTACACTGTGCTAAAATAAAGTGGTGAGAGTAAGGGTGTCACTAATACCCTGCAAACCTCCAGTTCCTGGAGGTTTGTTCAGTGAATTCCCCAGAGAACGTTGGGAACTAAACTGTACACCACACTCCACCCAGCAATCTCCATTAGAAACAAAGAGAGACTTCAAGTCTGTTTTAAATGTGCCAACAGGACAAAACCAGACATTTAAGTATGGAAAACTTACAAGCACCTTGTTTTATGAGCTGCCTGTCTCCTGCTTGAGATCTCCAAAATTTAAAAAACAAAAACAAACAAACAAAAAGAAAATACAATCCCCATAGGCAGGCAACAGAAGTCAAAAGCATTAGCATAAATGTTTTTACAAGCAGAGGTCAAGCCTTTCAGATGCCCTAGAAAAACGTATCTAACATTCAAGTAGTCAATTACAAGTGAAATGTCTTACCTTGAAGAATTTTCATGTTTATCTCAAATGGACTTGCATGTTCTTTTTTTTTAAAAAAAAAAAAAAAAAAAAATCAATCTCACTGTATTTATTCCTGTTATCCTAAAAGCTGTTACAATTTTATTCTCCAGCTGGTCAGAAACCTTTAAGCTTGCAGTTTATGTATTCACAATATACTTACATTATTTGCTTAGTTCCAGTATTAGACTTGACCTTTAGCCAAATTATCTCTATTTAAAACACCATCACCAACTACTTTGATGCAGTTATATTTTTTTTGAACCTTATTACTGTTACAGATGAAGATAAGCCTGACATTTTTCCCTCTACAAATTTCCTTCTAGTATAGCAGGAAATATTTCCGTAAATTTAAAAAAAAAAAAAACCAACAAATTTAATATTCCACAGGAGCTCTTACTGATATGTATCAGTTTTTAATAAAGAGAGGGCTATTACATCTGCGGTACCTTGGCCTGCTGTTACACATTCTGTTCAGACCACAGCTAAGGCTTGTTCAGAGCCTGTCATTAGTCATTAATAAGGTGTCTTTTGCTGCAAACCTTCCCTCCAATAACTGCCCTCCACAGTGCTTCCAGCGTCCTTCATTACAGATCCTCTATCCAAACAATCCAGACCTCACCTAACGCTCTCCTGTGTGACAGGTCACTTCACCTGGGCTAGAACAGCAAGCTTCATCACAAGAACACAAAGAAACATATCCAAGTGAAGCATGTGAAAATTTTAAGCTTAAGCTTAACTCACCTTTAAACACATTGCTTTGGACACCTCATCTGTGTACAAGACACAGCGTGTACATTTTCATCCAATGTTACTGCACAGAAATAATGCTACACAGTTATTTTTGCTAATATTTATTTTTTCACCTGCAAACTGTAGCAAAACATGATCAGCTTTATTATGCAGACAGGTATCCCTCTAACATTAGAGATTTAGGCATGTATAAATAGAAGAGCTCTTAGGAAAGGAAAACATTTTGAGAAATGAACAAACCTTCAATTTAACTTCGTGACTTCCAATACCAATGGTTAAAATGATGCAGCTCATTCATTCCAAGAGATACAACAGCACCTTAAAGTGGCTGATCTATTCCCCAGTAACGTTTTTCACATAACAATGTGTTAAAGTTACAAATACTGATATGCACAAATAGCTATTTTCTAAGAAAAATATGTACAGTACTGCAGCATAATGAGTGTGGTATCTGCAATAACTTATTAGCCAATTTTAATATACATGATACCGCTACTTTTTACCTGCCACTTCACAGGTTCAAGGATGTTACCACAGCCCTCTGTTTTGCACGTTATTACCTGGTGGGGGGTTGGTTTTCTTGTTTTTTGTGTCAGGTGGTTTTTTTTTTCTTTTTAAAATTTTTTAAAGGTACACAATGCAGGCTTTTATTTTTACTTCTTAAAGACTTCTTTTGTGTTTAAAGCTAATATCAGTGAAACAAGACAACAGTGCAAGAGGCGCAGAGATGTTATGTGACCACATAAGAGTTCTTTTGGGTAAAGTGTCTATAAGGCTATAAGAAAGGATTGGTTGATGAGCTTCCTGTTGGAAATTGTCCTGTTGGTGCACCAGCCTGGGGAAAAAGGAATGAAGAAAAATAAGGCAAGTATTTAAGACTTTTTTCCCATATTGTAAATCATAAACGCAGAACATATAAAAAAGAAAATAACCTGCTGGGGAATACTTCTGTTTTATATTGCAGTCTATTTTTTGCTGCTTCTCTGGAATTACACTACTGTGGGAACATGTATGAAAGGAACTCTGCTTTGATCTAAACATCCTTACAAATGGCATATCCTCAGAATAGTGAGCTGCAGTTAGGAGAGTCACATGCTGCCTTCCCTTATTAAGCAAGAAAACCCCCAAATCCCTGTGTATATCTAAATTGTTACAGACTATTCTTCTTTGGACATACAGAACTCACTGACATGCAACAACTCACCATAAAAGGGTTACTAGATACTCCAACAGCTGCGACTTGTCCAAAAGGAGTTACTACAGGCTTTGCTTGCCCAAATGCAGCAAAACCTGCTCCTTGGAAAGAAAAGCAAAAAATATTAATACCAGCAAACAATGCTCAAAGAGTTCTTTGCTGCAGCTCTCAGCCAAAATTAAGTGGGAGTCTGAACTGCAGGATCAGCCGGAATCTAAGTGTAAAACACTGTGGCTGAGCTTTTTGTTTGTTTACAACTGTTCATAACTCATCAATCTCCAATTTCTACATATGCACTTTTTTCAATGTTATGATATCATATAAATTCAGGGAGAAAATACTTTCCAATTTTCTCTTGCCTGTGTTCTGTGAAGTTAGAAGAAGTGTAATAGTACCTCACAGACATTCCAAAACAGCCCTTCTTGCCTAAAACCCCTTTAAGCCTGGGAATCCTTCCCATTTTAGTATGAGATTTTGGTAAAATTTCAGTTTTGTCATTACACAATTGCACACAGGCAAGTCAGAAGGCTCAACTACAGAGCCAAAACAGTGTGGGAACCCTTCATCAACATTACTATCAAGTTCATGTAGAAATAAATATCCACCCATTATTGCCAAATTATAGACAGATCATTTTCTCCATGTTTCTGGTTTAGACAAGGTTATCTAAAACATGCAGACCTACCATTTGGCTGCTGAGCAAAAGCAGTCTGTTGAGGGAAAGCTGCCTGGGTTGGAAACGTGGGCTGCTGGAAGTTGCCACTATAACTAGTAGGAAGACTGTAGGAGGCAGGAGTTCCAAATCCTGCCGGCATGCTCATGGATGCGGTACCAAATGTTGCTGCTGGTAGGCAAAAAGTAAGACAGAATTATTTGTAAGAAATCACTTTTTCCATGAAACAAATTACTATATGGCAATGTTAAAAGTCTTTTAATGTCCTCTGTGACCAGACAAAAGTTTGGCTCAACTTCTACAGCCACTGAACTGATTTGTTCACTTGGATCACCACCAACTGGGTGCATAATTTACTTTCACACTTTAAAAATGAAGGGAGTTGTTTAAAATTTACTAGATCCAGCACATTCAGATATACTTCCTGAAGAGGAAATTATCTTTTGTTCTCAATGTTATCATGTATTTCCTCCCCAGTTTTTCTGGTAGAAGTCCGTACATATAAGAAGCAAGCAGGTTCAGGCAGCCTAAGCCCCTCTGTTTTTCTCCTCCTGAGAAAAGCATGAAAGGATTTCCTACGTCAAGCTGCACTACAAGAGGTTATAAATAAATAAAGAAAACAAATCAAAGGGATACATGCATCCTCTTCATCCCATCTTTAATGTCTTTAAGGAAATTCTCACCATGCACATGATTTGCACACAAAGTTCCTGTTGCAAACTACCCTTCTGTTGAGGCAGAACTTAAAACAAAAAGAGCCCAAAACTTTTCATCTGATTCTCTGCTGAACATTTCAAGTAAAGAACACACAGCTCACCGGCATTTCCCCATGCCTTCAGCAAATAAATAGGAGCACGTTAGGTCCAAAAGTATAGTAACAAAACCATTATTCAGTCTTTTGGGAGTTTTCTTGAAAAGAGAAGTATATAAGAGGATTTTTGGTACAAATACAGACACCAGGTATTCTGTGCTAGTTAAACAGGACTTCTCTTTTGAAATGTTACAAGCTACATTTTATGCAAGCTCAACTGTTTAAAAAAGCTAATAAAACAAATTTAATTAATATAGCTTAATTATCAGTTGAAAAATTTACTCCAAAAGTATTCAAGGGCAAGACATTATACAGACAAACTGTTGACAAAGTGAACGCAAAACTAATGTACTAACACTGTTCTCAAGTTACAGTGAGCAGAGCAGCTACTCGACAGTAAACTTGGCTAAAACAGCAAACAGAAGCACAACAAGATCAGCAGGGAACTTGCGATATCCCAAAAGGCATCAAACTGCTGTTGGCAGAAACTTCAACAGTCACTCATTAGCACTGTATGGTGACCATGGAGGATATCAATAATGGTTTTGTTTTGGTTGCTCGACAGCATGTCTATGTATGCTCTTCTCTCCCTCTGCCCAGTTGCCAAATACCCACACCCACTCCATTTTTAAGAAGTCAAGTCTTCTACAATTCTTGATGCAGAGAACCAGATAGCTGTCAATAAGCTTTTACAAGCAAGAACAATTAGCCACAAGAAACTTGATATCAAATGTGGCCACCTACCAAAATGAGCCTGAGGAAATATGTGAGAGTGCATTGCTCCCGAGAGCCCTTATGGAAGCCACAAAGAGACCAGACAATGTCAAATCATTTATACACTCTTGAACAGTCATTTCTTAGTTATATATAGAGAGAGAAATAGATACACATATATGTACCAAACAGTTCATCAATAGCATGACCAGCAGTAGATTAGTATTAGAAAACCATCAGGAATAAGCGCTACAAAACAGATCTCCCATGTACTAAATAGCAAAGTTCATGCAGGAAGAAAACGTAAAAGGACAAGCCATAAGTTTACACTTTACACTGAAAGGGGCTGAACATTATCTTTACTTATAGACATTATCTCTGTCACCTAGTATGGAACATCAGGATGGCTGCTTGGAACCTCAGCAAGCCAGGGACAGCTGTATAGAAGGTGGAAGGATATAGCTGCCATATTCAAATAAATTTATCTAAAGAGACTACAAATTCTTAATGATGATCCAAAATAGCCCACTTAGGAATGGAATTAAAATAAAGAAAAAAAAAGTTATTTTGGGCATTAAATAAGTGAACAAGTTTAGCTGCATAATATTTCAAAAGGGATGAAAACAGAATTAATTTCAGCAGAGGACACAAATTTATCAATTCAGTTTTTAACTCAGCCTACCTAAATCACTGAGCAAACCACAACTCCATGTCAAAATGCACACAACAGCATATTTTAATCTCTTGAAGTCCAGCTAACAGATAAAAGTGTCAAAATTTAGCAGTTGCTCTGGAGAGGAAAATCAGCATAACCTAGCAGCCATCTAAATCCAAGTTCATAGTTTTAAAGAAGTACAAGTTTGCTTTTTTAAAAAGTGATTAAGTTTTGCCCATGGAATTATGATTCTACAGAATTCTTCCACAGAAAATTAATACAAAAAATGAGTGTAAAGATTAAACAAATGCTTTAAAAAAGAGACACCAATGTACTGAATGAGTGGACTGGTGAGGAGCTAACATCCCAAGAGCCTTGTCTTTTCTGGTTCTGGCTCCAGCTCTTTGGTTTTGAGAGCTTTCAGCACTTTGACATGAAGAAATAAATTAAAAAGAAGGGCTTTCAAGATCCCTGATTTCAGGGCTACCTGCCATAAAGTATGCTCTAAAGCCAAGGTTATTGTGTTGGAAGGAACCCAGCTGGTGATACACAGACTACAAACGGGTAGAGCTCAAACAGATCATTTCGACATTTTTCATGGCCACCATTTGAAATCCTAGAATTGCACCTCAACACTGAGCAAACACACAACATGTCAAATAGACTAGGGACAGATAATACAGAAAATCTTGAAGAAACAAATGATATAGACACAGTAAAAAAGAATCAATGCAATTCTTTAAAGAAAGTTTCTCAAACACTCAATGTTTTTTTTTCCTAACCTGTTGCTCCTCGGCTATTGGTCTGGAATGGATTTGTTGAAGGTGCCACTGGGGCAACAGGGGCAGCTACAAATGGATTTGTGGAAGGTGTTGCTGAAAGATTAAAGACATTTTATTAAGTAAGCATTTCTCTAATAGCCAATCTGACTTACATGAAGTCTATACAGCTTTTATACAAAGATTCATAAATACCTAAAATTACATGAAAAATCAGGAATTTTTAAGAAGATACATTAAAAATATAGTTATTTTGACAGTAGTACTTTTTTGTTGATAATGCCTTTCTTAATTTCAGTATTAGTGGTATCAAAGTACAGCACTATCAACTAAAAATTAGTAGATTGCTTGCTTACAGTCCCCAAAGGGTGTCAGTAACACTTACATACCTCCAAATGGAGCAGGCACGCTTGAAGATGCAGGCTGTGTCTGTGCAGTAGCAGCCACAGGTACTGTTCCAAAAGCATTACTGGAAATAATTTATACAATTCATTCAGTGAAGTCACAACTGCTTGTTTAATAATTAAATACAATTTACAGTTACTGCTGGCATGTAAAAGAAAGTGGATGAACACTTATGTGCAGTTTGCAGACTGCAGTGTACCTCCCTGATGCCAGGGTCAGACACGCTCACTAGCGCTGGGCAATGGAAAGTCATCTCCACCAACAGCAGGAGAAGGAATATTGAGCTAAGGCCAACAGCATAAAGGTTCCAAAGCAGAAGCCTTATGCAAAGCAGAAGCCTTAGGGGAACTTGCAATACCAAGCCGCTAACAGGCATTTGGTATTTGTTACTTCAGTGATCTAGAAAAGAAATGCACCATTTACACTAAAAATATCTAGATTTTTTTTTTCAGGGATGATCCTGTGATTTTGAGTATGCATATGCAAGTACTCTGCATAGCAAAGTGCTACCATCTAACAGGTTTAGTATGTCATGACTAGAAAGGAGCAGAGAACATTTTGGTGACAGTGTTCCTAGAATATGCTATCCCTCAGTACTGCCATTATTTAAAACAGAACATGCAGTTTCAGTAGTACCTCTAAATTCACTCAATGCTTCCCCATTTAGATAAGAGATTTGAGAAACGACTTCAAGCTACTTCTGTGCTGTTGCTGCAGTCAGGGTGGGCACTGAGCAGCCCAGCAGCGTACCTGCTGACGTTACTGGTGGCAGTGTACGCGTTACTGGAGGTGGCTGTGGAGCTGAACACGCTGTCCAGCTCCGCCAGGGCCGCGTACTTGTCTGAAGATGCACTTGACTGGTTGGGGGCCGACAACGCAGGGCCTGCTGATGACACTGCTGTGCTGAAGCCACTTCCCTGCTCACTTCCACCTAGAAAGAAAGAAAGCAGATTAAAACGTACTGAGGATGGTTTCACTTCCTGTCCTGCCGACATTGAGAACTAAATGAAAGCTCACAGACAGTTGCAGACTTAAAAATTAAATATGCACTAGGGCATAGAGGAAAAAGTGTTTAACAAGCCATTAGCTACGAGTAAAATGTTCTGCTTGTATAGGTACTCTGTGGGCCCAGAGAGCTTTTGTTCTCCTAGAAAAAGAATCCATTCATCTTCAACTAGAAAATGAACAGAACACCTAACCTCAAATAATCCGTTTCAGAACAAACCTCTACAGTACAAATGAACATAAAGTTTTACACACCATTTGAGAAGAACTACATTTGAGTAATAGAATAACTAGCATTTTCTCCTTAATTTACTATCAACTAAATCCAACTATCACTGCTATTATTTTATGAAAAACTAAAGCCAAATGTTTTTGTGGCAGAAAGGTAAGAAAGCTGCTCTAGCAGCTCTTTACAACAACTGCAGCTCTCCATTCCAGAGCATCCACTATAGGTTTTAGCACAAACATATAACACGTATTTGTACTTTTATACATTTTTGTTATTGCTATAACGATTATCTAGATATTTTAATTTAGAATTATTCATTTCAATGGGAAATAGGTTCCCAAAAAGCAGTCTTCTAATGACATCCTTTTGGAATGATGTCTAACAACTTACATCTTGCACATTAAGGGTACATTGACACAAGATTCTACTGATCACTTAGAGAAGGGAAATTTTGAAATACAGTTACAGTACTTTGACAAGCACAGCCATCCTTGTGGTAACTATACACATACAGAATAATCATGGCAAAGAACAAAGTTTAATACCTTGCCCTGCACTGAAGATATTATCTAAATTAGCAAGAGCTGCGTATTTGTCAGCCGACTGAAGATTCAGTTTATTCACTGCAGCTTTACTGGCTGCAGTTGCTGTGGCGTTGCTCTGAGAAGCATTGAAGGATCCAAAATCAGCACTGGAGGATTTGGGGAAGTTATCAAAGTGAGCAAAATTAGCATTCACTGATCCAGCACTTCCACCTGTAACAAATTAAGTTAAACATGATCAATGCTCCAAAGTTAGAACGTCTCTCCAACTGTAACTGATGGCACAATAACCCTCCCTCTGTGGTTACGTGAGGCAATGTGTTTGCCTGCCCCATCCTACACATTTAAGACTCTTTCCCACTTCCTTCAAAGTTCAGTGGGCCATCAGAAAAAAAATTATAACGTATTTTTTGGACTGCACATCAGGGATAAACACCCCAAACTTCAACACTTTAAATCACAGTCATAATTTGATCCTGAAAACTACAGGCTATTTCTTAGCTGTTAAAAGTAATTTCAATAATAAAAGCTTCCTAGAAAAAGATGTATTTGTCTTAATCTTTATTATTCAAAATACAGAAGCTTCATTTCCCTACCATATGTAGCTAATGAATAGCTACTATTTGCATTTACTTAGTGGTTCAGTGTTTAGTCATTTCAGATGTCAGCCATCATCCTAAGCAAAAAACAGTGCCTGCAAGTCCAAAGTTGTATGATTTCATGCCCAGGTTTAGAGAGTTTGGTTCTCTGTTCTCAAGAGTTTTAGGCTGCATCCAATCAGGAAAGAGGTTAGGGGGAAGACACAACACAGCTCTTTCATAACAAGTCTCCACTGACGTCAGAGATACATAAATCAATTTTAGAAATCTGATGTGGGTCCACACAACTGAAGTTCAGATCAAGTATGATACCATGAGCTTCCATCTCTTCATTGTCCAGACAATTTAATCTAGGTAAGTCACGTACTTAAATTTAAATGAGGTGTTCCTTTAAGTGTATCACATGTTATAACAGTTGGTTGATGATTCCACTCATACTACAGAATTTTCTAAAACAGAAACACAACTTTCTAAAAGCATAAGCAACAAGTTGAAACATATGCAACAGTAGGAATGGAAGTGCTATACTACAATGGCATAAAATGAAGCAAGCTGAGTTTTCCACTGCGTGGAACTTACTGTGTACAGCCTGGAGAGGAAAAGCTGAAGTAAATTCACCAAAACTGCAGCTAGATGAAAGCGTTCTGAACGCTGGACAGCCAGAAATTGTGTGTGGGTTAAAGTTAACATAAGAAGGGAGAAAGAAAATTTGAAAAAAAAGTTTAAAACAACACCACACTCAAAAGAAAAAAAAAAAAAGGAAAAGAAAGTCAGTCAGCCAAAGATCTAGACAAACAGCAAGTGTAAACTCAAGCAGAAGTTCTAAAGCATGATCAAATTAAAGGAAAGCAAAATAAATCTTAGCAATAGGCTCTACACATGAAGTCAAACATACTGAAGTGTGTGCATATGCTATACATATGCACAGACACACTTTTTTGGTACTGTGACATCCTTTTGCATCTACTGAAGTGCTTCTCTTAGAAGACAGAGTCAATTCAATACTTATTAAAAGCAGTAGAGTTTATTCTTTTCATAGTTATTTCAGGTGTAGAGCTAACAAACACAGTGCCATAAATCAGACTTCTGAGTAGCATTAGGGGAAAAAAAAAATCAACACCAAACACAAGGAATTCATTTTGAGTTTCCCCAGAGCTTCAGATGGCTTGATCGCATTAAAGCAGGCAGATGCAAGAAAAACTCAACTTCGGTACCTTCCAACATAAAGGTAAGGATTATTTCAATTAAGTATTAATCGAAAGTGCTAGGAATTCTACCTGTATTTTGGGGCTGAAAAGGAGACTGACTTGCTGTGGGGAAACCTCCAAAATTACTCGAGCCACTAGACTGTCCAAATGCATCAAAGTTTGCAAAACCTGCATTGGCAGAGTTCTGCGCTGTAAATCGCAAAGGAACAAAACATGTTAATGGATATGGGAAATAAACACAAAAACAGATGTATTAACTGAATTCATGGTCATGACAGCCTCCAAGGGTTGTGTCCTACCATGTGCTTCTTTATACATGAAGAAAGTTACACTTTATTCTACCATTGAAAGTTGTCTTTGAACAAGCTTTCACAAATCACCTTCACAGAGCTGTACCAGTTAATGCTACTTCTGACCTTCTCACAGAAGCTGCTACCCACAGCTGCATGACCCAATGCAGTTGACTTCAGCTTAACCCTAAGTGTCTCCTGTGCTGGCTGCTCAGGAAAAAATGGCCATCAAGTACAGAATACCAGTTTCCAAAACTAGAACTTATGGGCTAACTGAACACTTCTTTGGGAATAAAAATTAGAAGGTATTCTTGTAACATACTGGCAGTTCAAATTCCTCATACACCAAGTGCTTCTTCCTCAGGTGAATTTTGGTTGGCACCACTTAAATAGTTCTGGCTAGATTTATAAATTCATTTAACTGGAAAATTCAGTCTTTAAAACAACTAAATCAGAGTACAGAAATACGGAAAATCAATACCAATGTCAAGAAGATATCATTCATAGAGTATATCCACAAAATAAAATCCAAGGAAATTTCAAATAGAATTTCAGCTTTTGCCTTCCTTTCGTGCCATACTATAGGAGAAAATAGAGGTTAACACTAATCTGATTTTGAACACCTGGACATTCAAGCATCTATAGATTCAACAGGAATTGCACGCCTAACTGATAAGCTCCACAGAAGCCCTTAAACTATATTTTAAGAAAGAAAGGAAAAAAAGTTTTTAATCAAATGCAAACCAAACCTTTTTATAAAGATAACTTGAGTTACTATCTAAAGAAAGCTCACAAAACACCTTCTGGAATAACAGATGGCAATACATTTTATTTTTAGGTTAGAATTTGTTTATTCCATAGAGATTTTGCAGATTAAGTATATACAAAGAGAATAAATTACGCTGATTGTTTAAGTACTGTAATTTAATAGTTGGATAGTGCTAGTTAAAAGTTGTATTATTTCACTTAATTTCTATTCAAAAGCATCTGTACTATAGTATAGTATACTATAGTATATAGTACTATATAGATACTATATACTAGATTTATAAACTAAAAGGACATTTTGATACAAACTACCGTATTCCACAATGCTGCTAATGTAAGTGGAGGTGCCTGCATTTTCCTTTCCAGAGTACACTGCGAGAGAGGGTGAGGTTTGGCTGGGCTCGATACCACGTTTAATAAACTGTGTGCATGGGCATTAGGTTTACAGAGCACGGTTTTGGCAGCAAGGAGCAGCCAGGGTGGTCCCTGTGAGGAGAGAACAGAAGCTGCCCCCATTGCTGCACAGCTGCTGCAGCTCCAAGACTGCCCCGCCACTGCCCAAAGCTGAGCCCACCAGCAGTGCGGTGGCACCTCTGGGACATCGTGCTTAAAAAAGGTTAAAAACCAATTTGCAGCAGCTGTGACAGACGAGTGAGGAAAATGCAAGAGAAAACACTGCAGACACCAAGGTCAGCTAAGAGGGAGGGAAGGACATGCTCCAGGCCCATGGAGAAGACCATGGTGAGGAAGGCTGT
Organism: Cnemophilus loriae; assembly: GCA_013397755.1. Lineage (NCBI taxonomy): Eukaryota > Metazoa > Chordata > Aves > Passeriformes > Corvidae > Cnemophilus > Cnemophilus loriae. Next base: position 257,513 of record VZTF01003490.1, on the reverse strand, counting down.
CCCACTGCAGCCCATGAGGGACCACAGTGTAACACATTCACACTGCAGCCTCTGGAGAAGCCACGCCAGAGCAGGCAGGGAGGGCATGAGGAGGCTGGAGCTCATGGAAAGCCCCTGCAGGAGCAGGCTCCTGACAGGAGCTATGGCTAATGGAGAGGAGCCCACACTGGAGCAGCTTTTCTGGCAGGAGCTGTGACCCTGCCTGAAGGGCAGCACCCCATGGAAAGGACCCATGCTGCAACAGTTCTTGAAGAACTGACACCCATGGAAAGGGCTCATGTTCCAAGAAGTTTGAGAAGGACCATATCCCACTGCAGGGGAGGGACCCCACAACGGAGCAGGGGAACAGCATGAGGAAGAAGTAGTGACAGAGATGAAATCTTATGAACTAACTGCAATACCCATTCCCCAGCTCCCTCATGAGGAGAAGCTAAAATTGTCAGGAGAGAAATTATGCCTCACAAGAAGGGATGAAGGTGGGTTTGGTTTTATTTTTTTACTATCCTACTCTATTATTAAGTGTCAATAAACTAAGTCAAGTCTGGTTTGCCCAGTAACCTTTTCTTGACTCACCAGCTTTTTCGTATCTTATCCCCCAGCCCTGCTGAATGGAGAGTGAACATACAGCCCCGTGGGCACCTGGAACCAGGCAAGGTCAACCCACCACAGCATGAGAGTCAGCAAGGAGAAAAAAAATATCAAAGTGAAAGCAAGATCTTGGGAAAGTTATTTTCACCTTTGAAGTGTGCAGAAAGTTGGCCCAAACAGACAAAAAATTATCTCTATTATATGCTGTGTATTGGTTCAAACAGCATTTTACAGACTCCAATTCCAAATCCCAAAGCTTGAGTTGTTTTGGTTTTTAAACCAGTAGCTTTTTAATAGGAATAGATTAAGAATTTACTTTAAAAATGAAAGTGATACTTTTATCCTAATGCATCCATTGGATAGACAAGAGACTCATTTTAGCTGACCAAGAAGGATTAAGTACATAAACGTCACTCCTAGAATAAGGGCAAGATTATTCATTTTAACCACTCAAACAAACAGAAAACTATGTCAAGAACCTTAAATGAAATATCTTTTGGGTCCAAATTAAAAACTGGAGTGTATTACATCACAAAACACTTCATTTTACTGCATCAGCTGACACACAAAGTATGACTTTCAAGTGAGCCCCTGTTCAAACAGCACTGCTGTAAAGACTCTTCAGTAGAGTATTCTGATATTAATCTTCCTTTGTTTTATGCAGTTAAGTTTCAACCTTCATAAATATGGCACAAAGGTAAAGACCAGGTAAGATTTGTACTCTCCTGCACCTGGACAATATGTAGATTGCCAAGTCCAAAATCCAGTTCTCCACACAAAAACCCAAGAACAATCCTAAGCAAGCTCAGGGACTGCAGAGGGTTGCAGATTGTCATGGATTTACAGCTGCTCTTGACACTGCAGACCAACGAGGCAGTACAAAAGCCAGCTGGCTAAAGCCAGGGATGACAACACCAGTCATGGCAATGCCAGCTGCCCCTACAATCTCTGCACAGTTTCTTCTGTCAAGTTTGCACTACCTGGTATGCAATAAAGGCATGACACACTGCAAAAGAGAAAAAACTAAAACAAAATCCATATACATCTACAGTAAAAAAATGCTCTAGAAAATAACTATATCACACTATTTTGCTTTTTCTAGATAAAGCCTCTTCTCCTACGTTATCTGTGAGAGTTGTGCTGTGTCACTACACCTTTCTAAAATCTTTTGTGCAGGTCCTTCTATTCCATCAGTTTATAAGAAATCTACATGCTGAAAATTTTGATCTTTGCTGCTATTACCAATCTATAAACTACAGACAAATTAGTCATGTACCATCTTCAAAATATCGATTTTGCAGAAATTACAGAACCTTGTAAATTAAATATAGACAGTAAACATAAGGTCAGTAACTTTCCCCTTCAATAAGCAACAATATCCAGAACCAGCTTAATACATTAAAGAACTTGGAAAACAGAAACATATCACAAATCGCAGTTCCTGCATAATTTTCAAGATTTAAACCGACACTTCACAGACTACAGCACAAGTTTGTTAATATTTTCCTATCAGCCGCTGCACTCAGTAACTTATATTGAAGGATCTTAAGTTTGCTGGTCTCTTCAGTGATTTCTTTAGTTAGTATTGTGTATGGGAAGGGAAAAAAGCCCATCTCCTATACACATAGCTAAAACCAAGCCCTACAACAAGAACATCAGACCATAAACTTCGAGAAAGCAATGCTGGAGTAAGTGCAAATTCTCTCATCCTCCACTGCAGTGTATAATTGCTAACAAAAATTACATGTTTATACAGCTCCTTAATGAGCATTTCAAACTCATTTTTGCCAAAGCTGGCAGATTGATCAACCCTCCTCGTGTTCCAAAGGAAGAGTCTGTAACATTTTGTTATTCATTTCACTAATGCTATCCTGTACTTACTGCACACAAGACAAGCCTTACAAGCATTTTACTACAGCAAGTCAGAAAACACCCTCAGGTAACAAGCCTGCAATACATATTCAGCTATCACACGCTCAGAACCAGGTTTCTGCCTTTTACAAACTGATTTACTAGCCCTGAAACTGCTCTGGGCTCTAAAACTTGTGGTAAGAAGTTATGGGAATGACCACAATGGTTAGTTTGTGACCAGAAATTAACAGACTCTTTCCTCAGATTATATTTATTCTGGAGTGTTCCAATAGCTTTTGATCCTTTTAAAAATTACCCAGCAGAGATGCAATGGAATTTTACCTAGATTTGGAACACAGCTTTGAGCTTTAATGGAATTTTCATCTCCTAAAATGCACAAAGAATAATTAAGTGTATATAAATAAAGAATCATTCAGCAACAAGTTTGGAAAGAAATGATTAGAAAGAATTAACCATCTGCAGCCTTTTCAGTAACACTATTCAACACTGGCCAGTCAGCACAAGTTCTCCCAGTTAAACACACCTCCAAAAACATGATTAACATAAAATCTATTTTTAAGGATTTTGCAGAATACACAGAATAAAAATTGCTGTTGCAGTGTTACTGAATTCAGCCATTTATTTCACTACATTAATTTGGAGAAATCTTTGGTATTTCGCTCAGTTCCTCAGGTGTGAATCCTAAGTCCCGTCCATGACACTATCTTGGCTGTTAACAGTTTCAGGACTGATTTGCAAGAAATCTTTCTTATTCTGGGTGGCTTAGCAGCATCATAGTTTCACTCGGAACAACTGGATGAAAAGCCCATTCAGACCAGGCAGGCAAAGGTACTTTCCCACAACTACAAGGCAAGCTAGCAACAACAGACTTCAGTGATCACAGAATCGACTTTGTGTTTAGGATATACTTCTATGGCTCTTGGTCTTTGGCTGGAAAAAAAAACAACCCTGAGGGTTCAAAATATTTTACTGAAGTCATCCTCTAAGAATTCCAGGCCTAGCCCCTTTCCTCAGTCAATACATATGCTCAAGGCTTGTTTATTCTTCCTGAAACTACAGAATACTGCCCACACGGGCAGTACTCAGCTTTCAAACAGACACACAAAAGAGGAGGTCTCTCTTTAAACTGGGCAATCCTTGCTTTTTCTTTTGACAAATTGGCAGTTATTATCAATGCATCTGAACTCCTTTAAAGTCTCTGTATCTGCTTGCTTTTCATGAATGCTCTTCCTAATAATTTTCGGAAAGAAAACTGAAGGTCTAATATCAGCTTCTCCCGACATTTTGTTACTCATCCTCTCACTCTCTCCCCTGAAGAACTTAAAAGTTTAGTAGTAGGCAGAAACAGCGTAATCACACATATCCTAGGAAATAGCTATAGCAACTCCCACTTCCAAAAGCAGAATTGTCAGTCTTTCTGTCTTCAACCTTTCTTTATAAAGGCCTGAAAGCAATCTTGAGCAATACAACATTCCCAAGGCACAGTGATTACACACACCTCATGAAGTTTAGTCAAAAGTCATCAAAATTAAAACGACACTTTATACACTTAAAAGGGATACACTGGTCCAAATACCTACCTGTATGACTGTTGAAGTGTGCAAAATTAGCAAAATTAGCTGTAGCAGTTGATTGAGGAGGAGCAGCAGCAAAGATATCTGAGCCAAGGTCACTGAGGAGGTCAAATTGTTTCTTTTCTTGTTGCTGCTGTCCTTGAGATCGAACTACAACAGGAGACTACAAACAAGATTTCAATTAGCTAGTACAAAAAGCTGGTATTTTACCAAACTGACATTTACAAAATATTAGAAGGCTACAATAAGCTTATCTCTTTAACAAGTCATTTATTCCTGAAGTTTAAGATGCTGTATGTAGCACACACCCTCCTCCTATAGTATGAGGAAGACTATTTATGCTACTACTCTGGCTTTTAAAGGAACTCTACAGCAGATTTACATGGTTTAATAGCACCCAGAAGAATAAAGCAGCGATGTGTTATTAGCAACTTCAGATTCTGTATTTGAAACTGCAAATACTGTACAAATACAAGCAATAGAACTTCATTTTACAAGACAGAAAACAGTTATTCACTACATTCTGAAAAAATCTTTAGAATTCAGTACAAGGAGAGAAAAATTAAAGAACTTCACAGCAAAGCTTGAAGTTGCAATTTTCTACTGTTTGAGTTCCAAGAGGTCCATTCAAGAGCAGCCTGCATCCTGATGGTAGTTTTCAAAAAAACTGTCTTCCCTCCAAAAATCTAAGTACTCAGTGCTGTTTGATTTCACATTACAGCATACAGATGCCCCCTGAAAGCCGCTTCAGACAGTTTCAGAATGCATAGGAAGCAATAATAAACATAGCACACTTTCATCCACATATTCAATACTAACCTCACGGTTAACAGAATCAGTCATTTTCTTATTTTCAAATAGAAAAAACAAAGATGAAAATATAACTCATTAGGTCCAAACTTTAGAGATATTTATGCAAAAAACAATCAATTAATCCTATCACACAGGAAAACTCTGCTTACCAGAAATAACCATTAAAAATCAATTTGGTCAATAGAAACAAACTTCATTTAGTACCTGATCTGCAAACGTGTATATACTTCAATAAAATATGCAAAATACAGTGATCGTATTAGTTCCTACAGATCATAGCAGTTGTTATTGCAAGAATTTTTGTGCCACTGAAAGAGTAACAAGGACTGCAGAACAGTTCTGCGCTCCTCAGCTGTCATTACTCACTTGGCTAGGCGTGCCCTTATTTAAGTGCAGTGTGGGTGCAGCTTCTCCCAAGAGAGATTTGAGTGGCTTCACCTCAGGTGTGCTGCTTGTACTACTGGCAGAAGACCCCGATATGGATGCATGGACTGATGCCACCACCTTTGCTTGCTCTGGAGGAACATACCTGCATTCAAGAAGGGCAATGGTTTTTATAAGTTTCACACGAGAAGTTCCACTCAACATTCGTAAGTCTGAAGTTGAGAACTGGCAGATCTCAACTTTGCTACTGAACCCCTGACCCTGCAATAGATTCTATCAGTAGTTTGCAAGACACCCATTCTTTAAATATGCCAGATTTTTTTTAATGGACTAGAATTTAAAGTCATCAATATTTTTAGCACTTATTCAATACAAAACGTCTTTCCCATCCTAATAAATAAGATGGGAAATAACAGTCTGCAAAACTGTTACTTTACACTGTTGTTGACATCCTCTTAAGCCATTTCTGTTCCATCAATATGAACATTGAGAAACTTCTTTAGTTTGTCTTCTCTGCTTCCTATAGGAGCTCTAAATGAAGTTCAGAAATCAATTCACTTTACAGAGCTGCGTAATCTAGTCTGAAGAGCACACTCAAAGAAGGAAAGCACACTCAAAATGAGAGCAAACAGTCTATCTTCACTTCTCATCATAGAGGCAATCTTTGTAATTGTAAAGGTATCTTACCATCTTTTCTTTTCATATTTTTCCTGTAGAAATTCCTTTACTTTCTGTGGATCCCTGAAGTCTGGAATTGCTGATGATCGATCATCAAATAGGCCCAGCCAAATCTGTTTGCACACCTTAACAAAAAAAACACAAAACCACAGATTGATCAGAGAGAATACCTTAATTCAAAACCTATTTAAGTTTACTATTGTTAATACATTAAACCATTAAAGTGTGTGGCTGCCTAACTTATATTCCAGAGTGAGCTGCTGTAACAACTGACTGGTGCACCATGTACCGGTCTAAATATCTAAAGTTGAAAGACCATCTGTCACAGCAAGGCAAGCAAATCCCAGCATCCATTTTCACCATCCAACACTTCTTTTACAAAATATTTATAGAATGTACTCATGAAATGGAAAGCACCTGATTTCTACTTGTAATCTTTAAGATTCTTCTTCACCTAATTCTACACATTCCCTTACTGTACTTCAGGGCTTAAACTGTTTCAACAGATTCCATATATGCCCTAAGCCCCAGATGGTAGATTTTAAAGGATCCAAGATTTAGTAATTATACTATTAATTACTATTTGAGTACACAAACTATTTTTCCAACAGCCTTTATTACCATGATGCAGTTTCTACAATACCATATACATTTAAGTGATGGTATGAGAGAAGGGGTAGAAGTACTCTTGCTCCGATTTAATTTTCTAATTGTAGTTGTGAGCGAGAGAAGCTGAACTATTTGAAAAATCCTCAGTATGTTCAAGCTTCAATTCCTGAGCATAACAAGAGGAAAGGTATTCTCAAAACTAAACAAGACATAGGAGTTTTAACTTGAAATGTTTTAAGCCCCTCAGACTATTCTGCAGACTATAACCTGAATGTGCACCCAAACAGTAACTCCAAACATCAGCTGCCCTCAAAAACCCCAGTGCTCTTCTAGAACATGTTTCTTCCAGAGACGCAGAGTCAAAAAAGCTTTGTTTTTATGATGCACACCCTTTCTTCCCACACCCTTTCTGAAATAGCCCTGACCATCCCTCTCACATGCCTACTACAAACATGGCCTCTATCCCTGCAAGTGTCAGGTTTTCAACATTGTCCCCCGTGACCTTCAGGAGACGCACAGGCTCTAACAACCAAGAGCTGCAAAACTGATTACTCTGAACGTTGGCAAATCAAGGTAGAAGCTGTGATAACCTTCCACTTCAGCATCTTCCCCAAACAGGTTTTCTTCTTCACCTGGCAGGGACAGCTAGTTGACAAACATGATAAATCTTATAGGTAATTTCAAAGATTGCTCAGGATTAGAGAGATTAGGCAGACATCCTAACTACGTATTTCATACTTGATGTTTCAGTTCTAAATAGCCTGATTGCATATTCAACACCTAACAGCCCTTATTACCAACATTATCATCATCTCCTGGATAGTGACAAACAACAACAGGAAACAGATCTAATGATCAAAAGATCTTTTTAATGAGTATTTATATAGATAATTTAGAGCTAAGATCACTAGCTCCTACCTCAAACTCAGCTATTCTGCATTCATTCTGCAACTGTACTCCACAAAAGGGTCAAGTTCAACACACTGATTTCAGTTCTCAGAATTAAAGTCACTTACAGTAGAGTAACAGATAAAATGAAACAATATATTTGTTTAATACTTCTTCATACAAACTTAGAAGACAAACAGTCAAAGTCACAAGTCTGTTCTAAAGTAAAAGCTAATAGCATTAATCACTGTTTTAACAGTGCCAATCTTTCACTACCTTTTGCTGACAAAATGTATGAAGTCAGAATATTTATATGTGTAGCTTTAAACTTGCAGTGCATAGTCTGAGGTGGGCCAGCAGTAGTATTTCCATACTTAGATTTGTGAGTATAACTATACAAGTAGCAGTCATATGATTGCTAGGAGGAAGAGAAGTCCTGCTTGTGGCTATTTACAGAATCTCTAGCAGCAGGAGTTGGTGGTGTTCAAATCTGCACAGTCCCCTCCCAACCCCTACTTCAGTATTGGAAAGAACATCAGGAAACACAGAAGAAAAGAAAAATTGTGTTTCATTTTGGACAAGCAGAAAGACAAATGTTACAACAGCCCCAACTTGATTCTGCACCCAGCACTTTAACACTTGGGGCAGTACCATGATAATCAGCTTGCATCCAGCCTGAAGATGTACTGGCAAATGACAGAGGAGGTCCCCTTCCCCACCCACATCAGACCCTCCAATTACTCCTCCTTCTCCTGCCACCCAAAACAAGTCAGATCAAAGAAACTCATCACAATTACCATGTCACTGGTACCATTGAAACCTGGAGGAGATCAACTCACAGCAACAAACCACAACCCAGTTTTTCACGTTTCTCCCTCCCAGTTTTCTTCTTCATCTTCACCCTGAAGTGCCTAAGCATCTGGAGTGAGGGAAAAAGAAAACAAACAACTTCCCCCTCCCCACCCCCACCTCCAAACAAATAAAAAAACTCAAAACAAACAAACAAAACCCCCCAACAACAAACAATCCAAACCAAAAAAACCTCACCACAGCTCCCTGTCAAAGTCTCAGGCCATCGTGGCCACTACAGGAAATTTCTATGACTCAGAAAACAAGGTGCTGTGTGACTTTTGATCATTACCAGCTACAGAGCTATAGTAGATACAGTTCTATGAATATGCAAACAGGAACGGAGGAGGACTGTACTGAACAAACACCTGTTAGTTTTAAATGATGCAAGCTTCTTAAAGGCATCAGCCCTTGCCATTGCATTGAAATTTTTGCAAACCTTCAGAAAGCAGGCTTTCAAAAGTGTTTCCTGGAGCAACTAATTCCTTGTAAATACCTAACCACAAAAAGAAGTAACAAGTGAAATATGCCTTAAGTCATTACTGTAATTAATTTAAGCTGCCAGGCTCTCTGTGTTTTTCTGTTGCTGGTAGCAGAGAGAACAGTTTTACTAATGGGCAACCAATTTTACTACCAGTTTTACTAATGGACAACCACCAAGCTAAAGAACCTACTTAGTCACACACACTTCAGCAAGAAGTTCTCATTGTACCAGAGTCTGACTGCAGGAGCTGTACAAACACAGTGTGAAACATTTACAACACCAGGATGAAAATTAAATGTCACATAAGTTTCTTTACCTGAAGAGTTACCAGAGAAAGTACAATTTCTTTAAAGTTCCTTAATATGAACAAGTCTTAAATCAAAATCAGACCCCCACAATAGATAAGAGTAGTTTGGATTTGGATAGTGGGAATGATGAAAAGGAACCACAAGACTTTAAATGGGTGTACAACATGACTGGAATATGAAGGGTAAATCACATTCTCACAAGGGCATTTCAGACCATGCTTATGCCAAAAAAAGGCTGTTTTGTCTTCCTACTACAGTTGGGCTTGATGATCTTAAAGGTTTTTTCCAACCTACACAATTCTGACTGAAGTACTTCAGAAAACCGTATTTTATAAAGCTTTAGAACCACACCAGAAACCATGAAAAGGCACATGTTTCTGTCTGAAGTAGCACACAATGCTTTGACCATCAGCAGCCGTTCCAAGCAGGCATTCAGAGCCCAATAAAAGGCCCATTGTCTTCCCTTGTTTGCTGGTGACCTGTGTGCTCTGTCTAGCTATACTTCTGCTACTATCATCTGACTTGACAGGGATCCACAACACTGCATTGATTATGCTTCAAGTGAGCCACAAAACACAATTTCCAGCCATCTAAAAAAACACAAATGGCAGAGAGCTGCGCAATACCACAGGATGGAATCAAAATTGAAAAATAAAATCGAAAAAATATTGTTGTCAGAGACAGAACTCACATAATGTAATTGTGTTTTTTTGAAATAGTTATCTTTCCGTAGTCATTTTAAAGTAAGCCACCAACAGTCCTGAATCTCTTGCAAACAAAAGTTTGCCGTGAGAAATTTTTACTTTTGCTGTATTTGTATTGATCAGGCCATAACATTTTTTTGTTTCAAAGCTATTCAAAAGTTAATCATGATAAGTATCAAGGAAACTTATGCCATACAATTCGCTGTTTATGGTGGGGAATGATTACTCAGCATTTATACCTTTGGTACCCTGATTACTCCCCACTAATTTACCATCTGAACTGGACAGATACCAAAAGATTAATTACAACCAAAAAAAATAGCACAAGTATAGAAAAATAAGACTGGCAACTTTAGTTGCCAACACTTCATCGTAAGCTTCAGTGCTATGTTCTGCCTGGCCCGACAGCTGCCCAGGCAGGACACCTGAACAGCACAGTTACTCCACAGTTATTCACAGCATGTGCTGACTTTTGCAGGGCATGACTTGCAGGACATGGGAGCAGGAAGGAACTCCAAAAAGGCATTAAGGGAAATGCAAACCTGCAGAAACCCAAGCCTTAATCAAGCAGTTGCTCTACTAAACACAGTTTTCTTCTTATTTAATACAAACTCACAATTCAAAAAAAAAATCCAAGGAAGTAATTGTTCTCAATTTTCGATTATTTTGAAAATGCATGCTTTGAGAAATTTAAATTTGATATCCCAAAGGGGATGTATTTCAAACCACCCCTCTAACTGCTCCATATATAAATGATACTTGCAGAGCTCATTCAGAAAATGCTACTGCTCAAGTTTCATGACACATCTTCAGCCCCATTTTAACAGAATTACTCATTCTTTTGCTTTTACAGATAATACATGAAGCATCATCCCAACTCACCACACAATTACACAACACTACTATTAAGGTATGAGGCCTAAAATTTCTATGGCTTTCTGAAATCGTTCTACATTGCACCATCTCTTTGGGAATACTCTAGTTCAGCCATTTAATATTAATACTGTTCTTTCTCCAACAGCAGCACAAGTAAGCCTCTGCTCAAAAGCTCTGTTTATTCACCAAAAGCTTTGCTATACTCTTCCTTTTGATAACCACAGCTCTATCAGACAAAATGCTCTGCTTAGAGAAGAGCCTGACAAGCTGGAGCCAAGAGTAAACATTCAAGTTATGTGGAAGCCCCTAGAAACAGTGGAACATATCCAACAATCCATAATCATTGTCCACTGTCCCTGAAAAGTATAATTAGTCCACGTCCCACTGGTTCACCAATGGAGCAGGGGAAAAAAAGGGGAGCATTGAAGTCAGAATGACTAAGCGTATGCAGCATTTGAAAGTCTACATTTGTTGAAGGGTTGACAGGAGCAATACTTCGAAGTTTTGCCCCTACTACACTCTGGGGACTGCAAAAATCAAGACAAAGCAAAGTTTTATCTTGTCAGGTAACAATAAGTAGATAACAAGATTCAGCAGCTGTCTTCATGAAATTCAGAAGTTCATGAGAATCCCTTTACAACCGCTTTGGGAAGGATAGTACCTGTCCTCTGCCAACAAGCTCCAGTCCTGCAAGGGATGTCATTAGACACTTGGCAACCAGATACTGGGACGTTCAGAATTAGATCAGTAAGTAAAGCATGAAGTGAAGAGGGAAAGAGAATCACAACCAGCACCAACCTACTCACCCTGACCTAGATAAAAACCCAGGGGGTAGCAAGGCAGAAATTGTGAGTTGCCGTAACTAAAATATACCACTGAAAGGAGAAATTGGGCCAAGTGCATATTGTATGTTATAATAAAGGCTTTACCTATATTTCTCTCCATACCATTGGTTTCCCTGAATCTGCACTCCACAGCTATTCTATCTGAGGGAGAACTGTTTTTGCCAGAGTAATTATATTTACCATACATTAGGTTTTTAATTTGCTATTTACATTTGCAGTCCTACACTTTGACTAATTACCCTTGTTTTCAGCTTAGACAGAAAGCAACAAAGAACACATCCCATTCAGTGTACATCTGGCACAGCACAAAAAGTTAATCAGAAAGGCTTCTGGTTTAAAACCCAGTCTCCAGTAACATTTCATGGTTTCAGGAGTTCCAAGCAGGGCTCAAAGACTAAAAGAAAAATACATGTACCCATTTTCCACAAAAGTTTATGTTGCTTTTAGGTTTGTTGACATGTTTTGGGGTTTTTTTCCCTGTGTGTTTTTACAGAACTGGGCGAGTGGGGAAGAACAGGCACACTAAAAAACTGCTAATCAAGAAAATAATCACTATTATCCATCAAATTTTGCAGAAACACTGAGAATCTGAGATTCCAGTTATTTCTATTCCAGTGCTATGCATTTCAACTACCAAATAATGCTTTGCCATGTCATAACTGTTTCACTGATAGAGATCTCCAGTGCGTGTGGGAAGGCGGATATAGGAGAGACAAAGGTCTTCTGCTTACACAACACATTGAGCCACCACACTTCAGAAACTCCTGCTAGCACAACTGTGCTAGTTAGGAGTAATAAAGATTCAGTCAGGCCAGCCAAGTCAAGTTCTTGCTCATGAAGCCTCCTGCTCTTGTATGCAGTGAAGGCAGCAAGGCAAGGAAAAATTCCAGCAGGACATGTCCCTCTGGTGATAGAAGCTGCACTTCAACTAGGAAAAGCACACTACTTGACCTACAACACTTCTTGAGACCCAGACACCACTGCATAGGAAGATTACACATGTCAGTCTAGTTTAAAAAGCTCTAATGAGATATTACCTTTCAGGAGGCTGGTAAATGCCAAATTAGATTTCTTCTTCTCTCCCTGCCAATAAAATATCCTCAGTTATGCACCAAATGTAATGCTGACAGTGCAAAGAACTGCACATTACCACACAACAAAACTATGTTCCAAAACATAACACCCTACAGAAAGAAAGATTTGGAAACAGTTTCTTTATGTAAGCAAGTTATAGCTTTGTTTAGTAATTCTGCACTTCTGATGTCAGTATTATTCATTAATCTCTGTAGGTTAAAAGAATTTTATACTGCCAGAGTACTGATTTCAAAGGCAGTCTGGGTCTAGAAGTTATAGTTGATTCATAAGCAGAGTCGAGCCAGTAAATCCTGCTAACAAAGACATTGTTCTACACACAATCAGCTCATGTATCTCTGTATCGTATTAACAGAACCAGCAATGTACCACAAGGACACCTGACTGCACAGCTCGTGCTGTCAGGACTCATCAGCTCCAGTTTAGGACTGCTCCTTCCCCTCCAGCGTTTCTAGGCCACATTCCACAGTAAAGAAGATTCTAGGGAAGCATTCTGGTCTGGCCTAACACCAGCTCTGAACCAGACTCAGACTGCTGCCAGTTCTGCAAGAGTGCAGGAAACAGGGACTTGCACAGGTGCTACTGAGAGTCAGGAAGATTGGCACCAAACCAAAATTCAGCACTATTAAAATAACCCCAAGCAGCTGAGCATACCTGCATATATTCTACTCATTAGCTCAGGTAAACATGGTCTTTCCCCTAGAGGAACATAGATTTTCTAAATACAAGACCATCAAGACCTTTTTCTTCAACCACATGCATATTAGAATGGGCTACTTGGAAATGTTATAAATACTTGTCATTTTTCAAAAGAGTAGGAGAAAAATTAACTCTGTAACTGGTTTGCCTCATAATTCCATTCTTCAGCTTAGGGGAAAAGTTTCTGAATAAATATTCACAGCTATAATGGCAACAGGAGATTAGCACCACCTCCACTGCAAACAGCGAGTTCACTTCCTACTACCACTGCACAACTGAATCAGAGGTCTAATCAGTGCTAGCATCATCTGAGGATGAGTATTCACCCAGAAACATCTCCATACCACTCCCTCCTTGTTATTCCTAACATGAAAATGTGAAAATACTTCACACTGCTCTTCATGAAGAGAGCAAGGAGACTAAAAACCCTACCCAGTGAGTCACAACTGCCTTTATCCTTCAGAAGGATTTCGGAAGGCACTTGAGGAACATCAGCCGGAAGATGCCTCCATTCTCGCTGCAGTGACCTAATCCCAACATTAGCAAAACTGGAGTCCGGACAGCTGTTTATACCTCCAGATGAGTAAGCAACACCAAAACACAGGTGTCTTCTAATACAGTGAAAGGATTTAGAACTCTGAAGCAGTAAAAACACATTTAAAATTAAGTTCAAGCTACCCGTGCCAGAAAGACATTTCTTAGAATGCGTATATACAGGGAAGAAAATGGTGTCCCACCTAAAGAAGAGCTGCTCTGAATAATCTCTCCCCGAAGCAGTTGCTTTGCAGAAGCCTTTCAGTAACTGAATGTTTTATCCATGTGTGCCACAAAGAAGGTCATTTACAACTGGGGAAAACTTAGTATTTTAAATATTAGGAAGTGTTCTCAGGTTTTTTCTTTGTTTGGTTTGAGTGGTTGGGTTTTTTTGGTTTTGTTTGTTTTCTGGGTTTAGAGAACTTCAACCTCGTACAATACACCGACCTTATAAATACCCGTTTAAGGAAAGTGGAAAACTACTTCCTCTAAAACAACTCAGCACCTTAACTACTTTATCTCATGGAAGTTTCCTTGCTATTTTACTTTGTATTCAGAACAAGGTCCCTATTGTACGACCATGGTCTACTCATCTGGAAGCAAGAAAGGTTATCACAGAGGGCTTGGCCATGTTAGAGAAAGACTAGAATAAAAAAGTGTGAATGAAAGTATTTTAGAAGTTACAGTAAAATGGAAGTTAAACATGCTAAGTTGCAAAAAAAAGTTGAGTTTCTTTTTATATGTATCGCCGTAGAATTGTTTTAATTGTTGATATTACAACATTGGACAACTCCATGTTTGGAAAGTTTTATTTTAGGAAATTTCATTTCTTCCTATACACACAACAGCCTCCTATGCTGAACAGCGAGCTAAGAAAAAAAAACGGTTTTTTGTGAGGTCAGATGAATTTCATCTGTCCAATACATTATCTTATCTGCAGATAAGTATTCCAAAGTCCAATACCAACAAGAGAAAGCAAAATGCCTATTTAACTACTGCAATATGAAGTATAACAAAGTGAAAACATGTTTAACTAGGTTTTAAACTTCTAACAGTGTTTAAAACAATAATCATTTCTGTTCAATATTTGAGCACTCCTTAAATCTACCATCTGCACTTACAAGCATCTATTCAGTTCTACTTATGAATTAAAGCAATAATCAACGACCTAAAACTAAACTCAGGAGCACATCTTCATTTATGAGGCAGCTCATTTAAAACATTGCAATTCTCTAATTCAAGTACTCTAAGTGCAAAGACACCCGCTTTTGAAACAGAATAGCACTGCAGAGGTGAACTTTTTTTATGTCAGTAATAAATTATGTATCAACTAAATCATTATGATTGGCAGACTAGTCATGGCTATAATGAGAAGGACGACCACACTAATCAGTTGAGAAGGGATCACTTAAGGTTCCAGATCCGCGAAAACAAACTCATAGCACTCTCCAGACACTGCAGGTTCAGTAAAAAATGAAATTAAAAGAAATGCAGGGAGGGAGTTACAAACACACGTTTTCCTTTACACTTCGTGAAGCTTAAAGCAAAGCTGGATTTTACAATCTAATCTTATGAAAAGAGACTCTAATGCACTCTGTGTGAATCCACAGAAGATTCTTTATTGAATTTCCCTATGCAAAAAGTCAGCAATATGCTCTACATACACACACACACACGCAATGCTCTACAGTTTTAAAAAACCCCACCGACCTACGCCATCAAGAGTATTTTATAAAGTCTGAGAGAGTTCAGGCCTTGTTCCAGCTCTGGCTACAGGAATCATCCCCTAACAGTCATTTCAACAAATAACGCATGTTTACCAGGGCAGAAAAAGAAATTGCTACTTCTATTTTCATTCTTCAACCTGACAGTTATGAATGAGCCAACTTTAAGAAAGTTAAGTATCAGCATTTTAGTGAATGATAGGATTTATCCCCACAAAGCTTCACAAGAGCACACTAATAAAACACTCTCTAGCCTACAATCAATAGTTCTACTAAACAGGATACAGATGCAATCAATGTGAAGCAGAACTTTATCTAATTCGAACAGAGGCAAAATCTGCCTCTAAAATCCTCAAGGCTGCAGTACGGTATTAAAACACAAACTTCATCCTCAAATTGAAGACAGCAATAGCCATATCCAGGGCTTAAGTGCTCCATGTGTTCCCACTGAGCCAATCCAATATTTACCTTAGCTTTTTTCTTCTGTTAAAAAGAACGAAAAGTCAGTATGCTAGAACTTGTCCTCTTCAAAGCTGCCACAAGCCACTCACTAGATAAGAATTTCTCCCTTTCCTTCCTCTCTCCAAGAACATTCAACATGGATACACTTTTATTAAGTAAAGAGGCTATTAAAACTACTAGAAGACTTTCTGACACCTACTGTGAAGAAATACAGATACAAGCTGTATTTTTCTATTTATTTTTGTCACAGTACACTTCTCTTTCAGGAAACACTGCCGCAGTCAGTTTCAACTTCTGAGCTTGCAGGAAAAAAAAAAAAAGATGGCTGCATATTGCCTTATGCAAAATCAAAAGAAAACCCAATTGAGAAATAGTGATCATGTGAATCTGGATTGTCTGGGTTGGGCAATAACATTATGATGATCAGCTACCCAATGAAACAACCTCTTCAGAAGCCTCATTTCAAATGATGTTTGCTTCAAAAGACTTTTATCTAGCTTTTGCTAAAAAAAAAAAAAAAACAAACCAAACCTAAGTTTTCTTTAAGTAGCATTTGCAACTTTAATAACAAAGTGCCAGACCCACTTTATTGTCCAAATAATACTTACTTCATTTCCATGTTTCTGCAGAAATTCTATTTCCTGTTGTGTGAACGTAGTCATTGAAATCGACTTCACTCTGTGGGGTGGATTCAAGCCCCGCCTGAAAGAAGCAAGAAGTATTCAGATTTGGGAAATCTGTCATCATACAATCATGTTTAACACTACAGCTAGAAGTCAGTCAGTTTTAAAATCAGGAGCCATCTCTGTAAAACACAGTCATTCTTCATACTGCCATACAACTTAAGGCTGTGTAAGCTCTTCTACCAAAGTAACACTCAGTATACAAAGTTGAATAATAGAACTTCAGAGGAGACCAATATTCACAATTGCTCGTGCAAAGTCACTCTGACACTTTCTGTGCAAATTTAAGAAAACAAAATTAGATTTTTTTTAAAAATCCTAATCTGCTTCACCCTTGCCTCTACCTTTCATCTCTCACTCTTGGGTCCCTTGGCTGTAGTTCCTTTCCCTCCAACTCCTTCTTCACTTTGATCTCTTATCACAACTTCTACACAACAACTAGATTTCTTCAAGCTAAACTTCCCAGCTCAGTCTTCTCTTGCTTTAACCTACATTTCCTGTTTCCTCACAGCATCTTTTTCTAGTTTACTTTTTGCCCCTGCACTCACAAGGGTTTACTCCTCTTCCTGAAGACTACAAAAGTAACCACAACAAAAGCAAAGATGCTGTTTTTAGTGTGCTCTCAAATGAGAGATACCATTGCTAATGCCACAGATCGAAAGCAGAGCAGCTCTGCCTTAAGCCCAGACTGGCACCACTCTCACATCCACGCCAGGCTGCTGCAGCAGGGCTGGCAGAAACACCAGGCACTCGTGCTGCCACAGCCTGACATTGTCAAACCATTTCAGTCACAACCTGCAAGCACAGAGAGAAAACCTGCAGAGCAACAGCACCAGGGTAAGAATAAGCTTGCTTTCTTTTCAAAGCTCTTTCTTTAAATACATGCTAACTACTGCTTTTGCCCACAAACACTTCCAATCAAACCCAAGCTGTGCTTTGCTCAATGCAGGCGAGAACATTACATCCCACATGTGCCAAGCACTGCAGACACTCACTCAGGCAATACCACGGGGCCAGTTTAACACTCAGGTTAATTAGGCCTGGACTTCTGAAACACCATCTTAAAAAACAGTTAATAGACATTAACCATGAGATATCAAAGCACACAAAAAGCTTTCCGGGGATGTAATACAGGCCTAACAAATCGCTAAGAAAATCAGCTGATAGCTGCATTGCTTGTATTTGTTCCTGCGCTTTTAATTCTAAATTTGGTTCAGATTGCTTTCAAGAATAAAAAAAAAAAAATCACTGACATCTGATTCAGGACAACCAGTGGTTTTCTTTAAGCTCTGTGATTATCCCAAGAACATTAACTATAAATTAAATTGTTATCCATCAGAACAGCCTATGACAAAAATCTGATATTGCAAACATTAACATTATCTTCAACTTTGACAGAAAAATTTTAGCACTTCAGGTTTTCCAAGTAAGTCTAATGTGGAAAATACTGTTGTGCATCTAGCTTGCAAATTCACCTTCACACCTAAATTCAAGTGTACCTGTAAGACAATTCTGGTCCTGTGTTAAAAGATCTCCACATTTTTAATCAAAAGTTGAATACTGGTTAGAACACTAAGCAACCACATTTTAGCGCCTAAGTTTCATGAGAAAACAAATTTGAGATAATCACTGTTTGAAACACTTGGATAAACAATTAATTGTATTTTGCTAAGAAATGTAGTGATTCTGAGTGCCTTAAAAGCAGAAGTCATATACAAACCTACAGGCATACGAAAATTAGTTTTACAGAATCCTATTTGCATCAGCAAATTTTTGAAATCAGAGCAACTGACATTAGACTCCACAGTTCAGCACCTTGACAAGAAGGCAGAAGTTTCCTTGAAGTTGGTGAGAGAGGTATTAAGATAGTTGATTAAAATATCTTCTCTCAAAATGTTTAAATTTATTGGTAAATTAAAATTACCAGTTTAACATCTTTCATCTAGCTGTATCATCTACACCACAAATAAATTACACTTTTTAAAATACTGTAGTATCTAAGACTTTTTTAAAGTAAGTACTCATTTTAAGATGATGTAATTTAAAAGAAATCTGTAAGAGTTCTACGCAGTTAAAATTCATTGTAGCTGGTGCTAAGATTAGGTTTTGTTTAGCTTTGGGTTTTAAAAGAAACACCTTCTCAGTCTGTGCATGTAACTAATTACATTTCACTAAATGGCACTGTAGCACCACATATTGAGTGACAGCATAGAAACAAAGTTGGCATCCACCTGGCATTTCACATAGATATGCTCCATCAAATGTTATATGACAATTACTGTCCCTTGCGTTTACGGTAAGTATAAAAGCAGTTCTGTCTGCCTTAGTTTGCTCAATTTACTCCCCTCCTAGTAATTAGAACAGCAGCACAGTCAGGTAGTTGTAAACTATTTAATGACTATTTAAAAGCCAGAGCTACTTACTAACACATTCACGTGTTTCTCAGCAGAGGCAGTATATCTCAACTTTCCCACCAGCTCCTGCTAGAAATTCCTTTTTGCAGTAAGTATTATTTAAGCGCTCTGTTGTACCTGTGTTTGCAATTTAAAGGCACTGCACAAGTTCTTTAAAACATACCTACTCTACACTGATCTACCAGGGCTCCTCAGAGCATTTATATCAGCAAACACTGATATCTTCAGCTCTATTAATCAGCAATATTAAATGTGGTTGAGGCCTAGATAAGGTTTTGTTAAATCTCACCAGAGACTTCCTCCATGCCTCTCTCTCCAGTGAAGAGTTCAGATTATAAAGTTCCCTGATGTACACATTATATCCACATGGGATAAGGTGAATTCACATTTCTCTTACACCATCCTGCTAAAAGAAGACATACCCCCTAAAGGTCACATCACCACACAGAGGTGTCAGATATCTGGCATGATGAAAGAGAGCACAGCACCACAACAGTGGTCCAGGAGGACTGGAAATTCTGAACAAAACTTTAAGAGCTATAATCTACAGTACACTATCAAGCTGCAATACTGTGCATACAAGTACACTGAATATGGCAAAGGATGGAGGGAACCTATGTAAAGCTTCCTCTTACGCTAAAGCAGCCTAAGAAGTCAGCCTGGAACAAGGAATTCAAGATAAGAAGCTGCACATAAACACAGCACAAACATATGCATTATCTTCCTTAGATAAATTACTTTGATTCTACCATTAGAACAGCAAAAACTCTATTTTTTTTTTTTATGATTTCCAACTAACATCCACGAATTGCCTGGAATTTCCCTAAAACAGAGCAGTTGTGCGATTTCTGAAACAGGATTCAAGGACCAACCCTTCGTTACCTACAGAGATTATTTAATGACCCAAATGATTCACAAACAGCTCATCTACATATGGGAGAAGCTTATTGGTAGACAGCCAAGTACAATTATCCCTTATGAGGAATTAACAAACCTCCTTTTTCATAGGAAAAATGTTTCTTTCCTTGTATTTGACAAGTGTTTCACACAGTTCTAATGCTTTACAGTACTCCCTATTTAACAGGGGACAGAACGGATACAGTCCCTTAGCACAAATTATCCATGCCTATATTTAAATTGACCCTGAACAAATATTTACAACCTCCCCCTGTGCAGTGGTACCAGTTACTCCCTTCCCTACAAAAGAGCTCCAGGGGAAGGCAGCAACCAAACGCTACCTCAGCACTTGAACCAGACTGCAGCTCTCTCCCAAGAGCCCCTGGGGAAAGATGACAGAGTAAGACAACTCTGCCATCTGCACTTATCCAGCACACCAGAGCTAGAACATCCCACACAGAGATCCCACTCATCACTGCCAGCTTCTTCACGCTCAGCAACGGTTATTTCTGTGGAAGAGCACTGTGACCAGAGCTTGCAGCCCGGAGACTCTGCTCCACTGACCCTCACTGAGTCACAGCCTAGCGTAGGGGCAGCTTCGGAGAACATGAGACCTCTGTTCTCCAGAGGGCATTGTTAAACTGGTGCTGTCACAAACAAAGGCAGCTTTAAGGCCAATGACACAGGATTCTGCAGTCTGGCAATTGAAACATTAAACATTCAAAACACAGTCAATAAGCAGTGGATATTTGTTACTAACATAATTTAGCGGCAAATTACAGTTGAACTTGTGATTGTTGGCAGAGCAGCCATTCCTGCATTAATCTCAAATAAGAGTTGGCAAAGTTGTCTGCAAAGGCCAGAGCTGGGAGGGGAAAAAAATTTAAAGAGAGAGCTCTGGGGGAACAGAGGGTCCCTTTCGTGGGAAGAATGGTGGGCAGACGGCTGCTCAACCCTGCTAATGTCCCCTAGATCAGATTGTAACACCATCTCGAGTCTAAGCCAGCAAAATCTGATCCTCTAAAAAGCAGGAAGTTAATGAGGCAAGTCAAATACCAAGCCATCACAGAGCACCCCACATCCCCAGGTGTCCAGAAAACAAGCACCAGAAAACCCAGTGTCACAGCATTCGTTATTATTTCTGTGGTACTGTAATTAGCAAAAGAGAATATAAGCAGCACTGGCCATTCCTGATACTTGCAGACCTCCCTGAAGACCCTCCGCCATCTCACAAGCTCATTTATTTTTAATAGCAGAAGACTCATACACACATTTTGAAGCAGAGTCAAGGTTAATTTAAGTTTTTTCTTAAAAAATACCCAAACATTCTTTCTGAACTGCACAGTGTTCACTGTGGTATAGAGACATTTCCTTTACTGTCCTGCCCTGAAACTGAAAACAAGAAATATAGTAATACAGAAAATCCCCTTAAAAATAGATATATACACACACAGAGACACAGAACACATGGAATCATTTTCCAAACATGCTCCAAAGGAAAAAAAGGACTGAAAAGTCATGCTAACACAATCACCTTCACTCTAGCACTGTTTATTTAGACTATCTTAATTTCTGCTAAACTTCTTCTAGGGAAAGGACAATAACTCATCGCCACTGCACAGAGATGTTACAGTTTGTTACTAATCTATCTGCCATCGAATACTTCCATCTGGCTGATACAGAATTCCATTATCCATGAAAATTTTAAATTTAAAATTTCAACTAGGAGCATTACGAGTAGCCAGAAGAAGGCAAATGACTGTAAAAAAATAGCATAAAAGGGCTTTAGCATTTCTCAAAGTACCTATTATGTTCTAAACATTCCTTGCTGCTGAACAAGAGACTTCCTTAGTAAGTTGGGAGAGAGGGAGTTAAGAGGGCAGTGAGAGAAAGGATAAGAGTGCCTTAGTTATCACATCAGCAGATACAAAAAAGAGCCAAGATTAAATAAAAAAATATATATAATAGAAAACCTGTGCAAGTGGACTCTTAAACAGGGATATTTTCCACTGGTGAACTGAAAAACATGTTCTTTTTATCAAAGTTGGGAGCGGGCTGACTGCGAGTGCTACAGAAGTGCTTGAAAGCAGAGATGTGCAGACAGCTGAGATCCAAGGCAAAGAGGCATTTGATAAGACAAAGGGAAGGATGTCACTGTCAGCAGGCCACATGGGAGCATCCAGGAAAACAACAGCCATGGCTACCAACATAATCCTTTGAATCAAAAGACTTCTGTCAAACCAAAAGACTCTCCCTGCCAACATTTCCCAAGATGCGGGTTTGCTGTAATAAAGAGAAACCTTCCCGTGGTGTATGACTGTATTCCTTGACCTGAGCACAGTGCTCCTCCAGAGCATCTCCTCCCACTCTCAGGGCAGAAATGATCCTGTGTGTACTTCCAGATATCCTATATTCTTGTGCAACACCAAAAAGTTGAATTACCTTGTGTGATGCTAGCACACTTTTTTTCTCCACATGAAGAATTTAAACATAGGGCACAAGAGGAAGCATTTTAAGAGGAAGCAAATTCACACCACTGCGCATGAACTTTCTCCTGCATGCACCATTTTGCACAGCAAAACTTCTGCTCTAGTAAACCTGAGCTGATACAGTCACTTAAATCCCAGGTTTTATGGAAAAAAACCTCCTGTCATTCACACTTTTGACTTGATAAGACTCACCTTCAATATTTAAGTCAGAAACAGACCATTTTAGCAAAGCCACTAGTTCTGTCATCGTTTTTAGCAGCATATGAACAAGCTAGACATACTATTTTGGGAAACAGTAGAGGAAATAGTAGGTTTTTAAAGCTAAATCTAGTAATACATGGCATCACTCTTTTGATACACATGAAATACTTAAAGGAAATTCAGGATGGATCCAGAACTAAGGTTTTGGATGTGAATAGACAGTCCTTGTCAGGACAATAAGTAAACACTTCAGGAAACTTGTCATAGTTTTAAAAAAAGTTATACTGCAGTTTTAAAAAGTTTACAGTTAACTGTATCCAGAATAACATGCCTATTTAAGACGATACTGATGTTAGCAACCACTTTTAATTAACTGAGAAACCTTCCTGAAGGAGACTTTTAAATCTACTAGTATTTTAAGCTTGCATTGGGCACTTCATACTTGAAAAAACTAGTCTGCTTGACTCCAAGAATACTTCCTGTACCAGATTAGAAAAAATTAATTAAAACAAGAGCAATGCGAGTCATTCACATAGCATATAAACAAGATAAAGTACTATGATTATTGAAGCCTTACAGTAAAGCAAGTATTACGAGGCAAAACGCAAACAGCCATGAAGAACTACAGAAGCAGCAGTACTTTTATACTTATTTGCCATTACGTGGTTCATTCCCAAGCCATTTCCCTACATTGTGGAATTCTACAGTGAAAAGCATTTGGAAATAAACAAGTTGTTCGAAGGACTGTTCTGACTGAAGTGTTAAAAATAAGTTTCTAGTTATGAAACAGACATGACCTACACCAAGTCTCATCATTAACAAAAATATCCCACTGGCTAGGTCCTAAGGTGTTAGCCAATGCATATGACCCTGCACACACAATTTATGGAAGCTTTTCCAAGCTGACATGAAAGAATGAATCCAAATTTATTTTAGATGGAAGCTTTAAGCCCTCTTAACAGTCCTTTACTCCAGCTGTAAATGTAGGTGTTACTAGCTGTAAGAACCAAACATGTTGTTTGTGGTTGCTTTTTTATAGCAAGAAAAAAAACACTGAATATTTAGAATAAAAGAACCATTTGCATTTTATTGGAATACCAATACATTAACCATGCTTTTGCAGATAGTCTTCCTCCTTTAAGCATGGTAACATCCAAACGACAGTCAACACCAAGTGGCAGCTGTCCCCTGCTTATGAGCTGTTTCACTGCCTGTACATCCTTTTGGTTGCTGTAAATCGGACTACGCACTTTAGTAGTCCACACCTCCCAGCCAACAGATAAAAGGAACAGACCCTTCCAAACCCACGCTGAGCATCTCAGCAGCATTCGCAATATATCTGTCTATTAAGGTTAAGAAGCCTGAAAAATAAAGACGAACACTCCCATGGTGCAGCTTTATCACACTGTCAGTTTAACCCAGTAAGAACATGTGCAACCATTAAATAAGCTCAGTGCAGTAGCTTAAAATAGTTTCACATGCCAGCACAAATAACAGTTTGCTGAGAGAGCAAACAATAGCCAGAGCTGGCTGATTGAGTGGCACGTACGTGTGAAAAACTAGAGTCTCTTTTCAATTTCACAGCCTAAATGTATTTTCTGTATTTACATCATGGCTGTTCAGAAGCCTACATAAAGCAGAAGTAAAAGAACCCCAAGTCTAATTAGCTGTCTATTAGTATAAAAGGCAGTTTGTTCCATGTAAATTCAGCAAAGAACTAACATATTTGCTTTGTCTTGCATTTCAATTTAATTACCAACTTTGCTCTAAAACACCAGCCTTACTCGGAAGGGCTGTTTGGGGTAGTAAGGGGACAGAAATTAGTTCAAGCTCCTGAATGCCTTTTATGAACTCAAACCCTTAGAAACACCAATCTGTATCCTTTGACATACTATTTATTACTTCTTCGGTTACTCTTTCATTCTGCTCCATTCCATTAGCACAATGCTGCAGAATCATATAAAAGCAAACAGATATACCTAAGGAGACAGCAGCACTGAAGACAGCAGGGTCTTTCCCCCAAATTATGCGTATGTGACTGAAATTCACAACTGACTGACCTCAACTCTTAGTTTCATACACACTATCTCTGGAGAGGATGGGTGGAAAAGGGAGGAGTAAGTGGGGAGGCCCATACAGGAATGAGGAACAGGAAAAATGCAATCACTTTATCAGAGCCAATCCCTTTCCAAGGTTTATATATATAGTTTGTAGGAAATAATAGATATAAGGGGAAGAAAACCCAACCACCTTCTACTTTTCTGATCAAGTCTCTTACACCATTGGGACTGGAGTTTATCAACTGAAATAGAGCTCGAAGAGTTGTCTTACAAACTACCACCAAGCAGAACTCGATACACATAAAGCTATGCTGGTGGTTTAACTTAACGTTAAAGTAGTATCTGTAAACGTATTCACGATAGGGTTAGTATCCCTGCATCTTCAAGGCTGTCATGACAGTGAACTGCTCAGCCACGTGCCCCTTCCCTTTCCACAAGTATTGTCGCACACTCGTTTAATTAACCACCCCTCCGACACGTCCGTAGGGTGGTGGTGCTCCCCCTACGTGCCGGAGAAACCTCCCCAGGATCAGCTCCGGGCCGCGGGGCTGCTGTGCGCCCCAGCTCCGCACACCCCGCCAGCGGCCGCCACCTCCGCACAGGGGCTCCGACGGGGATTTCCAGCGAACGAGCCCAGTAAAGCCTCCCGACGGCCTCCTTCCCTTCCCTGGAAGAGCCCCCCGCCCGCTGCCTTCCGACGTGGCCAAGCCGGCAGCAGGAAGGGCGAGCGCAGGGGGAGCGGCGGCGCAGCGAGACCCGCGGCGGGGCTGCACCGCTCGGCCGCCGCCGCCGCCCTGCGGACGCGTCCCCCGGCGGCCGGGGGCGCAGGTCACCCCTGCCGGGGGG